>JANCMC010050420.1:10229060-10276680 GCA_024363005.1 Charaxes varanes | reverse complement strand
AAGTTATTATATGTATTCATTTTTATGTACGGCGTGGAACTAATTTTATTGCCCTGAAGTGTGAACGTAAGTTGGAATGTAAGCAAATGTAACATATTTGTAATTATAAAATGTTATTACTTCTGTTTATAAGAAATTTTGCAAATATCCTTATAAACTTATCTTTATTTTTATTGTGTAAAACAGGAATAGGAAAAATTTTCTATTTAATTTTAATTATACTGTTTTAATATAGCTTTGCTTTATTTGAGGTTGGCGGTTGGATTTCGCATATGACAGACATTTTATTGCTGATATTACATTATTTTAGATAGATGTTAAAATTTTGGGACATTCCCCAAATGCATAGAGACTTGGTGACAGTAACTGTACTCCTGCGTAATGAATTTTGGGGTACAAATATCGGACGTTGTCGGATTTTGGGAGTCTTTGGTACCGTTAACCGTGACATAATACTGACGGTTAAATCTATACAAATGCAAATTATCATCGATTTTTTAGGCTCTCTTATTAGTCGATAACTAATATCCTTTATGTCTTTTGCATAGAACGTGACAATGGCCGAATGATTTATGAAATAATACTTTCACGTGGCACGTCAGTCAAAAGGTCTAGTACGAATTTCGGCTTTCCTTTCTTTCCTTTATTTTTAGAACCGTCCCTGAAATGAGGGGAATGAAATAAGACAAACAGAATTTATGTCGGTTCAGCCGTTTTCTAGTTTTATCGCAACTAAAGAACAACGATTGATTTTTATACATATAGGTTATATCTGTTGCACGCCGCACAACGCGAAGCGTTTGTGGAGTATTGTCACTTAATCAACTTCGATCGCTTTCCTGAAGTAAAAATGGCTGTATTACCAAAGAATCTCTATAAGTGTTGATAAATATAAATATATACACAAATTAAGTTCAAAGTATTGTTCTAACCAATTTGATATTTCATAACGATAATTATTTTACTTAGTATAAAAAAAAAACTGATTAAAAAATTATTTCCTTGGACATCCGGCTGTGTGTGTGGATCTGGCACGATCACGTTCGAAAAAGTCAACGTATCACATTAATTTTTTATTAGCTTCAGTATTACGGCGCGCTGTTTCCTATTGAAAATGGGTATGTATTCCGGTATCGTTTATTTATATTTAATGAAAAACAAAATTTTATAGGTTGGCGTTATGAGGCGTCACTTTGGATTATCCAAACTATTTGATACAGAGATTATCGTATAATATGCATTCGTGTTTAATGTATGCATTTTGTTAGAGAGATATTATGCACGTGATAAAAACGGTACGGCCCAGCCTCCCGCGCCGGGATTGTGTGTTAAATCCCAGCCTCAGTGTATAAAAGTGGATATTATATTATTTAAATATTCATATCATTTATCTGTTAACATTAAGTTGTCTATCACAAGATCACACGACCGTGTAGTCATTGACAGTTAGTTTTAACCGACTGTAACAAACAAAAAAAAACTGGACTGGTCCGATGCTGTAAAGTTCCGCTTGAAGTTGATTAATGCTTTAAAGTTCCTCAAACATTAAACCTATTTACTGTACAATTTATCACAATGATTGTTGAATAAACGTTACACCTATCGTGCCACCAAAAACTGGTGTTTAGTCTATAGTTGTTTGTCTTGAGAGATTAAGGTTTACGACGCAACACATAATGTGTGTTTATCATTCATAAATACATCGGATAGAATAAACTCTGTTTAGCGTTCCAAGAGTACATTAATGTTTGTTCCCACCCTGTCGAGGCTACTTTGGGACCTAACCAGTGCTATATCAAAAGAAATGGTGTCCGTTATTCCGGTTTTTGTAAAGTCCTTTGTGATTTAATGCAACTGGTCTCTTGTCGTCTTCAATCGAGCACTTTAGTCGTTGCATCCGGCTTTGAAAAATGGACCCAGATTTCTATACCTGATGGCCTTTCGTTTGATTTGCAATTTTAAAACGACGTTTCTCGGGATCCTAAGGGTGTGTCATTATGTATATTATAATGGGATGTTTGTTGCTATTATATAAATATAAATCAGGGGTTTTTAACATCAGCGGATATAGGTGCTGAATTCTGGGTGTCAACGATTTGTCATTAGTCAACCTTAAAAATATGTACATATGTTTATTTTAAAGTACTATCCTATGTTAAAGGTAGATTTAAATAGTAGATAATATCGTAATATCAATATTATGCTGCCGTGCGATTTGGATTTGGAGTGAAACAAATGGACTGTTGGAACGAGATCTAAGATTGATTCTTTTAAAGCTTTGGTCTCTTGATAGTAACGCACAACGCTGCGATATGACTCACGAAGCAGCGTGCCGAGCTTGCCTTTCACCGCTGTCGTAGACAGTGACGTAACAAAATACCATTCTAGACAATTAAGTGACCGACACCGCATGCCGTACAACGCAGCCTTAATTTCCTGAAGTTCAGGGGACCTTCAAGAAAAGAGCATACTCATGCCTCAATGGCCGGCAACGTGTCTGCGAGCACCCGGGTGTTGCAGCTGTCCATGGACGTCTGTAGTCAGTCTAGTGACATCACCGCCTCCTCGTTTTCCCCCCCTTTCCCCATATATAAAAAAAATATATCTATTCACAAGCTTTAAGACATACAAAAGTTCAATCATAACTTGATATCAGAATTATATTAGATGACTCGATTCGTAACTTCTAGGACATCTTAAATCCCTAATTCTATTTACTTAATCTATTTGGTAATAATGTAGTTTGCTTGCTTCCCAAAAATATTTTTTTTTTCTGGAACTTGTGATTTGTTCTCTATTGAGTGGTAGCCACTTAGCCGCTTATAGCCGAATGGCGGTTATGTTTTTGTTGTTTAAATACATATATCCTTATATGTGTGTGTATAATGTTAATATTAACATCGAAAAGCTCCAAAATGCCTTATTTTAGCACTCCCAACTCGAAAAAAAATATCAGCTTCCCGACGAAATATCACTCATCAGAGTGTAAAGAACAACTTCAAGGAGAAAAAAATGCATTTTTGGAGAAAGTAAACAAACTGCATAATTACCATCTATTCAGTTGTATCGATTTAATAATCATCTAAATTAGAAATACTTTAAAATCTTTCCTATCTGTGAATTTCATGAAAGTGTATGCAAATAAAGTTTCTAGTAAATTTGATTGCATTGATAGTTTATTATTCGTAGAGACGAATTTTCATAATGTTTTTCGCGTATATCTATTCCCTGACATTGATGGAGGCGTAAAGTCGTGTCTGTCTACGGCGCGTGCGCATCTGCCTTCGCGCCAAAACAAATAAGCACTAATCTGTAATCGGCACAGTTTGCTTATCTTTTCAGAAAAAATACTTCACAATATAATATAACAAATTATGATAAAGGAAATGTCCAAATATTGAGTACTTTTGTGATATATTAACTAAGCTGATGCTGGCAGTTTCGCGAGTAAGGCTAAATAAATCTTCAATAACGAGCTCATTCTTTTCTTCTAAAAGAATAATAAAATAAATAAATAAATATATACAGGACTATATGACGCACGGACGTCTGTTCCTAAGGTAGGCAACTTAATGCCTGTGAATCTGTAAGCAAATTAATAGGTAACAGACGCCTGTTATACACAAATATTTTTTTTTAGAAATATGTTATTACATACATACGGATAATACACCCAGACTCGAGGTGGGAATCGAATCCACGACCCCCGGGGCAGAAGGCAGGGTCACTGCCCTCTTCGCCAACGGGTCAGTCAAAAGAAGTTTACTATCCTTATCTATATTTCTATACTAATATATAAAGCAAAAGAGTTTGTTTGTTTGTTTGCTTGAACGCGCTAATCTCAGGAACTACTGGTCCTATTTGAAGAAGTCTTTCAATATTATATAGCCTATTTATCGAGGAAGGCTATATATAGGCTATATATCATCACGCTAAAATTTAACACGCAGAATGCTCAAGATCTCTTGGAAGCACTTCAACACAAATGGTAAATGGTACAAATTGTACTTCAAAGAACGCGGCCGCAGCCGCGGGCACAGCGCGGCCGCTCGACCCAGTTCGACTCAGCTCGACCCAGTTCGACTCAGCTCGACCCAGTTCGACTCAGCTCGACCCAGTTCGATTCAGCTCGACCCAGTTCGACTCAGCTCGACCCAGTTCGACTCAGCTCGATCCAGTTCGACTCAGCTCGACCCAGTTCGACTCAGTTCGACCCAGTTCGACTCAATTCGACCTAGTTAGACCGAGTTCGATCCTTGTAGACCGAGTTCCCCTCTTTTTTAAATCAGTTAAACTTATTTCGGTTCGGCTTAGTACGACCGTATTCAATTATATTCTGACGTCACAATTACCAAACCCTCTGACGATTCGCTTTCACTTCTGTAAAGACTCTCGGAGTGCCAGTGTTCATTTTTTTAATGTCATTACACATTTCCATTCTTCATTAACTTTGAATAGGCTTGGCTAGTAATGTTGAAATTATTCAATAAAGAAACTGTTATATAATAAAGCAGTGATATTTTTTGATGCCCCTTAATCTACTTTTATATACAGAACCATTGAGAGAAAAACTCGTGAATTTTAATAAATCAATTGGTATTTGTAATTAGAAATGAAGTAAAGAAAATAAATGTACATAGTTTTGTCAAATAAGTTTCCAAAAATTATTTCGACGAAATAACACATATTCTTTTTTCGATTTCTAAATTAAAACCTAAAATATGAAACTTTATACATACCTATCACTTTCACATCAGTCTACCTTAGATCGTTACAGTAGGGAAAACGTCAGTTTTTAGGAAAGAATCCATTCCTTCCTAAAAATGTTTCTTATGAGTATAAAACGTATTTCAGCACGAAATCGTAACGCGCAGGCATTGCATTTTGGTAAGGTTTTAAAGAAAATACAAATTAGAAAAATCATATTGACTTATTCTTAATTTCTTTTTACAAACATTAGCCTTATAAATAAGTGTCTTAATTATTAAATCAACGAATAATACTAATTATATAAATGTGAGGTTTGTCTAAGCCTATGCAGAATACGGAAATATAACGTTATATTGAGGCGTGTAACTGAAAAGTTCTCTATCCACTAGAGAATAAGAATTGAGAAACGCTATATCACGCCATCTGTTCTATTTAATTTCAATATAAATAACCAAACAGTACAGACAAATCCTTCAAATTATAAAGTTTGGCAATCCTAACATCGACAAATTTTACTGCATTGTTGCCGTATTCCAGAATGGCATATCAAATTCTTAAAAATAAAAAAAATACAACACCTATAAGTGGAATTAACTGGGAACTCTTAAAATTAATTCAAAAAGTACATATTCAAAAACCAAATTATACATGTTGTGTATAAAAAGTCAAGTTTTAAAGCATTTTTAATCTAAAAATAAATCAAGGTTTATCAGGGTACTGTATTTCACATCATAAAGCGTTTTTTGATTATTTACTGAAAAGTGACCTTCTTGAAACATATTTGTTTTGCAAAATATCTTGTACTGCTCCATTTACCCCGTTTTATAACTTATTTCTGTAAATAAAGGTATTATCACGTTTCCGACTTTTCACAGTTTGTAGAGTTTGAAACAGTTGATATGGACGTTTCCATAGTTGTATGATAATTTGCTTCGCTTGTGTTACAGCTTACCACTCGAAATGAATCGACTTCAGCGTCTGATCTTACTGGGCTTTCAGCTACATTTTCGGTCGTAGAATCAGCACCATTAACATAAATTTCAGTTTTTTCATCTTCAATGTCGGAATGGGTTGTAGTACTCACTAATTTAGATTTAATTCTGTCAACAGCCAAGTAGGTAACCATTTTAACTTTACCGCTGTCAAGTTGATATTCGGTTACAATTAAATCGTCCATACAAAAAGTTTTGTCTCGATGACATTTCATATGTTTGCCTAGATTCTCACACAGGAATTGCAAGTCGCAGATTTTACACGCGATGTATTCAGTAGGATCCAGTGGTGTATGAGCAGAGGCATGCTCGTAACATGCATCTGCTGTTAAAAAATAAATGTCACAAGGGCTACATTTGAATAATTTATTTGAGTTTTCGTCTATTATGGACTTGTTTTCTTGAGCAACTACAGGACTAGAATTAGCATCAATGGATAGCGCAGACTCTCCTACTATTGTACCGTTTTTTTCTTTCGTTTTTGATGATACTTTTCTTGCTTCATTATTCTTCAAACTTAATCTTTCATTTCTATGATGCAGAATCATATGCCGTTTGAGACTAATGAATGAAAAATATAAATCACATATGGAGCATTTCAACTGCTTTTGATTATGAAGCCCGTGGCTTTTGTGTGCTGTTAAACTGTGCATTTTAACGAAATTTATATTGCAAACATCACAGCGAAATATACCTGTCGAAGTCCTCGTAGCTTTTGGTGTTATAGTTTCTTCATCAGAAGTCTTTGATTTATGATCCTCAATATTATGTGTATCGTCAACGCAAAGTTTATTTTGCTGTAAGCTTGATGAATCATTTTTATTTTTGCTATCTCTAGAAACTGGACGTTCTACTGTCGCAACGTTTAAATCGGAAAACGGTATTTCAATGGCGCCATGATGCAATTTACGATGAATACCGAGGCTCATATAAGATAATCTGATATTACATATGTCACATTCGTCAATCCTGATACCACATTTGTGGTCAGAGTTAATGTGGTACATTGCACCATAGAAAGACATATTATATAAATTACACTGAGGACAAATAAAAATCCAATACCTTTCTAAATGATGATTTATACCTTTTGACTGCACTGTGATTATTCCGAATTGACTAACTCTTTTATCTTTACACCTCTGCAAAGTCCTGTGAATGCTGATCATTGACTCGTGGAATACTAGGCCACAACTGTTGCATTTTTCACTCTTATTGTCATTTTTACAAATATTTTCATGCACCATCAGAGCAGAACCTGTCACAAAATGTAAATTGCAAATTTTACACTTATAATATCTAGTAGTTATGTACCTCCGAAAGTTTTTCACAGCTAATTCGCAGTTAATTGTTGTAGGTACGTCAGGTTCACGTTTTTTTAAACTAAGATTGCATTTCCTTTTTACCTTTCCACCATGGTCTGAAAGTGACGATGCCGGGCGCTTGTTATTTTTGTGCAGAATTTCTTTTTTATCTACAAACTTGTCAGGTTTTATTACTTTTCTGGAGGATTCAGTTTGCCTTCCAGAGGCATTAATTATTTTTCCAGATGCGTGAATAACACGTCCATCTTCAAATTTATAAACATTAAACTTTACATTCATGAATACTTTACTCTCATGCAGATTTTTATGTGCACGAATAAAAGAACGATGGAATTTTAAACGACAGTAATTGCAAGCTACTGGAACTAGATCAGATGAACAAACGTGTTTTTTAATATTCGGTTTTTTGACAAGGCAAACCTTGCAATTTTTACATTCATAAAAAACCAAGTTATTTTCTTTAAACCTTTTTTGCTGCTTTTCTAAAATTTTTCCATTTTGAAAGTAGATAATTTTCATTTTCTTTTTGTTGAAGGGGCGGTTTTCGTGATTTTTTTTGTGCGATTCAAAACTGTTAACACGTACCCACAAAGAACATTTTGGGCACTGTGTTTTACGTTCTACTGTAATGCATTTATGGACATTTATGCGTGATTTTGCAATACTAACATCGCAATTTTTACAAACGTAATATACGAAATTGGAATTGTTATTAAACCTTTTTATATTACGCATTGTCAAAATTTTATTGCTTTTTTTAACATTATTACTGTGGTAGTACATATGCGCTGTATATTTCGCCTTGTTGATCAATTTCCCACAATGTTGGCATCTAATAAATTTTAACTCTTCAAGATCTCCCTTATGCTCTGAACCATTACAATGAAACTGTTTGTCAACAAAAAATTGTACAATTCTATGTGATTTCTCTAGAAGAACGCGTGCTTCGTGCAGATTTTCATGAATTTCTTTGTGGTTTTTGGATGCGAAAAATAAATTACAGATAGCACAGATGAATTTCTTGACTTTACCTGTGCATCCGTTTTGAATTTGAGAATGTTCAGAAACTTTGTGTGCGGGTATAATTAAGTCACAGAGACCGCACTGATATAACGTTAGTTCCACGTGGCCATCTATAACTACCCTCATCCGCACAGACCTTGTATATTTGTATAAGCTTTTAGACAGTATGAGATCAACTTGTTCTTTTGTTAAGGTCTTAAATATATCCATCCAGTCTTTAGACAGCAGTGCGTCGTACTTATATACGAGTATTTTGAAGGAGTCCTTTTGCACATCCCCGTTTGAGTGTAGCTCCATATGTTTACTGAAACAGTCTTCAATGAAATTGAGGTTGCACTTACGACAATGTTTAATATTGACGTTATAACTCTCCATATTAGAAAAGTGATCTTGACAGTGATCTACTACTTTATCGTAGTTATCCATAACAATATCGCAAGTCTGACATAGGAATAGAATATTCCAAACGGTAGTTAAAGACTCGTATTTTTTCATAAGTTCGGGGATTCTTTCGTTGATGAAAGTTTTGGATCTTTTGCAGTAATCGTGGAAAGGCATGTGCAAGTTGAAGGCTAAATCGCTGAATTTGTCTGCACAGTATACACATATTTTTGGCTCCTCAGAATTACATGCATGCTTATTTAACGCGGTAGCACTACAAAAGTGTACATGGCAACGGTTGCACTTCTTGAACACTGGAAATGGTGGATTTATTTCTTCATTGGTTTGAATATTTACAAATTTGTGATCCCTCAATTTTAACTTAGGGCTACTCTTGTGATGCATAGTATGTGTTTTGAAACCTTTCACAGTGAATCGAAGGCCGCAAAGTTTGCAAAGTATTGTTTCTATGCGAGAGTTGCATTGTCCAATATCGTGTTTGTCGCAATTTCTGTTTATTCTCATAAAACATTTGCAAGTAGGGCAATAAAAATACATTTTTTTATCTCGTTTTCGTTTTTTGAAGGGAATTTTGGATGTGCTTTTCCCGACCGATTGATTAATGTGTGTGTAATTAACAACGATAAAATCCGATAAGGTAAATCCATCCGTGTGAAGTTTTTTATGTATTCCGAATGCTTTAGAACCTATTCGTTTATAGCAATCGGAGCATTGAATGGAAGGGATTTCCGACGAGCACTCATTCGCGTGATAATTCATTAAACTCCTTTCGTCGAAACAGACCATACAGTCTTTACATCTGCATAGTAATCGGTTTAAAATATTAGCGTTTGTCCGGTATATTTTAAACTTGTCTGTTATTCGGTGTTGCAAATTATGATATTGGCGATCGAACTGCATGAAGGTATTACGGCAATGCTGACACTTCCAATCACCTCGCTTTAAACTGCAATGTTTTGAATGCTCTATGGCAGTCGAACACGTCACAAAATGTATTTGACATTTATGGCACTTGAATAAAACTGAAGTCGGAATAAATCGGGGTGTGTTTTGAATTTTCATTTTCTGAGGTACTGGTACTTTTACCTCATCATTAACATCCACTATTTCAGTTTTAGGTTCACTAGAATGTTTAGCTGTACGATGGATTCTCAAGGCATAATCAGACGAAAAGCTCATATTACACCAAGTACATTTAAATGTACAATTACTATCAATTTCATCAGATTTTTGATTGTATAATTGAGAATGATGATTTATAACATGCCCATTGTACTTTTTAGGATCTTTCTGTAATTTCAGTGTGCATATCTGACATTCACTTTTTAACATCACACGTTTCATTGCACTTGTATCGTGTATGTCATGATTTTTCCACATGTGAGACTGGAATTCAGCAGGTAATCTATAATGGCAAGTGCATACTGGACACAATATATATAATTCACTGTCAGCATGCGTAAGTTCATGTGATTTGCATGCTGCTTCACTATCAAACTCGAGGTTACATTCGTTGCATTGAAATTTACCCGGCAATAATTCGTAAGTATGTTTGATCAAGGCAATCTCATTTGGGAAGATTTCATTGCAATGATTACAAATTAAATCTTTCATATCGTCACAGGCCTCTACTTTAATTCTAGCTGATAAGGAACCTCTGCTGGTACTCTTGACTGCTTTATTGTTTCTAACAGCTGCAAGAAATTTGTTGCTGGGCTCGAATTTAATTCTAGCTGAGAGCGAACCTTTACTGGTACTCTTCACAGCTTTATTATTTCTCACAGCTACAAGAAATGAATGAGTGTTCATTGTATGAAAATCCAACGCGTTAATATTGGGGAATAATATTTCGCAATGTTGGCAAAAACAAGGGTCATTCTCTAGAATAGTTCTACAGTCTTCTAAAACCACCAAAGCAGCAATAAGTTTGGGATCATCTTCTAGGTTGTTGTCATCTTCATGATTGCTCTCATCTTCAGAGTTGTTCTCATCTTCAAGGTTGTTTTCATTTTCACCCTCATCTGCAATTTCCATTAAGCACGCCCTGCTACCAACAATAATTTTGTTTCCAAATATCGGTTCTGGGGTATGAGATGTGCTTGGTTTGGATCCTAGAATGATTTTACTTTGAAAACTTTCCATATTATACTCGCCTTGTGACTGACTTGAAGTTGATATATTATGTGTGATGTATGGATTATCTTCTTCAAGCTTAAAAACTGATTCTGAAACCAAAATAATTCACTCAATCATTTTAATATGAATATTATAAAAGCAAAATTGTATTATTTAATGTATAGTCATAAAATCTGTCAAGCGGGTTCTGAGTTATAAACAGTGTAGAAAATACAACTTCATATCCAGAACTCTTCACAAAAGACTCTTTACTGTTTGTTTTAATACTTAATATATTATTTAAGGGGATGGTATGTCAAAGCTGGACCTAAGGCCCTATTGTAACTTCAACCAGTAAAATCTATTGCAATTCCTTTGGCTTATAAAACATCCTCAAGACCAACAGAGTGCATTAACCCTGGAATGGTTTGAACTTGAGCGTTAGTGACCGAATTCCTCCAGGTTTAGAGTATGTTCCCCCAGTGCATTATTATGCCTGAGGAATAGGATTGGACAACCACAGAGGATATGTTTGGGCATTTCCAAGTCCTTGTGACAAAACCTGCAGACTGGTGATCGACATAGGTTGATTGACGAGTATTTAATATATTTACAGCAATAAAAAAATATTTTCTAATATCTAGTTAAGACTCTATAATAGCAATTTATTTAGTAAAGAATCTGGTTTAAAGTAGTACTAAGACTATAATCATAAATAAAAAATAGAACAGTTTAGATTTTGTTACAATATGTTGTCTACAACTATACCTTCCTCTTCATAATCGTCTACCTCTGCCTTGATACTTGTTATATCAGGGAATATAGTTCTGATATGTGGATTGTCCATCAAATCATGTTCCTCTATATCTATGTCATCCTCCATGTTTATGAGAAGGCAGTGTCTGGAATGGAATATTATATTAAATATGATTATAACTTTAACTGGCTTTTGAGTGGAGAGTTTTAGATAAAACCAATACCATGGTCTTTCAAAGTAATATTAAGTAAAAATTCAAAAGAAAATAAATCGATAAAATATATAATTTAATCATCCGCACATACAAACATAAAGCACAATAAATCACATTGTTTTCAAAATAACATTAAGACACTAGATTATTTTCGGATATTTATTACAAAGGCAAAATACACAAAATGGTCATAACCTCTGAAATATTGTTATCACTCTAAAGAATACTAATTTGTCTCACAGAACTTGGAGGAATTGATTAAAAGTTACACAAATATCAGCAATTTTATGCTTGAAATTTGAAAATTCTCTTTTAATTAGTAATAATAATAATTATAAAATACCAAACAATTATCTATATAAAAAATCAAGCCCCAAGAAGGGATATGTTACACCTTGTCTCAAAACATAGTAGCAGATGCTAGCCAGATGGGATGGATGATTTGGAGGATTGGTAAACGATTGACTTTACCGTTATAGTGTGTTAAATCTTCAAAATGCACGTCCTTTGACTCCATTGAAATCCATTATTTTAAAGTATGAAAGTAAATATTAAATGCAACGCTTGCTTGTGAGTGTGCAGGGATGTTATTAGAAACTCAAACTCAACTATGCACTGTATGTCAAAGACAAAAATGTTTTATTCATATAGACTTTACAGTACTTACATACATCATGTGTATAATGATAATTATTATTATTTTTAATCATTATTACATCATTTACGACTCTCTTAGGTTCTGGGTACTAGTCCAGTTCCTCATTATTATTTATTACAATGGTCTGTTCCTCTTTAACATAACAAAGTGAAAATCTTATGCATTTTGTTTTTTATTCCATTCAGTAACAAATTATTAGCTTCAAACCATTGTATCACTTCTACTTGCTTTCTAGGAATTTTAAACAAAAGTGAAATGTCATAGGCAAACAAAACCATCTCATGATTATCCTTATCAATTTAAGGAAGATCATTAATATAAATAAGGAATAGAAAAGATCCTAGTATAGATCCCTGAGGGTCTCCCATTCCAACAACAAATTCATTGGATAGCTTGCCATTAACACCCTTTGGATTCTTTTGTCTAAATAATATTTTATCAAATCTAGGTCCGCACCATGAATTTTGTAGTGTTTTATTAATGTTTCATGATGATTACAATCAAACGGCTTAGACAAATTACAGAAAACACTAATAGCATCATACGACTCCTCCCAGGCATCATATATATATATAGCTATATATATATATATATATAGCTCAACACCAGCATTAGTTCTTGACCGATTCCATGTAAAACCAAACTGTTTTATGTGCAATAAATTATTTTTCTGAAAGTGGACAATCATTGCACTAAGATAAGTTTTAATTTTTTTTTTTTTACTAAATGTTGGTAATAGAGAAATAGGCCTAAAGTTAGTGGCATCCTTAGTACTACCTGATTTAAAGAGTGGAGTTATTTTACTGAGCTTCATTAAGTCAGGAAAAACACCACAATCTATGCAGTTATTGAATATTAAAGCTAATTCAGGTACAATATTTTAATATAAATGAATTAAAAATATTAAAAGAAATGAGCCATAAATGTTTTGTTTTCCTGTTATTTATTCATCGTAACAACATCTGTGCTCCTAATTTGACTGAATTTATAGATGTTATAAAATTCAAGCACATTATTCTTCGATAGGGAGTGTGAAAGATTAGGTGGAGAGTTCAGGGATTTTGTTGTAGATACAGGAATATTGGCAAAGAAGAATTCAAAAGCAGTGACCACCTCATTGTCTGACCTTATGGATTAGCTCCCTATACAGTTAACTGGGCTTCAAAGGGAATTTTAAGACTGATTGCATTCTACATTGGTCTTATAACTACGACTAGAAGTAAGCTATGCAGTTTCTTATTTAAACAGTAAAACAAGCTCAAATAATAAAATATAGGTGAAAATGTTTTACTAACACTGCAATGATACAAATAATTGTGTTTACTGGGAGAATAAATCACTGCCTAGAGGATGTTTTTTAATACGTACAATATTAATGTATTTTGTATGATTGTTATAACATATAAATTATGTTTGGGTTGTTGAGAATCCAAATCAGAATTAAACATAGAGTTAAGAAATTTGGATATACTTGTGAGCATGACAAATAAATGACTATAGATCAGATACGATAATTAATATGATGCCAATGACGCTAAACATAACAAGATTTTTCGTGTTGAATTTTTTGAAATAGATACTTATATTTATAATTGTTAATAATAAGTTATACATACGTGTCCCAATCCTTTCCTTAATTTTGACAAATCGGTTGGTTTCAGTTTACTGATTAAAGTACGGTAATTGTTTAAAACATTTAATCAAGAAATACTTTGTGATATTTCAAGAAAATTTGAAAGTAATTTGTGAGAATAATCGTCTTCCTGAACAAATTAGCTCATATTTATTAGTTAAGGAAAATTACCATATGGATTTTAAACATAATATTCGTGATAAAATTTTAATTATCACTGAAATCAACTTTATAAATGAAAACATAAAAAACGATTTCGATAAAAGTTCACTGTTGACTGTACATGTACAACCGACAACAGATTTTTTTTTTATAACCTCAATTAGTTTTAAGAAACACCCTCTAGTTTTTTAGCCTCCGCCTAGTTATTTATTTAGACCGTATAAATGAAGCTTCGATATTGTGCAATAAACAAAATTTCTTTAAATTTTCAGAGTTTTCTTAAACAGCTAGTTTATTGATTAATTTTAAAAACATTAATCATTTTTATCAATTGTGTAAACTATGAAATCTGCATGCTGGATTATCTTACTCTGAAAATGTCAGTGCTCGCTGCAAAAAATGGCAAAGATCTATCACGTCACAGTTTTTCCCCTAGAATACAGCAGTAGCTCACTGTCAGTCCATAACGGAACAAATTTATCCCTTTAAGGCACTGAATTATGTTCACAGTGCCTATTTGTACATATGATTAAGTTTAAAGCAACATCGAACAAACAAGTAGATTGCTAATTGAACATTTAGTAAAATAGGGATATATTATATAATACAACATATAACTTAATATTGTTTTAGCTGACTATTTTTAACCCAAAAATCTATGTACTTGTATAATATCTTTAAAAGAATAATGAGTCTTTTTTTTCGACTAGCCTATTTTTCCACTGCTGGGAAAAGGCCTTCCCCCTCTCCAACCACACTTTTCAATCCTGGGCTACTTGTATACATTTCTTTCACTATAAATCAAACTACTAACAATAGGTTAAGGCTCTACCTGTACATACTAACACAATATGGATGATAATCCGAAATAAAGAATTTATTATTATTATTATTATTATTATTATTATAAAGTCCTGTATATATTTATTTATTTAAATAATAATATTTAAAAAAAAATCTATAAACAATAAAATTAATTTGGTAACGTGATGTTACGATACTTTTTTACATTTTATATTTTAGTAATAACTTCTCTATTGTGCATTATTTTTAATTCAAAGTTTTGATTTTTTTCTCTACGATTTCTTATTTTTAATTGTAGTTTTCTTTTGAAAAAACTATGTACATAGTTTAAGTGTGACATCTTGTTGTTTAATTGGCATTGTGCCGTTCTATTTGATGTAAAAATAAATAATAAATGAGTCATATCATATTAGCAGTTTGTGTAAAAAAAAAGTATAACTTTTAACGAGTGGACAGGGATCTACGCGGCCATTTAGTTATTAAGTTTTTAATTTTTTTTCGAAATTTTCTCTAGGGGCACTGTATGCCCCCGTGTGCCCTCACCAAACAGATCTGTACTCAAACCCGTTTCGAAGTATTCATAAGATTGACCACAATTACGTAGATAAGATGTAAAAGGATCCTCAAACTAGCCATCTTGGATTACCTATTCCCGTCCTTACTGTACTCAAACAGAGGGCACCTGCCCAAATTTACCGTTCACACTCTACCACCCTTAATAGAAGAATCATTTTGAAATTTAAGTTAAAACCAGCAGCTCCTGAGCCTTGAAAATCATTTTCATTCGCGGATTGATAAGTAATTTGTTTTTCCATCTTGTCTTGGATTTCCGCAAAGTAGAGTACGATTCTCTGAATTACTTAAAAATCATCGAATCAATGTTGGACATATGGATGTTCGTAAGGCATTATCGGCGGCTGCGAAGCTTTGTGCATGCGAGCGTAATGCGCCCGCATGATCTTCTTTGTCGTAAATGCCTTGTCGCAAGCGTCACATTTGAAATTTTTCTCCCCGCTGTGCTTGTACATGTGGTTCTTCAAACGATTGCTGTTGAACGCCTTCCATCCGCAGACCCCGCATATGTGATTCCGCACCTTCAAATGTGTGTCCCTTAAGTGGGTCATCATCATGCTCCGGAAGACAAAAGTCTTCGGACAGTGGAGACATTTTATCTCCTGACGATTCTTGTGTTCAGTGGCCATGTGCCGCGATCGTTTGTAATGGCTCTGGAAAGTCTGTGAACACACCAAGCACTTGTACTTCTTGTCGATGTCGTGCTGGTTCTTCTGGTGGGTTTTCAACTTCGATCGCGTCTCGAACTTTTCACCGCATTCGGGACACAGCAGGCCCATGTTTTCGTGTACGGTCTTCACGTGCAATCGCAGCAGATTCGCGTCTTTGAAATGTTGCCCACAAACATCGCACAATATTGCAGAAGTCCCCTTGTGATCCTTGTTTGTGTGATGCAATAGCGGACCAAAAGTATAAAAGCTCGCACCGCAAGCTAAGCAGTAAACCGTGAAGTTGTCCAGTTTAAACGCGACCATACAAATGCCGACATCTTTATTATAAACTATGCCATGTTGGATAATCAAATGATCAATCAATTCGTACAAGTCCGTTACATTCTCCGGGCATAACTTGCAGGACAAGTTAGATATATCCACGTAAACAACTGGATCCCAATAATTATTCATTGCCTGCTCTTTAATTTCGTCGCCAACGTGGACGTGCTGATGGTTTTTTAGATCAGAAGACTCTTGAAATATTTCATAACAGTAGAAACACCTGTACGAACTCTTTAACCATCGAAATGGCATGACCGTAGACTTTGTCAGCACTTGAAGGACGTTGTTCCTCATTATTTTTCTCTTGTCCTTTGGAGTAAGGACTGGTCTGGGCGATATATCTGCTAAATCCAGCCCGTCATCGGACTCAACGGACTCAATTTCTTTGACAGCTGTTTGGCCACCTCTAGCTTCCCCTGCAAGTAAAACATGCTTGCATTTTAATCTTTTCTTAGCTAATCTAACTAGAGGCAGCCACGAAGCGTCGTTTTCATGCATGAATTCAATTTTTCGTTTATTAACGGCTGTATGAAGTAGTTTTTCAAAATGTTACCAGCAAACATATTTGATATATTGCGCTTTATAAAATGGGAATACTACTTATAGATCTTTATGGTAATAAATTGCTTGGCTTATTTAATAACTAACTAGCGGACTCGACAGACATAAACCAATCTCCTTAATGTCTTTTCCATAAAACGTTACCCGTGCGTTTTCCTAAATAACAATTTTACATAGAACGTCAGTCAGAAGACCTAGGACGAACGTCATATATTGGAAGTATTCTTAAGTAACAAGCAAATCTGCATTTTAAAATAATCTTTTTCCTTTCTTTCTTTTCCATTAAACGTTCCCGGAAATTAGGGCAATAAAACAAAACAAACAGAATTCTGATACACCGTAATGCCTTTTTATTATCAAATGTTTTAACTCCTTTAGGTGAAATTTACAATTATTTTTTTTACAAACTTCCTAACGAATAAGAGGTTTCAAATATAACGGAAAAAACGTGGCACACATAAATGTGCATACAAACTAATTCTCTTCGATAAATCTACATTCGAAAGCCTATTGTTATACTAGAGTCAGACATAGCTCAAAGTGTTTGTACATACTGTAGTTGAAGACTACAAAGTACTACAAAACTTTGCGCAACTATACAAAGTCCCCGGTCACACTACATGATCATTCAAATGAAGCTAGATATAGCTTTATTTTATGATCATGTATTGTGGCCAGATATGGCTCCGGTATTATGGTAGAGAATTCGTGAAATTTCATTTGCGGGTAGTCATAACTTTAATCAAATGGCACAGCTCATAAGACATTTAACTAGAAATCACAAATTATTTGAATACAATTGTATTCACGAAGACTAGAATCAACAAAATGAGATCGAATAAACAATTTAAAGTTCGTGGTAATATCTGATAATACAGAATACACTATACTATTCTCTTATTTCTAACCCTTTAAGTCTTGAACGGTAAATAAGTCGATTCATCGTCACTTCACTGACCGCGGACCTCCGGTCATCAATAAGTCCGAGATCTTCAAGCCAAACCAAACAAAAGAGTATCACTAAATAAATCAATAATAAAAAGTTAAATGTATTAATTTCATATATTAAAAGGCTAGCAGCAAGAGGACCAGGCACAAGCCGTCAAACGAATTTTACTACTTTTAAGTTAATACCGTCCCACATGCTATTTTTTCCATCATCATGCCACATTTTGGTCATATCATACCCCTCTTTTAACGTGTGACGAAATTTATAGATAACCGGTAATTATAATTAAAATTTTGAGTTCAACTAATTCAATTGTACTGATTGTAATAATGCAAATCCTTTTCGTGGGCGTTCAGGCTTTCCAAATCGGTGAATCCCTGTCGACACCAGCGGCAGACTCGACCGAAGTTACCCGTGTGGACTTTCATGTGCGCTCTCAAATTACTCGACCTTCCAAACCGTCTCTCACAAATGCTACAAACGTATTCCCTCTCGCCAAAATGTTTGCGCTTGTGCAACTTGATCATCCATTTGATTCCGGTTTTATATTCGCAAAGGTCGCACTCGAAGCGGGCGTCCGAGTGCAGAGACTGCACGTGCAAAACCATCGCTCCCTTGGTTGTGCAAATCTTTGGACAGTGTTGGCACTTTATGCGATACTTCTCCACATTGTGAACTTTGCCCATGTGTACCTTCATTTGATACTGGTTGCCAAATGTCGCGCTACAAAGACTGCACTCGATATTCCTCTCGATACCGTGGATCCTTTGCTTGTGCTTTTCGACTTTGTGGAAAGCATCGAAGAGTTTGCCGCAAATTTTGCAACGATATCCAATGTGGCTATTGCTGATGTGCCTTTTCAAACGCACCTGGTCGATGAAGCTTAAACCGCAAATCTGGCACATGTAAGGGTGGGCGATATGCTTTTTGTACATATGACACATCAAAGAAGTGAAGTTGTCGTATTTCTCGTCGCAGAGAACACACTGGAGCAAGTTTATATTTAACGTGAAGGGGAATACGCAAACGCCAGCGGAATTGTCGTATTCTTCATCATGTATCGCGACTATGTGTGCAATGAGATCTTCAACCGTTGTAAGGGGTATATTACAAAGTTTGCAAGCCAACTCTGTTACGTCAATTTTAACAGGCACATCTTTGGATATGATTCTTTGAGGTATAAAACTTTCTAGGTCTATGGATTTGTGGCTTATTAAAGTGTGCTCTTTAAGAATCTCGCAGTCCTTCATTTGTTTTCCACAATAGAAGCATCTAAAGCCCCGTGTATTCCAGTGAAAGGGTACAACGTTACCGTAATGTAAAAGCATCAAGATATTTCTCCGTATTGTGGAAAGCCGTTCCAAGTACGTCTCGTGATATTCTTTCTTGATTTTTATTCCTGGAAAGAGATTTACGTTCCTTAACAACTTCTATTAACTTAAGAACTTCTACGTTTCTAATCACATACACTAAATCAGAGATAAGTTTTCTATATACGATAATAAAGACCAAAGACGGATAATTCAACAATATTTTTATTATTAAATACTTTAAATACGTAAGTAATTCACAATACTCTTACTTAAAAATAGAACTTTAATATCTGCAGACTTACTTAAAAATTACATAACACTGAGAAATTTTAGAATGAAAACACTGTATGTTTATAATAATGCTTAACACGACATCGAAGCCTCGAACGTTGTAATTTGAAGCAATTCGCCTTCGTCTATTTCGTCCACAACACTTATAGCTTGCTCTGTTATGTACTCGGGGTGACGTGTCTTCAAATGTATCCTTAAATTTGGACGATGAGCAAATTCCTTTCCGCAAACCGCACAAGTAAATTGTTTATGTCCCGAATGAATTAGCGCGTGTGAATTCAAATTGCTCTTCTTGGAGAATTTCTTTCCGCAAACTAAGCAGATGAACTTCTTGTCGCCGTTATGCTTTAACATGTGCAGTTTGACGTCGTAGGGACCAAAGAATTTATCGCCACATATTTGACACTCGACATTCTTCTCTCGTAAATGTACTCGTCTCATGTGCCGAGACATTATGCTCTCCTGCGGATACACTTTTGGACAATACGGGCACTTAATCTTCAACTCTTCAACGCCGTGTACGTTTGCTAAGTGTAACTTCTTAAAATATGGACTCTTGAAAGTTTCTGGACAGTGTGGACACGTTGATAAATTTACCATGTGTACATTTTTTTCATGCAACGTCTTTTTGGATAACGTGGCTAGACTTATACCGCAATGATCGCAAGTGTACCCTCCTTCCCTATGATAATATCTATTGTGCATTTTTAAATGGTTTTCTCCTTGAAAGCTGGTACCACAAACGTCGCAAATATAATCGTGAGCCAAGTGATGTTTATTGGCATGCCGAAGTAGATATTCGAAAAATACAAACTTCAGGTTGCAAATAGGACAGCTCGGTTGATCTTTGTCCAATTTGAAAGGCAAAAGACAATTAGGAACGCTGACATCATATTCCGCATCATGAGCAATAATCAAATGATGTATTAATTCCTCTAAATTGTTAACCGACTGCGAACAAAGCTTACAAGATATATCAGTTACGTCAATTTTCACCGCTGCATCCCTATTTCTATTGTTTTTCGTTCTATCATACACAACGAGTTCCAAATTTGCAAACTGGTGAACCTTAGCCGTATGGTCTCTTAGTGTGACAGGATTTTTCATAGGTTCAAGGCAATAGAAGCATCTATATTTTCCTTTATACCACATAAACGGCGTCACATTGCTATATTGTAAAACGTATTCGACATTTCGCCTTTTTAATAGTAGTTTACGCACCATTTCTGTTTTCTTATATTTGTCCTCCACTGTGCTCAACTTTGCACCTGTAAAGAACAATTCACCGTTTACTAATTCATCGTGTTCCAGTTTCCTCCAACTTGGTACTTTTTTTACTAATTTCTTCTTCGTGACCATACAGCTTTTTCGTTGACTTGGATCTTGAAATACTATGTCAAAGCTCAAGCTTAAACAAGTTTTACTATCAAGAGATAAGAATTTAGCCAACACTAGAGACATTAATTTTATTTGTACATTATATCTTCATTCGATCGAAAGATGACCTTCGATCCGAAATACTTTCTCCGTATTCGTATAAGTAACTAGCTGTTTCTCGCGACTTTGTCCACGTACAATTAAACTTGCTCATATAACTCCTTAATATGGCCCTACCGAAAAATCCGCTCTAATCGGATGTCTACTTACTACAAACTAGCTCCTTTCCAAATTTCATCTTTGCGCCTTTCGTCCCGCTGTTTGCGAGGTTTTTTTGATAGGTGTGATATATACCTGTCGCTTTGATATATAGATATAGATAAGTATTTGAACTTCATAATTATTACTAGAAAATTGTGTTATTAACTTTAAGAATTATAATAAGATATTATTGCAGGCCTCATAACGTAAAGCGTTATACGGAGTGCTCTACTCTAATTCAATGAAAATCGTGCGTTTTCTTGAACTATAAATCAATATATTTCTTTGGTATGGCAGTTATTGATAAATATAAATAAACGCCGATTAAGATGAAACTCGGGTTTTAACACTTTTTTGATACTTTGGAAAGATATTTATTCACTTCGACGTCCTTATGTATCTGTGTGTGTGTATCTGGCACGATCACGTTCGAAACAGTCAACATATCACGTTAATGTTGTTTACTAGCTTCAGAATTACGGCGCGCTGTTTCCTATTGAAAATGGGTGTGTAATTTGGTATCGTATAATTAACGAAAAACTAAATTGCAGCTGGACATACCACCCAACGGAATATTACTATTCTATTAAATATTAAGCTCCTACTAAGAGATGGCGCTTAACGGCAATGGTGGCCGAATAGCTGATAGCTTGTAATATTAAAAAATTAAGCCTACACTTTGGATTTTCCAAATTATTTTACATACTTAACTTAAAGCGGAAATGCGAAGAGTGGAATAACTTTGCAGAAAAAAAAGACTCCATAATAGTACTAAATATTTATTAATATCATTGTTACGAGTAAAAGGTTTATTATATCGTGATAATAGATTTAAATCAATACAGTTTCTTTACTATGCAAGAGGACTCAATGGCCGCCTCAGATCGGGCAATAGATCTTGCTTCAAAAATGAAGTAATATTAATTGCCAGCCAGCTGGTGACGAAAGTATAGACCCTACATCTCACTGCCAGAGTATAGAGTTTGCCATTGAAAAGGTTGAAATTGTATTTGAGGAAAATACGTATAGGAATTGGATAAAACTATCCAATAACACTTCAAGCAGCAAAATCTTGATTGTTTTTCGCGAATTTTTGCAAATTTATTCATAATTTGCAAAAACTCGCGAATATGCGCGCGAGAAAAACTGCATTTGCTTAACTCAAACCCATGGTATATACCATCGACACCGCCAGGAAAGCACATGACTGCTCTGATTTTCTGCCTATCCTTGAATTAAGTAAAGTAACAAATGTTTCAACTAATTGATAACTCGTGTATCACAAACAAGCGAATATGCCGCAGTACCGCAACCATATGCCAGAGACAAACAGAGCTTCATTTGAATTATCATGTAGTGTGGCCAGGGACTTTGTGTAGCTGTCCAAAGTTTTGTAGAACTTTGTAGTCTTCAAGGACAAATATGTACAAACAATTTGAGCTATGTCTGGCTCCGGTATTAGACAGGCGTATTAAAATTCAATACTCGACCTTCTCTTCTCTTTTACCTAATGCAAGTTTACAATCTTTATGGTAGTTGTGGTTGAAACGATGGAGAGACGTTTGTTAAAGGTAATGTAAATTGTTCTGTTTACTGACCAAATTTACGTTGAAATCATACATTTCATATTTTTTGTTGACATTAACATAGGGATGTTTTTTGTTGACATTATAAAAGTTATGATATTTTAAAAGACAACACAAAAAGTCGGAACAGATCGAAATGCTATATGCAATGTCACTGCCACTAATTTTTGTGCTGCACGAGATTATATATTTTTTTAATTTCCGTATTAACTTTAGCTAATATTATAAAGTGTATAATTTCATTTTTACAAGTTATAGTGTTTACTGCTTTTGTTAAGCGATAAGAGATTGCGATTTTGCATTGACCTATTCAACCATTAAAGACGATGTATCTTCCACATTACAGTTTACATCGTCTCCAATGGCCGCCTTTATTATTATTATTACTAATTTATAGAATTAACGTGGCCGTATTTCTTATGCATTTGCTTGTGTGTATTTAAATTGCTTCTTCTTAAAAACGCCTTGCCACAGACTTCACAGCTGAAGTTCCTCTCGCCTTTATGCTTCACCATGTGTAACTTTAGCAAGTAATTGTCGAAAAACTTCTCGTTGCACAAGGAACAGGGCACGTTTTTTTCCTTCAGGTGCGTCCTCCGAATGTGGTCTTTCATGAAAGAGTTTCTCGTAAACATCTTGCCACAATAGGTACACTTGTGACCTATATCGTGAACCTTGATGAGATGCTTCTGCTTGTGGTACTGAGATTGGAAACGCTCCGGACATTTTGGGCATTGGTAATCCTTGACGTCGTGGCACTTAGCCTTGTGTCTGGCCAAACACCACTGATTCTTATATTTGGTACCACAAACATCGCATTCGCACGAACCCATGTGCTCGTAACTCATGTGCATATTCAAATTGGCGGCATTTTTAAAAGTACGCCCGCAATAATTGCATATTTTTGTATTGTTGCTGTGCTCAGAGTTTATATGTCTCAAAAGTGTTCCGAAATACCTGAACACTTGCGAACAAATGTTACATGGAATGTTGTCTTTGACGATTTTAAACGCATCGAAGCAACCAGTTATCGTTGTATCGTACGGCGCTTTGTGTTTGGACACTAAATGGTCTATCAGTATGTCTAAGTCTTCCATCGGCTGATAGCAAATCTTACAGGCTAACGCGGATATGTCAACTTTAACCGTCACTCTTTCGCCTTTACATTTCATCAAGCCCTTGTCTTTGAGTTCGCATACGGGATGTTCCGCTACAACGTGCTCTTTAAGCTTATCGAAGTCTACAAAATACACGGAGCAATGAAAGCAGGAAAACCTCGCGAAAAATTTAAACGGTATGGCCGTGGACATGTTTAAAATGCACTGAATGTTCTTCCTCATTTGCGTTATATCGCGTTTCTTTTTCGGTTCTATAGTGTTGTCTTCAGGAAATGTTGAGAGCGTTGTATCATTTCCACGCTCTTTCATTTTACACTTGCTCATATGCTGTTTCAAGCCTTGATTACTTTGACACTGTTTAGAACAATATATGCATAGTTTTTCTATATCACTATTGGGGTGGTCGCATTCGATATGTTTCTGTAGTAGCGTGTAGGAAGGAAAACGCGAATCACATATTTTGCATCGCCTGTAGTGAAAGTTGTTTTTATGTCTACATAACAGTATGTACGAACTGAAAACCTTTGAACATTCCTCGCATCGGTAGCCTCCTTCCCGATGAAAGTGCCTCAAATGCACTGCTAAATCTCGAATTTTATTAAATATTGTTCCACAGTGGTCGCAAATGAAACTATTATTGGGATGAGCGAGATTTGTATGCGTTATTAGATTCCCAAAATAAGTAAACTCTTTCTCGCATATTTTACATTTGCAATCTTTTAACGTGTATTCTTGAAAGGGTATGTCTATACGGCTATCGTATTCCAAATCATGCTTGCGCACTAAATGTTCAACTATTTCGTCGAAACTCGCAAATGATTCGAAGCATATTTCACACGTAATCTCGGAGACGTCAATTTTCACCTCGATGTGATTACCCTTGATGAGTTTCAAAGCATGATCAGTTGTACTACAAAACCCGTGAGATTTCGTGTGCTTCCTAAATTCCGTATATTCAACATGACTTAAACCACAATAGAAACAGAGATACTTCCCGCGCCATTTAAAGGGCATTATTGAGGTGTTGTTGAACAGTAATTGCAAGTTTTTTCGTCTCCGCTCAGTTGTACAGTTCTCGTACAGGCGTTCATCTGTAAAGAAATTTTTCTTACTCAGAATCCTCCTTTTTAACATGTGACCACATTCATTGGTCTTGCAACTGTAACTATTATTAGGTTTACATTTGAAATTGATTGGTAGAGGTCTTAATGTGCGAAGACATGTGACCTCTCAAGTTTTTCTTCCACAGAAACTTTTTTCCGCATATGTCGCAGTGGAAATTTCGCTCCCCGTAGTGTTTGACCATGTGCTCTTTCAAACGACGCGCGTCGAAAAATCTCTCAAGACAAACCGCACACTCCACGTTCTTTTCTTTTAAATGTGTTCGTCTTATGTGGTTTACCATAAAAGAGTTACGCGTGAAAAGTTTGTGACAGTAAGAGCACCGGTGGCCCGCGTTATGCGCATCAATTTTATGCCTCTGCATAACATAATTAGACGTAAATTTCTCCTTGCATTCAGGACACTCCACTACTTTTGCACCATGAATGCGACCTAAATGCGTTTGAAGGTAGTTATTCGAGGTAAAATGTAAATCGCACGTAGTACATTTGAAATTAGCCACTTTGTGAAGACGCGAAATGTGAGCGCGCAAATTCGGCAAGTTCCTAAACGCCAATCCGCAATGCACACAAATATTTTTGTTATCCGAATGCCTTTTACCAACATGATTCAACAATGTTCGAAAATACCGATATGTGTCATCACAAAACGGACACGAATAACTATCCTTCAATAGCTTGTAAGGTTGAAGACCAATAGAGACCGACCGGTCGTACTGTATCTTATGTTCGCATATCAAGTGGTCTATGAGAGTATCTAGGTCTTGCAAACTATCAAAACATATCTTACAGGACAAAGATGAAATATCGATTTTAATACCGCCATCGTGTCTATTGCGTAATTTCATCGATTTTAGTTTAATATCACAAACTGGATGTTCGATTATCGTATGCTGTTTAAGATCATCGCACTCGCTAAAATCTTTCGAACAATAAAAACACCTGAATCTACTCATAAAGTATTTGAATGGTATCGCCGTAGACATGTTCAGTATACATGCTATATTATTTCTTATTTGCTTAACAGAAGGTTTCTTATCCCTTTCCGAGAGATTGCCTTCATCGCGTTCTTTAAAATGTACGTTACAATGTAAAGTATGTTCATTGAAAACCGAGGCATTCATAGATTTAGAACAAAAACCACATTCAAGGGTAGGGTTTGAATGGTCTATTTTTATATGTTGTAATACTTTTTTCAGAGATTTAAAAGGTTTGAAACACACGTTGCACAAATTGGGATGCGAATTATTTTTGTGAGCTAATAATTCGGAATTTGAAGAGAAGTTCAAAAAGCATTTAGAACATGTTCGACTCCTATGCTTGGTTCGTACATGAGCATCCAAATCCCTTTTTTTGTTAAATTTCTGATCGCATTCAATGCAAAATATACAGTCGCTTGGATGAACGACATTCACGTGAGACACTAGTTTACTAAGATAATTAAATTTCTGGTCGCATAGGAGGCAATTTAGGTCAGACAGTCTATATGGTACTATGGGTAGCTTAACATCTTTATCATAAGGTAAATTATGGTTTAACATTAAATGGGTCAAGATTTCGTCTAAATTTTCTCCATCTTCATTACAAAGTTTACAGTTAATTACTGACGCGTCGACTTTGACCTCCGCATCTGCTGCTTTGACTAATCTTAGAGCGCGGTCTTTGCCGGAACACATTCCGTGCTTTTCAGTGTGTCGTCTCAATTCACCGTATTCCTTTACATCTTCTCCGCAGTAAAAGCACACGTACTTTCCACGCCACTTGAAAGGTATCACAGTGGTGTTATTGAATAGAATCTGAAGATTTGCCCTTCTTTGCTTATTCGCATTGTATTTCATCGCTGGTCTCTCTTCATCTGTAAAGAAACGTTCCCATGTTTCAAATGTTGCCAACACTTGAGGATAAATCCCACAACTGTTAAAAATGGGAACTTTTTACACCGGATTTTAATTCCAAAAGTACGCGCATACGTTCATTTTTTTATATTTGCATATCACTATTAATAGTTTTAATATGTGCCGCCATATGACCTCTCAAATTTTTCTTCCATAAAAATTTCTTGCCGCAAAAATCACAATGAAAATTCCTTTCGCCGTTATGTTTGATCATGTGAGTTTTTAAACGCTGGGCGTTAAAAAATCTTTCATTACACACGCGACATTCGACATTTTTCTCTTTCAAATGAGTTCGTTTTACATGATCCATCATGAAACAATTAGAAGTGAACAATTTGCTACAATATGAACACTTGTGGCCCGAACTATGAATGTTTACCATATGCCTTTGTGTTGCGTAATTAGAGGTAAATGTCTCACTGCACTCGGAGCACCCGAACACTTTAACGCTATGCGTCCTTCCCAAATGAGTTTGCAAATATTTATTAGACGCAAACTCTAGTCCACATCTATCGCATTTATAACTGCCAGAAGTTTTGTGATGATTTGAAATATGCACACGTAAATTGGGCAAATTTCGAAACGATTTGCCGCAGTGCATACAGATGTTCTTATTGTCTGTATGTATTTGGCCCACGTGTTTTAGTAAGGTACTAAAATGGGTATAAATTTCGGTACACATGGGACACGGATAGTTATCTTTGATGAGTTTATATGGTTGCATATTACTATCAATATTTTTGTCGTATTGGGCTTTATGTTCATTTACGAGGTGCTCAATTAGTTTATCGAGATTCGGCAAAGATTCAAAACACAATTTACATGACAACGCAGATGTATCGATTTTAACACAACCCTCTTGTCGGTTACGAAGTTTCATACATTTAAAATTAGTATCACAAACAGGATGGTTAATAATTGTATGCTCTCTAAGATCTTGGCAGTCTGTAAAATCTTTTGGACAGTAAAAACATCGAAATCTACTCATAAAGTATTTAAACGGTATAGCTGTTGAATTATTAAGAATGCAAGCAATATTATTTCTTATTTGAATCACTGCTGGTCTTCTATCGTCATCTACAAATACAGTTTTGTTGGACAGTTCATTAATTCCTTTATAATTACACTTAGCAGCGTGACGAAGAAAGCCTAACTTAGTTCTCATAGATTTTAGACAAAAACCACACTTTAATTCTTCAGCGATATGTTCTGTTTTCATATGTTTCAATCTCTTTTTTTGGTTGGAGAATGTCATAAAACAAACATTACATATAGCAACGTGCGATTTAATTTTATGCTCTTGCAGAGCTGTATGAGACGGAAAGCTTATAGGACACTTTAAACATTTGTAATTGTTTTTATGTTTTATTCTGACGTGCGCGTCAAGATAGCCTTTCCTAATAAATTTCTGATGACACACTTCGCAATCTAGGCTTTGACTGGGATGTTCACAATTTACATGTATTACTAGTTCGTTCACTTGATTAAACTTTTGTTCACATATAATACATTTCAGATCTACCAATCGGTACATCATGATAAGTATTTTAACATCTATAACGTATGGGAGATTATGTTTCTTTATCAAATGTGAGACAATTTCATCTAAATTTATAAACTGTTCGTCGCACAGTTCACAACTAATTTCCGACACATCTATCTTAACTTCTGCATCGTCCGTTTTAATTAATCTCACAGCACGATCATTCTCTGAACATGGACCGTGCGCTTTTGTGTGTTTCCTTAAGTCATTATAAACAGGCAACTCTTGCCCACAATAAAAGCATCTACATTTCCCACGACATTTGAAAGGAATGATGGAGGTATTATTGAATAATATGAGAAGATTCCTCCGCCTCAGCTTATTAGGACTTAATGACTTTGCTGATCCGTTTAAATCTGAAAATAAATTTCTTCATTGTAAAATTTACCCTTAAGGAAATTTGATCTTAACACTAAACTAGTATGAGAAATACACAATATTTTCGCAAATGTCTTTGAGGGTAATTTTACGTGACGTAATTTACAAGAATTTCTTTCGAGTTCAGATTTAATACAATCCCTCAGCAATTTCGCTCGTGTGATGCCATGTGACCGCGCAAATTCTTTTTCCATAAAAATTTCTTCCCGCAAACATCGCAGTGATAATTTCTTTCGCCTATATGTTTCACCATATGTACATTCAAAAGCGCACGATCGAAAAACTTTTCTTTACAAATATTACACTCGACATTTTTCTCTTTCAGATGCAACCGTCTCACGTGGTTTTTCATGTGTGAATTGCGAGTAAAGAGTTTGTTGCAGTACGGACACTTGTGCCCGAAGCCGTGAGCGACAATTTGGTGTCTTCGCATCATATAATTAGTTACAAATTTTTCAACACACTGAGGGCATTCGTGTTTCTTCGTTCCGTGAACGTTCGCCCTGTGCCGAGCTAACTTTTCCAAATTCCAGAACTCAATGTTGCAGTCGGGACATTTACAAGGTCTCGTTCTATGATACCGCGACATGTGCGCTCGATAATTGGGATGACCTCTAAAAGTTAATCCACAGTGAGCGCAGACTATGTTGTTATCCGAATGAGTTTCATTCATATGTTCGAGAAGTTTCTTAAAATATCTGAACACTCCATCGGAACATAAGGGACACCGTATATTATCTTTTACTATCCTAAAAGGTTGAAGACACTCTATAGATTTGTCGTAAGCTGCGCTATGGTTTGAATTAAGGTGATCTATTAAATCACCCAAGTCCAGTACACTCACATAACAAAGTTTGCACATAAGATTTAGAATGTCTATTTTTACTATAACTTCCTTGCCCTTTATTTTCTTCATAACTTTAGATTCGTCATTAAAATTTGAGTGATCGGTCGCAGTATGGTGCTTCAAATTTTCAAAATCGGCGAAATCTTTCGAACAATAGAAACAGCGAAAGTGGTTTTTGAAAAATTTGAAAGGTACGGCCGTTGACATACTTATAACGCATGCAATGTTTTGCCTTATTCTAAGTGGTTTACTAATCTTTGCTGAAATCACAGAGGCTTCCTTTTTGACGCCGCACTTTGTTAAATGCAATTGATAACCCAGTTTTGAGGTTAGTATTTTGGAACATTTCGGACAATCTAGACTATACCTCTTTTTCACCTTTAAAACGGAATTGGATTTAGAGGAGGAAATTCCCGCAAGAGAATGGAAAGAGACCCTATGGTGTTTTTCGTTTATGTGACTTTGCAAAATAAAGTAATTTACAAACTTATCATCGCAATCTAAGCAATGCATATCTACCAATCTAAACTTTTTAATATCTACAGTGTTAGAAATGTTGTTAAAACTATGATTGGCACTTAAATGATCGAATAGGGAATTTAGACTTTCATATGAAACATCGCAAAATTCACAATTGATATCAGAAACATCAACATTGATTATATCAGAGTTGAACTCTTTGAGGTAACTTTTGATAGTGGTTAGGTCGTGGGACTTTGTATGTTTTTTTAAATCCTCATATACGAAAATATTTTTGCCGCAATAGAAGCAAGCTATGCCGTTATTGCATTCGAAAGGTGTAATGCTTGTGTTGGTAAAGACTATTTGTAGATTTTGACGCTCCGTTGCAGTCAGTCCAGTTGATACCGATTGCATTTTACAATCTGAAAACAAATTTCTATACTATATGCTCCGATAAAAATATATACATATACAAATGGAACAAGATTAGAGGCATTTGCACCTTTGGCATTTATGCGTCCCATAAAATAAACTATATATTTTTTTTTCAAAATGTTTTTATAGAGAATTGTCAAAAACATGCAAAATCTACCAACTGGTGGACTACTAGCATTGAATTATTTTCGTCTAACAGGTAAACAAGTTAGAGAAGATTGAAAGATAAATTACTGGTTTCCCTAAATGATATCTTTTAATTAGAATCATAGAAATTATCTCAACAGGTAAGCTTATATTTTCACTAAGTCAGCAACAATCAGTTGTATACAATGTTTTATTTCAAAAAATATTGTCTTAAAAACACAATAAAACAGTTGTTTTACTGGACATTAGTAGGATAAATATTTGCAATTAATTAGAGTGCTTTCAGTCTAAATATGCAAACCCTTAAAATCCACAAAAGCTTTGCTTGAACTACAATTACATCCCTACTACTTTCACACTATGAAACGGATTTTAATGGAGGGGCGTCAAATTTAAGACTGAACGCAGTATATACTAGAATCCACTTTTAAAATACTCCAAGACAATCACAGTTTGTATAACAAAATAATATTTGGGTACACATAATGGCACTAAAGTATTCTTTGGCAATTCTAATTGCTGTTACGGATTTAGTTACAGGTATTAAAATGGGACTAACTTATAAAATCTGTCGAGAGCCTATTGCACCATTTATCTATAAAGCCTTAAAAATTGATTTCCCTTAGTTTTCGTTTCCTAAAAACGATAGAACATCTTCATCAATACCGCCTTCCCACATCGAAGACATTAATATTGATAACATTTCTATTGGGGCAGGGACATTTGGCCAATTTGATCTTTAAACTACAGACGAGACTAAAATCGATATCAAAACAGTATGTGCTATCGGTTTTGATAACTTTTTCTTAGCGTTTAATTTACATGCTTACTACTATGCCTAGCCATGTGAGTGCGCAAACTTTTACGCCAATAGAAACGTTCACCGCACATGTCGCAGTGAAAATTTTTCTCGCCACTGTGCTTCACCATATGGCGACGTAGCAATATATTGTTGAAGAATTTCATATTGCAAATGGAACACTCGACGTTTTTCTCCTTCAAGTGCGTACGCCTGATGTGATCTCTCATGAACGAGTTACGAGTGAAAAGCTTCCCGCAGTACGAGCATTTGTGACCGGAATCGGCCTCGATAGCATATAGCGATGTACTTGGCCATTATTATTATTATTTTTTATTTATTTATTTTGGTTTACTAACAATTCTGGAAAACTCCAGATCTCAGATTTTGAAAAGCGCACAAAAATAAAAGGGGGTTCCTTGCTACGTAACCCTAAAGAAAGAGAATTTCCAGTTGGGAAGGGACAATGGCAAACATTGGACGTTATGCTCCTCGACTGCAACGTCCATGTTTCAGCCATTGTGAATACGTTTCATATTTACTCGTAAAAGATTCATATCTTCTTTAATTTAAAATAATAATTTTAGGAGACTTTTAAATTCTTTTTTTTTTCTGTGCTGTTTTATTTAATGATTTTTTGATTTATCGAGTTAAATTTTTTTTGCTACGGAATTTTTAATTTATTTAATATACTTTAATTTATTGTATTAATATTATTTAGTAATAAAATAATGTATTCTTTCTAGCACTTGTGCATGATATGCCTGTAATTGAGATAGTACTTAAATGTATATTTCTGGCTTGATGAATTGTAAAGTAGATCAAAAGAGCTTGTAAAAGTCTACTTGAATAAAATGTCATTTGAATTTGATCAGAAGTGCATTCTTGTTGGCATTCCAATCTGTATAGATAAAAATCAAGCGTTGTTCGTTAGTCTCGCAAATACTCAAAACGGCTGAACAACTTTGAATTCTGTTTTTTTTTTGTTGAATTAAGGGAACGGGAACGGAAAATGGAAAGGGAAAGTAAAAGGAGAAGGAGAAGGAAAAAGGAAAGGGGAAGGGAGCAAGTAACCCAATCTTTGGGCAGAACAACGTCCGCAGGACCCGCTAGTTATGAATAAATATTGCACGCCTTTGTTAGATCGTGTCGTTAGGTGTGAAGAGCTCTTTATATTGTGGCCATACAAACTTCCGTGCTGCAGTAAAGCCAGCACTGTGAGTACCCGAGTTGAATGGCACGACTGGTCACTAGCATTTGTAGGAGCGATTAAGATCTAAGTACATTAAACGGTGGAGCACCACGAGAAAAAAGTCTCGGGTTCGTAAGTGACTCGTTACTGAAGACAAACGTTCATTTAATGGCGCGCCATTTTGTTTTTCTTATCGTGTTCATCTATAAAGATAAAGATTGTGTTTTGTTAAAGTGTTCTGTATCAAGAGCTTACGAATCGCCGGTTTCATAATGATTATACTGAAGTTTTATAATAATTATAAAACTATAATAAAAAAACCGACTTCGTCGAAATGGAACCACGCGCGAAGCACTAGCTTTCAAATAAAAAAGAATCATCAAAATTGGTTCAACCAGTCGAAATTTATGAGGTTAAAAACATTAAAAAAATACAGTCGAATTGAGAACCTCCACCTTTTATGACATCGTTCGAATATACAAGAACCGAGAAGATACCCGATTGCGACCTTTTTAATAATAATTTTACAATAAGTATCTGTAGCTGCCGCTATATAACAAACAAGATGGCAATGATGTCGAGTGGAAGGATGTAAGGACCTCATGAATTATTGAAAGCAGCGCGTATGTCCGGCTCCGGGTGAAGTAGAGCAGACTGTTATCTCCCCCGCGGGATGTAATTTGCGATAATTAACATATTTGAAATGCGTGTCAAGACACGCTTATATAGAAGGGTTCCGTATGTAATACGTTATAAACGTAGTTGTTAAATAACTTCAAAAATTGTTATCCGATTTCGTTCAAATAATTTTCCTAGTGAGTTTTTACTTATAGCATGTTCTATCAACATGGAAAATTTCAAGTTTCTATGTTTAATGGTTTGAAAATGCTAGGGGCTGACCACCTTACGGGCAGACAGACGGACGGACGGACAGAGAGAAATTATAAGGGTTCCTTGTGAAGTACATTTCGTGTGAAGCGACATTATAACGCTGTATCATGACTCGTCACAATTTCAATATTATAACATTCTTTCGGTGCAAATTAATTTCATTTTTAAAAGCCTCCATGCGACAGCCACTCTGGATTGGCTTCTGGACAAAATTTTCTTTATCAACGACCTTATTTATTCATTTACGTTATCGAAAATTTTGAAACAGAGAAATTTAATTATTTTGCATAATAAGCCCGCTAAAAAAGATTAAATTAATAATAATTAAAAAAACAAAATATCAAAAAAAAAATCAGGTGGCATACACATTATGTATATACACGCAAAAGTTTCAAATAAATCCCCGATTAAAAATAAAAGTAAATTTAAATAAAACATACTTATATGTAAGAAATGTGAACGAAAGTGCTAAAGCGAAAATAAACAGGGCAAGTGCGAGTAAAACCCGCTCCCTAAGGGTTCTGTACCTTCACGTAATACTTTACCAGGCTATTTTAATATTTATACTTTTCACAAGATTCCTCCTACTGTGACAAAGTCACCGTAATATATTTTTTGTGATTAAACTTTACGGTTTCCGGAATTTTTCCTGTATTTGTACTTCAAGACATAGCTTCTTACTAAATTTCATGATTCTTGATCAACTGAAAGTACCCCATAGGTTTTGATTATCTTTTCGAATGTACTAGTATGAGAAATGTGACATAAATGGTCATATTGCTTACGCTTAGTAAAATCACGTTAACTTACGTAAAGGACAGTTCAGCTCAAAAGTGTTTATATTAATTAGTTTAGAAGCTCCTATGGCTACTGTTCATCATACGACCTCCATGTTCCGCTCCAGATACATTATTACATCAAAGATACGCAACCAAATTTGAGCCCAATCTATCTATTATTATGGCTGGCCCGTTGGCACAGTGGGCAGTGACCCTGCCTTCTGCTCCGCGGGTCATGGGTTCGATTCCCACCTCGGGTCTGGGTGTATTATCCATATGTATGTAATTATATATTTCTAAAAAAAAATATTTGTGTATAACAGGCGTCTGTTACAAACGCGACAACAACACCATCACTAGACGTGATAGCATTGCCGCCACTTCACGCCGATCTCATGTGAGAAAGAGGTAATTTGGTTTCAAGCATGGCGATACCTCTAATTAAACTAAACTACTACTAACTAACTGCCAGTGTTCTCTTCCCTGCCCAACCAGTTCCGATCTGATCTTATCCTATGATGATATCCTTCCTTTAGTCTTCATCACGGTGATGGTGATCAATCTTATTTCTTCAAACGTCTCTAAGGTTGGAAAATTACATCCTGCTACTTATGTATTTTTTACCTTTGAGCTTTGAATCTTTATGAAAAGGTCTAAATTTCCCGAGAGAGATTCTTACTTCCCATCTCTACAATCAAGAAATTATTATAGAAATCCTTTTTTTCAAAATACGGATTTTCATGCCTTTTCCACTTACGAGAGGCTGAAAATGACGAGAATAAATAACCCCTTTCCCTTCCCTTCCCTTTATTTTAAAACATCTAATACAATCGTTTTAAGAACCTTTCATATATAAGCCTTTTCGTATTTCGCATTTTATTTTTGGAATATATTTATTTAATAAAAAAAGATTCAATTTTAGCGTGATATAATATATAGCCTATAGCCTCCCCGAGGCTATCCAACACTAATAGAACTTTCAAATCGGACCAGTAGTTCCTGAGATTAGCCCATTCAAGCAAACAAACTCTTCAGTCTTATATATTAGTAAGTATAGACGTAAAAAAGAAAAATTGGTCAAAACTGGACATATCATTAGCACTGAACTCAAAGCCTTAAAAAGAATTTTATAAAAACTTCGTCTAAGTTCGTTGTTTGCTTTTAGTCCATGAATAATTTATTCGATTTTTTAACTGCTCATTTTACTTAAGACTTTCTATTCTTAAAGTTTTTTAATAATAAATTACAGTTTCGCACAAAAACACAAAGTATTTTGTTTGTAAAACTTTGGTTTCTTTATTATCGAAAGTCAACACTGGGAGTAGAAAAGTATAAATCTTAAATAGCGGTTCTGAAGTCAAAAGTAACAATCAAGTTAGAATAGTTGTTTTTTTTTTAAATATGAATTTAATTTCCTTTCAAACATCAATCCAATCAATCAAAAGTTTTTTCAGAAGTGATTGTGAGTAACATTCGTGTCAAAACAAAGATTAAAAAAAATATTTTATTATTTTATACTAGTTGTTTCCAACAACTTCATCCACGTAAAATTAAAATTGCCCTTAGGCCTCCTAAATTATGCCCTACCGAATAGTCCGCTCCCAATGGAATCCTTCTAACTAAATACTATTTCTCTGCTAAATTTCATCTTTATACGTGTCGCGGTTCTAATCTCTAAAGATTACGTGTTAGGTGAATTTCGCTTTTATGTATATAGGTAAATACATTATAGTCTACAAAATAGATCGACGTCATTGTAAATAATTGCATCAAGTGCAAAGTGAATAAGTCACTAATGCACGAGTGTTATTTTGGTACTAGAGCAAACTCGAGGGCACTAAATTAACACGAGTGCATTAATTACTCACTTCAGCAAGGTGCGTAATCTTCTTTGCTTTCAACTAAATCGCTCTCTATATTCATTTTTGAAACTTTTCTAGCTATACATGTAATAACAAAGTTTTAAAATGGTATAGAATCCGTACCATTTTTGATTTTTTTTACGAATTTATCCATCGATTTTTATAAAACTTCTCTCTCTTCTCTTATAAAACCTTCTTTTATAAAACGTCTGTTGTAAATTTATATAAAAATTTATATACAACTAGTGCAGTTATGAAATGGTATACAACATTACTGCACTGTTTTGGTTCTATTCAGAAAAGGCGTCCTTTCTGATCGATAATGTAGTTATTAATGATAGCATTACTGCGAAGTTGGAAGAAAAAGACGTACTTTACCTGTTTTCTTCATTTCCTTGACATTTATTGTCACTGGCTCAAGAGACATGTTTAGACCATAAATGCGTATTACCTAGTAAAACTACTTGACGTTAAGGACATCGAATGCTTAAGTCCGTAAATAATTTATGAAGATGTCCATTTGTCAAGTATTCTTCTGTACTATAATTTCTGTTGACCTTCCGCCCTAATCTTTAAGTGATTAAGTATTGGGTTTATACAAATATGAACTAACCTTCTAGGAATTCTTTTCTGCATTAATGTAATGAGATTTAGGTAAAAGCATAGTTTAAATTGTAAAGTTGGTAGTTTTATTACAGACATACCAAATAATGCCAACCTTCAAATACATAATCCATTTTGGTACACTAGATTCGGTTTAGAACATAAGGTTATTTTCTCTAATAGAAGGTATCTTTTTATTCTTTCGTAAGTCTTCAAGATTTTGTTTCTGCTTTCTTATCCTATAATGATCCTAAAATAGCAGGAAAATTAAACTTCTTTGCTAAAATCCTCCATAAAAAGGAGACAAAATCTGTGCACTCCTATTTGGGAACTTTTGCAAACTAATGCTTGTTACGTTTAACCACAACCAAACGCCCGATGGTGTGTAATACTAGTTGTTACCCTTGACTTTGTCCGCGTAAAATTAGGATAAACACTTTAGTGTGATGATATGTAGCCTAAAGCCTCTCTCGATAAATGGGCTATCTTACACTGACAGAATTTTTCAAATCAGACCTTTAGTTACTGAGATTAGCGCGTTCAAGTAAGTAAAGAAATAAACTAACTCTTCAGCTTTATTGGTCCCTTTATAGCTCGTTGGCGCGATGGCTCGTTGGCTCGTTGGTCCGTTGGCGCAGTGGGCTGGGTCGCTACCTTCTACTCTGGGGGTCGTGGCTTTGACTCCCGCCTCGAGTCTGTGTGTATACCCCAACGGCGGTGGGGTTTGAACCGGGTACCTTGCGGGTTTCAGTCCATACCTTATACCGTTGAGCTATTGAGCCTCTATATCTGTTTCCCATCAATAGAAATCTTAACTGTCTGACTGCAAAATGACGATACAAAATAGCTTGTAAAGGTAAATTCGTGACGAGCATCTATTTAATGTGAGTTTGAAACAGAGTTGAGAATACCAAAAATTTGGAAATATCTTCGAAACAAAGTTACTCCAAACAAGCGCGATATCTCGTTTGAGGGACATCAATCAATGTCGGAGTTGGCGGCAACTATTGCGTGAAATACGAGTATATTCGAAACAAGGAAACAATCCCTCGGGAATGCTCCCGATACTTGAAACAGTTGCACTTTAAACTAAATTATTTATACTGTAAACAAAAGGAGAGAAAATTCATTGCTGTACTGTTTTTTTATTCAATTTATTTCAGTCAATGTTTCCGAAATTCTATTAAAAATATATTTAAAGAGTTGGTCATATTTTTAAAGTAAGACTTTTGTTATTAAAAAGTGTTTGGCAGGACACTTGGGTGACGAAGTGAGTAAGGTTGAGACAGTAAAGTGGGACAATACTAAAAACTCGCACCTGGACTGGATTCGTTTAAGACAGAAAAAAGGGGTAAAAACGGGTACAGGCCATAAGACCATAGATGGTACCGAAAAGTAATGTACAGAGATCGTTGTTTAAAATATTTTTATATAAATCAAACGAGAAAACAGAAGCAGACACAATGAAGTACAAGAAATGTAAAGGCGTTTAACTCAATTATTATTTGGCATGCAAATTTTGAACTTTGAATCCTACTTTTAAACGCATTATAGGCTTCACGCTCTGGAAAATCTTTGAAGTAGATTCATATTTATATTGTAACTGGCTAAAGCGCGCGGTTTCTTTCATCTAATTAAAGAAATAACCATATTTTACACAGTATTAAGATTGCTTCTAAGTTTTTGATCAAACACAAAAATGTTTATTTAGAGTAATAAAAACAACTGTATAGAACATTTATTCAAATTGTTATTTTATCAACAAAAACACACGCCGCTAAATACAAAGATCGCAGCTGTAGAACTTAAAAAAAACCATATTAACTAAATATAAGTTTAAATTTAACTTAAGTTACATAGCCTAAACTCGGTCGATACAAGTGCTGACGACGTGGGAAACAGTCATATATACCTTTTTGTTATAGAATAAAATGTTATATTCAATTCTTTACTTCCGCTGAGGTTTTGTTTTTTTATACTTTCATGTATATACCGGCCTCGTATGTAAACAGACACCATTAGAACAAAAAGTTATTTTATTTTTTATTTTATTTTAGGGAAACAAACAGTACAGTAATTCATAAAAAATAGATGAACATTAAATTAACACCTAAACCAATTCGAGCCGGATCTATGTCGATCTTCATAATCGTGCGAGCTTCCCATATTGAAAATTAATATTTTTAATAGTTATTTTTGCTACATTTTGTGTTTTTAAATGGCTCTATTTAAAAATAATAATTTATTAAGCGATACCTCGAAATCCACGGCGGTGATGATAGGAACATGATCGACATTATTTTACATTTAATTGGAATACGGTTTTATATTTTAATGATTTTAGGTTAAAAATTTTAATGCATTGAATCTAATTCAAGTATTGTTTTAATAAATCTATCGAACAACGGTTACGTACAATAAATTATTTTTAAATAAAATGAAAACCGCCTTCAAAAACAAAAAGTGACATGCTCATACTTAATGAAAATTTAGAATTTTATTGTTTTCTCATGGAAACCTTTGTCAGATTTGGACTAAATTAATATGGGACCAATCGGTGCACACAGTCCAAAGTTCTGCGGTTTCAAACATAAAAAAAACATAAGCGTTGAATTGATAACCTTTTCCTTTTTTTAAAGTCGGTTAAAAAATGAAACCTTGGACACTGAAGAAAATCATTTAAACCAACGTTGACGAAGTCGTGCATAACAGCTAAATTAATAAAATATAAAGGGAAAGGGTGATATGAAACTATACTTATACAGCAGGAAGGAAGAGCATACCACAACACGAACTCTCTTTGATACCGTCGCGAATACCCGTAACAAATACCGCGGGAAACGGATCGAACACCAGTCTTGGAAATGAAATAACGTTGGATCTAACGTAGATGAAGTCGCACGTAATAACTAAAGTAATAAAAGGAAAGGGTAATATTAAACTATACACAGAGGTATTCAGCGACAAGGAAGAGCATACCATAACGTGAACTCTCTTTGATACCGTCGCGAATACCCGTAACAAATACCGCGGGAAATGGATCGATCTCGACTCTAATTACCGGCGGTATGCGTCAAAGGCGGCGCGCGCGCAGGAATTCGCGTGACGAATGCGATTAGATAGTCCTTCGAGACGGATGTTTGTCTCTTTATACCCTTCCAGTCTGATTGCATACATATATTACCTGCGCTGCATTCTGAACCTTATTACTAAAATTGTAAAGCCTTATCTAAGTTAATAGAGCTTTCACATTCTTGAACTTAATAGGGTGTAAGGTCGTGATATTACCAAACCTAAATTTTGAACTTTAGCGTTAATAGAATAGAGACTAATTTAAGTATATAGCGTGTGATGATTTTGATAGGAATAAGGGGTAAGTGCGTGATGATGCTATTTGAACTTAGACTTTAAATGTAGAAAATAAGATATAAATTTGTATGAATTACTGAAATAGTGCAGTTGGACGAAGTCCAGATTGTCGTTCCTCACCTAAATATTTGTCTGATTTGTTTTGATTACAGCAATGTCACACCTGTGCTGCCATCTGCGAGATATTCTGGCGTGCGCTGCAAACGCCGTTAGAGTTACACGTGTATAGTGTACGAGGGAAATGTTTTTCTTAAATAGTTCTATAAAAAAACCTGCGACAGCATATATCTATCTTTCATGTTTAAGCCATTAACGCCAAAATAGTGAACTATTATGGAACGGGAACGGGAAAGGAAACGGGACCGGGAGCGGGGACAATATTATAGGATAATAGAATGTAGAAGACAGTAAGTAACCCAATGTTCGAGCGGAACAATGTCTGCAGGATCCGCTAGTTAAATATAAAAATGAGCAAACATAAAAGATATTAATTTCTTCACATAACTTCCTTTGTCATGTTCACTGTGGAAACTTATTTAGTGTCTTGGTGAACGTTCGTTATATGGTTTTCGCTGTCCGTAAATATATCGCCATGCTTTTGTATCTTGACATAGTTAATATATAAAGGAAATAAGAGAGTATTTCAAACTATCTGAAAATTGTAAAACAATATTTTATCTAAAACAGAATTTTATAAAAAACAGGTTGTGACATTATTTTTTTTTACTTAGCGTTATCCCGGTCTAGTACCAGGGTCCGCTTGAATTGCAGAGTATGAGACTGTGGGCCGAGTTAAGATTATGAATGCCGTCTTACATTATCCCCGAAACCCCACAATCCCTACAATTTCACGAGTAATATGTGACAGTGATATTAATCGAGATTCCCTGTTTTACGTGCCGTCGGAAACATGAGGAGGCTTGATATTTAAAAAGTAGTCTGGCAACTGGTCACCCATCTATAACTCAGCCGCGGTGAGAGCTACTTAACCTAGTGATCGAGTCAATGATTATTCTACGACTTTATTCTCTAATACTACTTTTTTAAACTATGTGTAACTACATTACGCAGGTTTTACACGATAAATTATTCTTGTGTAAAACTGTGCAGAAACACAGAAAATTTAAGAATACTTAACCACCATATTAAATTATTTTTAATGTAACCTTAGCACTTTTGATAATCGCAATTGACGGGAACGGGAACAGGAACGGAACGGGAACGGGAATAGGATCATATAAAGTAGTAAATTAAATCATAAGTCACCCCAACGTTCGGGCAGCATAGCGTCTGCTGAATCCGCTAGTTAAATGATAAAAATAACAATAACCGAATAAGAAAGATATTATCTCCTCGATATTATAAAAGTTTGTTTGTCGTATTCAATGTATAAACTTTGTCGGCTCTCAGAGGACGTGTTCACATATCTTCGCCCGGACACATTAAACAAGGAAAGCTACTGCCATTTACTACTTTAATGGTAGCAATTTCATTTTAGAACTAAATAGGTGCTTTGTAGTCTTCAAGGACAAAGATGTACACACACTCTGCGCTATGTCTGGCTCCGGCCTAAGATAAGAATAAAAGACTCGAGGTGGGAATCGAACCCACGACCCCCGGAGCAGAAGGCAGGGTCACTGCCCACTGCGCCAACGGGCCAGCTAAATACCAATTACTTTGTATCACTGTGGATTGTAACATTTTAAAGACACACAGTAATCAAAGATTGGCTGTATATTGAATATTTTCTATTAGAAAGTGTACGTACGTACTAAGGTACGAATTAAAAACAAGGTTTTAGGAACTGATGCTGGGAGTTCGTTAAAAGTCCCAAGGTTTTTAATTAAGCCAATTATTTTATTTAAAAAGCCATTACCAACAATGTTAAAATGTTTTTATTTTTTTATCTATACCTGATTAAGATTTTATTACTTACAGTCAATGGTCTAGCACAGGGGTTGGCAACCTTTTGAGTTTTGAGCCAAAAATACCAATATACAAAGTTTTTAAAAAGCCACAAAAGTTTTTCATTTCAACAATAAATAGTAGTCGCATAAACAATGATTTGTAAAAAAATCTATTCTCCCAAGAAAAATATCTACTTATACACATATAAGTACTGTTTTTTCAAAACAAATTAGCGTATTATTAGATGCTCACCTATTTTCGTATGGAACTAAAGAGCTCACAGCTTCACACCCAAAGAGCCGTATGTGGCTCACGAACCGCCAGTTGCCGACCCATGAGAGCTTAGCATGAACTTGACTTAACTCGAACCAAAGTAAGTCAACGAGTCGACTTTACTTAGGATGAAGATGTTCGTGCTAGGGCACAGCGGACCCTTAGCGTTTACGGGCCAGTCCTGTGGGCCCAACATGAACATGCTCATCCTAAGTAAAGTCAAATCGTCGACTTAAAAAGTTCGTGCTCAGCCCCATGGTCTAACACAATTTGTAAGGTTTTCTTTCGTGTTAATTGATATTATTATATATTTGTATTAACAATTACTCTCTCCGTTTCAGGCGCAGTTGTGCCAAGATATTTCTACAGGGGCTTCTACAGAAGAAGATAGATGTTCCTATAATTGATAATATAATTGAATTCCACGAGTACCTTGTATAAAGATATATTTTGTAAATTAAATGTAGAGTTCATAATATCGCACGTTCAGTGTTACAAAGTCACAGTACATGTTTTTTTATAGTGTATTTTTTGGTTAAAGATTATTTAAAAAATTTACCAGGAACGGACCTTAAATATTTAGTAAAATTATATTGCTTTTCTATAATTTTGCCTATAAATTCTCTATAGGTAAAAGCTTTTACTGTAATCCCACCTATAACACGATGCCGTTATAACGTGTTAATATTATTCTTTAATATAAATTACAATATGAGAAGGTTGAGGCCTAATCAGTTGTAGGCATTTGAGTCGATCGCTAGGTTAAGTTCCTCTGGCTGCGATCGGGTGATAGATGGGTGACCCATTCTAGCACTGGTTTAGATTAGCGCGTTCAAACAAACAAACTCTTCAGCTTTAGATAGTAGTATAGATTTCCGCAAAAGCGTCTGATTTAATAAATTGTCCGGAAATGAAATGAAAAATCTCCAATTTATAGCCTTAAATAATAATTCCACTTTGTGCGAAAATATACATATATTTATATTTAATTATAAACAAATATTACCAACGCAAAAAATCATTAAATAATAGCTCCCTATAAAAACATACATATATATGATATAATTAGCATTCTTAGCATAACAGGTACTATGAATAACAAATCATCGCGACCATCCACGACGAATAACAATAAAATGGACGCCAAAATAAATTGAAACAAAACCAAATAAAGCGTGGACCGGCTGCCAAAACGGCTAAATTAGGACGCAAATCATTCTTGCAACTTAATGAACTCAATTAAAACTCATCGTTTTGTTATAGCACGATAATGTTAATTACATATATTACGAAATCTCGTAAATCGTGGGACGTACATAGATGAAATTGTGCAGGAAGGTAGTTTACAGTTAGTAGACATCCGATAAGACCGGATTTTTCGATAGGATCAGATTAAGGACGTCTAAAGGCAAGTTTAATTTTATGTGGACAAAGTCGCGGGAAGCAGCTAGTTGAAAGTAGACGTAAAAAGCAACTTCAGGAGGATATTATTGTTTTATCTTCCTAAGATAAGATGGGCTGTGAATATTCAGCACACAACTAAATCATGTTGCATATTTCTTTTAATTTAACGAACTCAATTAAAATATGTCAATACAGTAGAAAGCGGTTATGTTAAAACAGTGAACTGAAATAAACGTAAAAAGGTAAAATTAGGTGAATTTGATTTTATATTCGAACATGCAAGAGCGAAGGACAAAGCGATCGCTTATATAGGTAAAGTAGGTTTATGAAGATAAAGCCCTAAGATAAGATTGTTTGAGAACATTATTTTGAGAGTTGTAATTTTTTCTACGATGTTTATTCTTCAGAGATAAAATATCTAAGTCTCTCTGTTTCTAAATCAGTCTTCATAGTGATACCATTATTCTTTGGTCATATTTTAAGTTTGTTTGAAAATGTTAATGTTTTTAATAAAATCTGTGTACTGGTATTGCAACATAAATTTGAGAACGATAATCAACATAACTTTTTAATTTCTAAGAATTTCATGAAAAATCATTAAAAAACAATACAATACTGGAATTTTAGATCAATTGCAGTGAACATTTAAGTCTGAAACAAGAATTAAAATCGTTTTCGAGAATCTAAAAACACTACCGAAATCGTTTCATTTATTTACCGTCAAACTATCGGGGGTCTAAATGAAAGTTAGAGATAAAGTACTACCATTGGACAGCTTTAATTCTGATAAATATGAATGGGCAAAGCAAACATTAAAAAAAACGATAGCCAATCGTAATGAGGGTTTTAAATGCGGAAACATCGTGTAGAATTAGCGATTGTTCATTTATAAGGTCGTTATATATTTAATGAAGTAGACATTTACAATTTGGGGTTAAAATGTATTGCAATATATGTATATAATAAGAAATAAATTAAAAAATAATCCAATTAAAACTTTATCGACTGTTTTCGAATGAAGGTTGATAAAAATGTGATATCGCGGTAATGAGGGTTTTAAATGCGGAAACATCGTGTAGAATTAGCGATTGTTCATTTATAAGGTCGTTATATATTTAATGAACTAGTAATTTACTATTTATTTATTTATTTATTTAATAAGGCCATCAACGATATACACATTATTTAAAGACAGAGTTACATGGTATATATAAAAGAAAAACTTAAATGCTATATCAATTATAGATGGCTACAGCATGCGTATGTGAACCACTACAAATTATTATTTTTTTTCCAAAAAATTATAATTTTAAAACAAAAAAAAGAATCTATACTAAAATATGTTAATAACAATAATACACGAGCAATGTATTTATAAAGTTCGAATTAAGCTACAAAAGGTTAGTCTTTACAATTAAAACTTAAGTTTATTTTAAATTTTTAAATTTGTACACAGAATCGTTGAAAATGTCAATAGATTTTACTTTTGATAGTTTTTGTACTCGCGCATGAGTCTATTGATAGGTGAGTTGTATCCTAGGTTTGACTTAGATGGGTTAACTGCAAATATTTTGTATGTATTTGTAATATTTTGTATCTATTTAATGTAATAATAATGTAGAATATGGGTCAAGAGTCTGATACATAAGGCAGTATTGCTTGAGACGGCACGCATTGTGAGGAAGTTTCTCAATTTGGAGCCCTAACCACCGGTTGCTTGGGTCCTTGCCTCGCCTCCGGCGGTTATCTATTTTTTATGTATTTTTAAATGTTTGTTTTTTTATATTAATATTTAAAAATGTATTTATAGGAAGATATTTAAATAAATGATAGTCATAAATAAATTCAAAACCAATCCAATAAAACACAAATACCGACTGGTATCAAATGAAGGTTGATAAAAATGTGATATCGCAGTAATGAGGGTTTGAAACGCGGAAACATCGTGTACAATTAGCGATTGTTCATTGATAAGGGCGTAATAAAGGGCCCGTGTAATTACAACGTTAGTTTTTATTAGCGGAATGCGGTTAGGGCAACAGCGCGCCATTGACAATAAACACCACGTGGCGTGTGCCGGAATGGGCTTACATGTCGTACCATAAGAGGTCTACCACACTGGCAGCGTTTATCGGACGTTTCATTTTTTTTTTAATAGTAAAAGGGGCAAACGGGCAGAAGATTCACTTGATGATAAGTGGCCACCGTCGCTCATGGACATCTGCAATATAAGAGGTGTTGATCCATTACCTGTCAGGGCCAGAGTTCGTTCCCGCTGACCCCACACTCTCGCCGAGTGAATTTTTAATCAAAATATTTTCGCCCCTCGGCGAGAATGTGGATCATGTTAATATCCCTATTGTAGAGTGTTAGAAATTGCATCGCTATGGGTGTGGCCGAAATATGAATAAATTATAATACATAAGCTTGTGTTAAGCTCATACTGGTATTAACAAATCCCTTTCGTATTTATTAATCCCACGAACAAGGGGATCATGGGATTAATATATATATATTTAGATATATGAATTAGCTGTGCCCGCGCCTCCGTCCTCGTAGAATTAGGCGAAAAAAATTTGCGTGATGACGTATAGCCTATAGCGTTTCTCAATAAATGGACTATCTAACACTGAAAGAATTTTTGAAATCGGACCAGTAGTTCCTGACATTAGCGCATTCAAGCAAACAAACAAACTCACTAAATGGCTTGAAAAAGTCTTATAATATAACTAATCATATTAAAATATTATATAGGCCAAAAACCCTATCAGGCGTTTTTATTATGTCCTCTGCCAGAAAAGTTGTGGATAACCTATCATGTACTTTATCAGCAGGCGGTGAACCAGACAAGCGGTGATCGCGTTAAAGAGCAGACCATAAATTTAAGAAACTCAAAGACAATACGCCCAATTAATTCAACACTCAACCTACAGACATCGCCAATGTTAAAAATGTTAAGAACCGTGTAAATTGACTTTAAAACGCCATCGTTTAGCCGTCCAAAGAAAAGCATACCTTATTGCTCACACAATAAGAACTAAGTAAATAGGCACATTACATTCTATAAAGACGTAGTTGACTGTGAATGTTAAAGAAAATTGAGTCGTAAAGTTTACTAAATGAGGTTTAAAATCGCGTGTCGGTATTTGTTATGGTATTGTTGCACTGAAAGAGTAGAGTTATGAAAGATATATAGCCAGAAACAAACGGTAATCGGTTTCGATTGGACACGGCTATCGGACCACCGGCATTTTCATGTGGAATGAGTGATTTTTGTGATTTATGAATATGGTAATCGTGCGACGTCTTCTTTTTGTTCGGTATTACCGTTTGCTGGAATGAAGACCACAATAGAGCTTCTGGTTTTATTATAAACCAATAACACTGTTGAAATTTATGCTGAATAGTTTCTTTTGTGCGTTTATTTTTCAAATGCTGTTGTTCAAATTAAAAAAAAAAACAAGATCACATGAATATAGGAAAGTAATAATATGTAGAGATTAAAGAGATAGTAATTAATCATAGTAAGGCGTGTTACACAGTCGAAGACTATGTTAAAGATAAAACTACGTGGAATTGAGTCGCACCAGGTTTATACTTTATAGTTAACACGGAAATGTATGAAACTCATTTCTGTACGAATTATTATTAAAACAGTAACTTATAAACTTCTTGCTGATTCTTCTCGTGGCAATATTTTTCCGAATCAGTGGTTTTGAAACATTTGACGATACAAAAGAGCTTGTATTAGTCTACTCGAATTAGATATTTTTTGATTTGATTTGATAAGAAATTACTTTGTATAAAACAAAATTGTTCCTAACCAATATTAGTTTAGCACAGGATCGAAAAATCGAATTCCTTCTGTGGCCCAAAATTTCCTCATAAGTGGT
>JANCMC010050420.1:10173081-10227021 GCA_024363005.1 Charaxes varanes | reverse complement strand
CCCCCTCACCCCGCCCAATTTAAACTTTGCACGTCCCGCGGCCTTCGAAATTTTATGATAGGTGCCCTTTCGCTTTTATAACTAACTTACCTTCACTGAAATAAGGGAAATTGAATAAAACAATAGATTAGTACAGATATAGATGACTGAAGATCTAAAAAATAAATGAAAATGTATTTAACTCAAATGACTGACGAAACAAACATCGTAATTGTCACGACGACGGAAGAGAAGAAGGACCTGAAAGAAAGAATCAGCAGCAGATTCTTTCTCTGAGGTCAGAAAGAGATCAGAACAGAAGAGAACAAAGTGGGCACAATGGCCTCCGTTCTCGCGAACCTACAGGATTTCGAGGAACATAGTTGCTCTAAGCTGATAGCCGACGAAGCATTGATGCAACACTTCGGAGCCACTTTGCTCATCTCGCGCATCGCAGGAGCCGAGAAGCTGCTTATCACAGGAGACGTTAACCAGCTCCCGTTCATCGAAAGAGGCAGTCTCTTCAGGACCACCTATCATCGCCCATACCATCTGTCTAACATTACCGATGCCCCGTGGACGCAGCGTACTCTTTGCAAGAGGTTTTACGCATGATTTTATAGACCAATCATGCTCAAAGGAAAAGCATCACACTTTCCAATACGCGATACAGTCGTCAGGCATGCCTTTATATAGGAAGAACAAATAAAGAACTGACTTTCATTGTAAAGATTTCCCAATACAACACTCAGTTATGCAAATAGGAACAGAATCAGTATTGTATTTTTAACATGATACATTGCCTGCATTTGCGGCCCTTTTACAAACAGACAAACAACCAAAAATAGACTACTTGAATATATGTTTCAGTTTTAAAAATGCTAATGTAAGCGTAACCAGTTGCTAGAGCTTTGCTTCGCGAACGGTTATATGATATTCTATATCGGAGAAGGGGTCGAGTCAAACTGGTTGCTACTTTCGACCATTGCATTGTTTAAAACATACACGGTAGCTTCTGTTAATGAGAGGATATTTGTATATAATTACAATACTGACTCGAGGCATGAGGAACTTGCGTAATTTTTAAGGCTTCTGAATGGTAATGACTCCGGTGCCTCAGTGGTTAGAGGAGGTGGGTTCGTTCCCCTTGGTAGATTTCGACGACTAGCTGTTTACCGCGGCTGCGTCCGCGTAAATTTTAGAAGCTCTAAAAAAGGGAAAATCCCATTTGAAACGTTTTTCATTGGTGCTTTTGCATAGCTTTAAAATGTAATGTTATTGAAAGAAAGGGTTTAAAAGTTAACAATATGTCATTATTATTATGATTGTCGATTTGTTGGTCCTATTCTAGTTTTTATTTTTCATCTCTTTCTATTTCCATACACTGTCTCGCTTTAGCGTGCAGCTGTCAGTTGTATGACGAATCACTTTGTCATTTTGACAGCGTTTTGTTCGTCAATTGTAATTCTCACCCTTTTGAAGAAGATAAAAAAAAACTCAATTACAGTCTACCGATTGTAGTTTTTATTGTATGCGCTATAAGAACCAGAATTGATCGGTTAATCGAGAATTTTAGAACACCATTGGGTTCGAATTTGTTAGTGACGCGTGGAATTGTTCTTTTTTTGAAAATGAAAATTTTACAAAGAATTTCATTTGCATAATTTTGATTCATATTTACTACTAGCTATGCCCTCGACTTCGTTCGCGTGAAATAAGATAAAAGAAATAGATTGAATGTTAGCGTGATGACATATAGCCTATAGCCTTCCTTGATAAATGGGCTATCTAACACTGAAAGAATTTTTCAAATCAAACCAGTAGTCCGAGCCGATACGACTTAGGACCTTCAAGAAAAGAGCATACTCATTCCTCAAAGGCCGGCAACGCATCTGCATTATTACTATCTGTCCCAATTCGATTTTAAATCAGAAATAAATTTCTTCAATATTTTTACATCAAACCGCAATGTAAATAAAACTTAAAAACCGTAACAGCGGTACCGCTGCGCGGTTCGTTGACTTGTGTTGCGCTGCAACATTTGTTGACGATTGCTTTCCAATGTTCACGATACATTGCGTGCTCAAGAATGGGATGAGGATGACAACATCTGTAACCTCTCAATTCGAAGATGAATGATTTTTGTTAATTTATTAAAGACATTAAATATAGCCTTATCAGAAAGTTTGCGGTACGATGTCTTTTACATAACGATAAGTTCACAAATCAGTCCGGCAGATGGCGCTATAGTGCGTATCTAGGTTATTTATGTATACTAATATACGGAACCGGAACAGGAATATATATTTATTTGCAACAAAGAATGACTACTTATTGCCACAGAGACAATAACAAGTGTATTAAATCTCACGCTTATATTTTTTATGTTGCGAGATCTATTATCTTTTGCATAGTCGACCGAGTAAGTGCTTTACCATTTTGGATGAAAGTTCTTAATTAAAGAATACTTTGCTAAGGGTTATTGTTAGAAATTAACGTACTGCATAACAAGCAAACATAAGCCTTTTAACCAATTAACGCGCAAACGATATTCGACCTTAACGTGGCAAACCAATTTCTTCTTCGATTATACATAATTTTTCATTGATGAGAAAAATGCATTTTGTGACTTTTTTTTTAACTAATGCAAGTCTTTGGGTACGTCCTGTTTTTAGCAGCTGAAGGTTTAAATTTAAAAAAAAGAATACCTTTCGCAAGCTCTCTTTCTTCATCAGTAAAAGCAGGTAGCCTGGATTTTGGGTATCCCTTTTCTATGCTGTTCTTCTCTAACAATGCTTCTAGCGTCGGAGGCCAACCACCTTCTTTGGAGAAGATTGCATGTGAGTAAATACCGCCCTATAAAAGAAAGAGATATATGTGTATACGTAAAAAATACGACCAGCGCCGGCCTAAAGTTTTTAGGATAGAGTGAGTTCGTTTTATGGCGCCCCCCTTACTTGCCATGTTTACATTTTTTTAATATAAAGTTTTTAAAAAAAAATCGTTAAAATCTTCCTTCCAGATTCTACCACCGGACCACTAGACGCCGCGAGGGCCTCCACCCATATGTAGTTCATTTTCCACCATCTCACACGAAGCGCTGTGACTCTTCCTTTCTCAAGCGAACTGCTAAGGTGTGGAATGTTCTTCCTGCGTGAGTGTTTCCTGACAAATATAATCTCAATACCTTCAAAGAAAGAGTGAATAGGCATATTCTTGGTAAGCGCACTACATCCTAGACTGCATCATTCCTTCTCGCCAGGTGTGATTACAGTCAAGCGCTAAACTTTCGTACATAAAAAAAAATTGTATATGTAATTGAATAGTTGATATAACATACCGAGATAAGATTATTACGTGAATACAAAGTCTCTTATAACCAATTAGACTCCCATTAAGTTGAATACTTTCTCGTACGTAATATATTATGTAAAAATAGGCGTTCGTTACATATTATATCTCTTAAAACTTAATTAATACACTGGTATGTGCTTTTTGGTGCCAAAGCAACTTAGAACTAATTGGTGTTAGAACTTAGGGCAATGGTAGAAACCCTAAATTAGGTCCTAGTTTAAATGGAAAATTTAATTTTCATTATACAAATTACTCTACAAATATGTCAATATAGAGTTCTTGTAAAAAACTTTTGTCATTGATACGATAGTAACATTTAATTTCCACGTTGTCTGGTGCTCTCCGGCTTCGCTTCGAATTACTTTACGATGAGGCGACCAGATAACCCCACAGATGCTAGCAACAATTCCTTCACAGTATAGTTATAAATAATGTCGACACCTTGATATAAAAATTTATCAATAAACCTATTTTCTAAATTTATATACGAATTATCCGATGCGATATTAGGACTCACAAAAAAATCACAAGATTCTATCGAGAACAAAAATGACCGTGAACTCAGATCATAGAAATAGTTCCTTACTACAACTTTATTGATTTTATTAATTCTAAGCAATTATATTTTTAATTTCTTAACAACAAATAATTACTACATGTAAAATTAATTGCATTTATGTTTTATCAACATTATATTTTATGCAGTAAATTGGGCAACTCTAATCAGCATGCTCCTCTAATCGGAACCGGATTTAATGACAGCGACATGCGACTGAACGAAGTACATGTATTTCATTGCGCTATCGCTGAGTTGTTTTATATAATAGACCAGTATAAAACCATCAATGCATAGTGATCAATTGAAATATTATTATTATGCGCAGTTTGTAACAGGAATTGAGATTATTCTTTTTTTTTTTAATTTTCGCTAAATTGGAAGGAAATAGCTGTATTTACAAGTGATAAGTTATGCCATCCTTCGCGTAGGTTTTCGCTTCTATTTGGACACGCAATAATTACACAGGCCGGCATTTTGTGAAAATTCGCACACGTTGTCGCCGCCATGGGAAATTGGCGACCGATGTTGATCGACAGTTAAACTGAGCGTTCGCTCTCTTAGTTGCAGCACGAGCCACGCCCCTTTTGCATATCTAACTATTTCTATGATCTGTGACCTTGAACTGGAAGCAAACTATTTTTGGGCTATAATTTTGAGTAAACTATTTTCCGTTAAAAGTCTACAGTATATTTTCACCAACAAATATGTACTTACTACGGTCAAAAAGAGCATAAAGTTTTCGTCGTTATCCCAATCAATACTGATATTAATTGAAGCAAGCACAAACACTGTTAAAATAACCAACGAGATGAACAAATTATACAAAAATAACACACACATTTATAAATATCATAGATCGATAGAAAACCATAGGACACTATTGTGAAAAAAAACCACTGTGCAATAGACAACACGTCCGAAGTAAAACTTATTTAGCTTCGACTATATGTGTGTATATATAGATGTATGTTTATATATCTATAATTGAACTATAAAACAATTTACGAACGAAATGATATTATGAAATAACCAAGAAATCACCGTTCGCGTTACGCATTCACGAGATTACTCCCCATGTCATGCGTGCGTAAAGAAGTTCTACTTTTAAAATATTACCAACTTATAATGTAATATGAATTCAAAGTAAAACCTTACCATATCAATTATTACACACTTAATTTATTAAAATAACTCATATAATGGTGTAAATAAATATCAAGAACTAAAGAAATTAATGAAATTTAAAAACCTCTCGGTATATGAACTTTGAAAACATGAAAGCAAATGTTTTTTATGTCAAATAGCGTGGCTTTTACAATTTCTAAGCGCGAGGCGTCATTTGCTTGAGCGTTCTTGCACTTAAATGGAACTACGCCGTGTTTCAAATAAGGTTAAGTATTAGTTTTGACGGAAATATTAAAAATACTATGTAACCTAAACATTTGATATTATACCGTCTATTGATAAATAAAACGTGTTAAGAACACGCCTGTTCGTCGGTGTATTATACAGTCGAAGACTATGTTAATGATATAGCTGTTCGGTGATGAATCGCTCCAGCTTTGTACTTTATAGTTAACACGGAAATGTATTAAACTAATTATTTGTGAGAACAATTTCCTAAAAGAGTAGCCAGTGCCGGCCTGAGGACAATTTTAGGATGGGGCGATATCCAATTTTGGCGCCTCCCTTACTAGCCCTTTTAATATAAAATGTATTTAAAATAATTGCATATTAAGAGTTGCCCCTAGCCGAGGCGTTCCATGGGACTTGGCGCCTGGAGCGGTCGCTCCGTTCGCCTTATGGTAGTGCTGCCCTAAGAGTGGCTAACGAGTTTCACGTTGATTTTTCTCATGGCTCGACTTTTTCGAACCAGTGGTAGCTTTTAAACTATTTGACGATTCAAAAAAGCTTGTAAGCATCTACTTGAATTAAATATCTTGTGATTTGATTTAATCTTTGAAGCAAGAGAAATAAATTTATAAAGGGAATGGTTTTTCGCCATAATTTTCTGCGTCTACTAGTAAGGACATTAAAATATTTATACATTAATAATATATATTAGGAAAATTAATTTTCATAGAAAATTGAGTATAAAACATCCTAACGTAAAGCACTCTCTAATCTTCTTCTATCTAGCGTTATCCCAGTCTAGTACCATCCGGTCAGGTCCGCTTAAATTACAGATGTGACCGTGGACGAGCTATGCTGACTGACTGCCGGTTGACGCCATTTACTCAAGTATCAGAATCACACACTAACAGAATAACATAATATGTAGCTTTTTATAAAAATGGAAAATTTATTATACGACCTCTTTCGAAAGTTATATAGGTGTTTATTTTAAAAGTATATACAATTACACTTAAATTTGGAACGCAATTCCAAAACGAATTAAAAGTCTTTTTATACCATGTTAGGCAACGACATCACTGCATTATATCAATTATAGCCATGCATATTAACAGGATAATCAATATACGAATAACTCCGAGTGAAATGTTCCCCCAGTCCTATTGATTTCTGAATACAAACGAGAATCTGACCCAAGTCAGTATTAGTTAGGCTGTTCTGAGAACAGTTGTATTGTTGACTCTATAAACTACGGTTCCAGGCGCGTCTGTTACGAAAGCTCTTTCCAATAATACACGGAAATTAAGAGATAGGCTTTGCAGGAAAAAATAATCAACTTGTTTATATCTGTGTCATGCGCTCATTCGAATGCTTCATCCTGCCACCAACATCAGCACCGAAGCACAGCACTGCACTGATTTTCTGTGCTGCCTCAAACAGATGCAAAGCAACAGATACACTTTAAAAAGAATATTTCTTCAAATTAGTAATATCTAACTAAATCATTACCTGGTATTTACATACTTCGGGAACTCTCGCTTTTCACGCTATACCAGACGAGCTCTGGTAAACTTGTACATTGTATAACGTTGGCCCTTTTTGGAAACTGTTTGAGTTCAGAAAAATAAAATAATTTCCCTCAATGGCTTGTTTTAATTACTTCCGTTTGCGACAATTAATATGCCCTACATAAGCACACGGTCAGATTTACGGAGCGCCGGTAACTGGGGTATAAGTTCCAGCCGCAGTTTCAGCCAACCGTAACGAATACAGCTCAAATATTGGCCGAGCTCTCCCGCCCGAAACACTGCGACCGACGAATCAATATAAAATTACTCGCGCTGTTATTTTCAACACTTTTTCATAGCTATTTTTTATTTTAGAGTGCGTTCAGTCTACAAATGCACGCACCTCCAAAGTATTCACCTCTACATGCAAACGGCGTGTAGATGCAATATTTTGGTTTGCAGTGCGAGTTTTAGCTTACAATAACAACGCTGCGCAGACATAAGCGAAGACTGCAATTAATTGATGGAGGGATGTGCATTTTTAGACTGAAATACTTACTACGCACTGCTTACAACTTGAGCTCAATACTTATGAAACGTTTAAGGTTTCTTGTCAAAATTTGCATATTCCCATCTTCCAGGACTATTGTTAAAACCTAAAGCAATATGGATATATTTAAGATCCATACTTGCCAATAAAAAAGGGACGAAGAAACAAAAGATGGGAAGTTCGCATATTAGTTACAAAGGCAGAAGGAACAAACTTCATTACTTGTTTTTCCATTCCCCTTGGAATGTTGCCATTGCCGTACGTCTCTAGGACCACTCCTAAAATCAAAACAACGTAGAACGAAATGTACTTTTTCGCCCTCTTAAACTACACTTGAAAAACTATCAAAAGACAATTTTTAAAGTTATAGACTATGCTTCTTCATTCTATATGCGAACGGTCAAGCCGTGGAATTCTCTAAAAGCATCCGTTTTTCACACACTTCCATCTTTAAACTTAAGCCCTTTTACTTTCGTTCTGTCCGTCCGTCTGTCCGTCCCCGTCCGTCCGATTTCCAAACTATTACATGCAGAGACTTGAATTTTTCCACGTTGATAGGACATGCTAAAAACTCATTAGGAAAATGATTGTGACAGAAATCGGACAATAACTTTTGAAGTTATTCAACAAATATCTTTATATCACGTATCAGATACGGAACCCTTCTACATAAGCATGTCTTGTAACGTTCTTGGCCTCTTTTATTAGCTACTAGCTGTGCCCGTGACTTCGTCCGCGTAATATTCGGTAAAAAAATATAGATTCAATTTTAGCGTGATGATATTATAGCCTTTTGACTTTCTCGATAAAAGCGCTTTGTAACACTGGAATAATTTTTCAAAATGGACCAGTACTTCCTGAGATTATCGCGTTCAAGCAAACAAAACTCTTCAGCTTTATATATTAGTATATACATGGACATACGTAAAAGTATATAAATATGCAAAAATTACCTTCCATTCCTTCAAACACTGCTCTGATTATCTCTGGAGTAATTGTGGGCGCTACTTTAAGAACGTACACATTTTTGGAAAGTTGGTCATGCAATCTACATTCGTCGGGAACAGAGGCTGGCGCGCGGATTAACATTTTCGTGTCCACTTCTAGAAAAGTTTTTGCCTCCATAATTGGGTAAAAGTTGGGTGAATCAAACGCGTATATTCTTGTATTTGACACTTTCTTCAATCTGAAAGGTTTTAGAGTTAGAGAAGTTATTATGATTGGAATAATTGGAGCTTAATAATTTTGTGGCTAGACTAGTCAACGTTAAAGAGACGAAGTTTTTAGCTTTCCATGTATCACCGCACATGCGGGTGCCGGGTCCATCGCGTTGCAGAGGAAGGAAGGTTCTTTCCTTACTTGTGACCCAGGTGTAGCTTTAAGAGCGCTCTGTATGATTCTACTAGTGCGGCTTTAGAAGTCCTTTGTAATAAAGAACTTATGATATTTCTTGATAAGTCAAGGTCTTTTAGTAGATTGTACAGGGATTTTGCGGGTATACCCCGCGCTCCCACCTCTGCCGCGTATAAGCTGGCTTTGTAACCATTTTTGGTGAGCTCATTCGTTAAGTACGTTTTTGTTTTTTTTTTTTTATGTTACAAGGGGGCAGACGAGCAGGCAGCAGGCACCGAAGTGCCTACCGGCGCCCATGGACATAGACGTCAAACATCACATTAGACGTTATTAAATAAAGCATTAAATTGAATTTAAAATGTTTAAACATAACAAAGGTGTCAAGGGTCTCCTTAATTCAGTCGGTGACATCTAAATACGCTTTAAGCCTAATTAGCTTCTAGAATATTCTATCGCGTGTGACGTATTCGAAGTTCCTTGCTTTGAATATTATAGCATCTTGAGAATTAGTTTTCGCTTATATCTTCGGATTTTGTATAGATTTGCGGTGACACATACATATATGTACATCTTCACATCTCTTAAAAACGAACTGGCCGGTCGCACCAATTATAAATTGTTGTTATGAAGAGGCGATCGGCAATTGTTTTTTTTTTTTCACTGCGAAATGGACTCAATGCTAGCTATCATTTTTCCGTACTAAGTAATTTCTAGTTTTCTTTACGTAATTTTCAACTATGTTTTGTTTGTGTATAGTCCAGTTTTACCGTCTGTTTTAATGTGTTGTTTTGTGTGTTGTAAATATACTTTTGTACGGACGTTTGTTTATATAGTTTTCTCTTGACTAACCACAACCAAACGACCATATGTTATTGATTGAAGCCGAGTTTCATATAATGTCTAGGAAATTTTCTTATTAAGCTTATATAAATTTCATATTAAGTTAGTTTTTTTATGGTTAAATATATATGAAGTAGAGATATATCAGCATAATTCCCTTACAACATATTAACAGATTTTAGGCATGTCAAGACCATCATTATGTCAAGTCATTTCGAAGAACACCAAAAATTTATAAAAATCAATAATAATTCACACTATCTTTAACACTTGTTTTTCAAATTATGAAGATTTTTAAAAGTTTCTTTGCGAATAACTTTCTATACAAAAAAATTAATAATTTAGAGCTGTATGTAAGTATACAAACATCAGAAATAGACATAAAGTGACATCCGAAGGTATATAGTTGATTCGTAAAAGGATAGACGAATTTTAAAAGTAACAAGTTTTGAATAGTGTATTTCAGCTACGTTTGAAGACAGTTTTAAAGATAAAAATTTCGAATGTAAAATTCTTTGACAACTTTTCAAAGTAGCGCAGCGCTGATAAACGTAGTCCTGGAAACTGGATGAAACTGGTTTTAACCGACTTAATGTGAGTTCTGCAGGTTTTACGAGGCAGAATTTATATGGAGGGTCGTTAGACGAAACGTCTCGAGGAACGGAGTAAATTATAACCGACATATATTGTGATACTTTTGAAAGAGATTATACTATATGTATGTAGATTGTAGGTACGAAATGAAACGTTGAATTAGAGGTAACGCGACGCTTGCAATCCTTTTGGTTTGCAGTCGAATTGGGTAGGCGCGTCCGGGTACCAGTACCTCTTTCTCACATGAGATCGGCGTGAAGTGGCGGCAATGCTGTCACGTCTAGTGATTTTTTATAGAGGGTTTGTTCAATATACGAACATGTCACCCTCATTATGCCAGAAGACTTTATCAATCACTTCCTCGTTCTTTTAGTGTTAAATAACCCGTTTATCGAGGACACTATAGACTATATATCGTCACGCTAAAATTGAATCTATTTTTTTACCTAATTTAACGCGGATGAAGTCGCGGGCACAGCTATTGTTACATACAATTTTCTAGACATTTCAATTTTATTCATATATATGTACCTTACTAATAAAATAACTAAGACATTTTATAACTTTTCAGGCCACTCGACCATGATGACGTCATATCTGCACAGCGAGATCCAAGATGGCGTCGGGCTCGCCTCTGCATGGTGCTAGTGTTCTGGGCCACCATGGCGATTTTTCTGTCTGTCATCGTATCAATCCTACTAAATAAGAATTGTTCAAAATCTCTAGGCCCAGCGCCTTCTGTCCCGCCAGTACATATGTCTTTGGCACCATTGGTATCACCTTAATGAAATACACGACCGGTACTACGTATATATAAAATTGATGGGTCTGTTTGTGCCGTTGAAATAATCATTTTTTACTAATTTCATATGACTATATGTGTATACGATACCTAAAAGAGAAACCAAGTTAAAACTTTTGTGTGTCTGTTCGGGTGATCTCCGAAACGGCTGGACCGATTTCGATGTGACTTCCACTGGCAGATAGTTGATGTTACAAGAAGTAACATAGATTACTTTACTTTTTTAAATATGATTAGGATTCCGCGCAAAAAAGGAAAATCCTCAAAATTTAACAAGATCATTGAAAAAATGCGAACGAATTGTCTATAAATATAAAGAAGAACTTGTAAGAGAAGAGCTAGTATTATATAAATATTACTTGATAACTTGTGAACGAGTGGAGATAAATCATATTTTTTTTTATATTCCTTGAAGTGCAGGGAAGGTTCTTATGAAGAGAAAAAAGAATTAAGTCTTCACAAAAAAGGAAAACCACCAAAATTGAAAACCATTGAATTTAACACGTACATACAAAGTTGCGGATAGTAGCTGTTTAAATTAATATAATATGTTATCAATTTGTTTACCGAGCAATATGTAATAAATTCCGACAATATCTCCGTCAATTGACCTCATTATTTCATTTATGTCTATATCTGAATCTGTCCTTGTAAATTGATCATTCTATAGCATTATGTTTATTAGATATCACAGTATAATATAAATAAACACCAAATAAGACAACAAGCATTTTTTTTTCAACCACGTTAAGAATAGTACATAGAGAAGGTCATAGCTTATTTAATTGCAGGCATTTGAGTCGATCGCTATACACGGCCGTGGAATATACTGCTTAAACTATAATTTAAGCAGTGGTATAGACTGCCTAAACTATAACTTAAGCAGTGGTATAGACTGCCTGACATTTTTTCGGAAAAACGTCAGATTCTTTACTGAATTTTTCTTCTTTTTAAATTCATTTTTCCCCAAAACTGTCTACCAGCAGGGGGAAAAACACAACACATATAGGCTTTGCACTATGTAACGAATTGCTATGAGAATGCATTTATTCCAGTTATTAATAATTAGCTGTGTGTGCCCACGATTTTGTCGGCGTAAAATTAGGCGAAATAGTAGATTCAATTTTAGCCTTACTATATATAGCCTTCCTAAATTAATGAGCTATCTAACACTGAAAGAATTTTTGAAATCGGACCACTAGATCCTAAGATAAGCGCGTTCAAGTAAACAAACAAACTCTTCAGCTTTATATATTAATATAGATAAGAATTTCTTAATTCATACCAGAATCGCCATTCTTATAGCATCTTCTTCCACAGGAGAAACCACACAAATGCAGTCTCTGCTCGAAGTCCTTCCCAACTCCTGGCGATCTGAAGTCTCACATGTACGTCCACAGCGGATCCTGGCCCTACAAGTGCCACATCTGCTCACGGGGTTTCTCCAAGCACACGAACCTGAAGAACCATCTCTTCTTACATACCGGTAAATATTTCAAACCACACAAACATATATATATAGTGTATGCCTGGACACTTGCTTAAATTTAGATCAATTATGAAACGTTACTAATCATAAGTTCAAGGACAAAGAGATTAATAGTAAAAAATCCCGTGCTCTTTAAACAAAGATCATTACTTCAAAAACATTGACTGCGACATTAAAAAACAAGTTATTATTTTTCCTAATATTGTAATTAAAAACCGAGCGAAGAAAACAATTGTCTATTTATATTGAAACTAGTTGTTACACGCGACTTAGTCCGCCTAAAGTTAGCTGAAAATTTTTAGCGTGATGATATGCCTATAGTCTTCCTCGATAAATGGGCTATCTAACACGGAAATAATTTTTCAAATCAAACCAGTAGTTCCTGAGATTAGCGCATTCAAGCAAACAAAGAAACTCTTCAGCTTTATATATTGTACAGATATAGAAGTATAGATTAATTGTTATAATAAATTAACTAATGTATATACTTTTATTTGCAGCCAAACATCAGCGGAACAGCGCTCGAGATGCAACTTGATGTGTTAAAGAAGTGGTTCTTCTTCTTCTCTGTTCCAATATGGCTGGCAGTTGTGCACGTGCACAATTTATTTCGCCGATGTCAAGTTAAATGGAGAAGAAGAATAAGAGGTTATTTGATACTTAGACGAGCTAATTAAAGTTATTAAAAGACTTTATAAACGAGTGTGATATTAGTCAGTAATTAGTTTTAAGTGTTAAATTATTCATATAGTTATATTTAGGTTAAGACTTAACGATATTTAACAGTTTAATTTGGCCTGTTCCGAAGCTTTGACGGTACTTTTATACATGATCAGTACTTTCATAGTAATAAACGCGTCTACATAGATGATGAAGAAATTTTAAAATGGATTACAGTAGGGACAGAAATCACCTTGACTCATGGTAGCATCTCACTCATTTGCACTCGTTACATTATATAGTGTTTGAAGAAAATGTTTTCATAAATAATTTTACAAAACAGCCCGCGACAGCCTATACCTATCTTTAATGTTTAAGCCACTCAAGCGAAAATAGGTAACCATTGTGAAACAGGAATGGAAAAGGGAACGAGGAGAATATGATAGGATAATGGATTTTAGTAAATACCCAAATCCGACTCCGCACTAAGGATGTCCTTCATCGGATATAGGGTGATCGAACTAAAAAGGAATTGGGCAGGACACATGGCTAGATGTGATGATGGCAGGTGGTCTACGAACCTAACTGAGTGGTGGCCTTAATTGGCTTGGAGAAACCTTGGTCGTCCCATGGCCCGACGGGCGGATGATGTAAGGAGAGTGGCAGGAGGTGGTTGGATGAGATTGGAAAGGGATAGGGGAGAGTGGCAGAAACAAAGAAGGCTTATACTCAGCAGTCGGTTATCAAGGGTTGAAAATGATGATGATAAGTAAATAGTAAGTAGCCCACGTTTGGGCAGGACAGCGTCTGTCGGGTTCGCTAGTTAACTATACAGTATAAAACTGAGGCATCTCAACTCCAAGCAAAGATTACCTTAAATATCGTCTTCGACTATATAATAAACCTCACTAATAAGCGTGTTTTTAAAATGTTTAAATTTATCCATAGATAGATTTAATATCACATCTGAAATCTTGAATTCGAATCCGAAATCCATCGTACCGATCCGTAAAACTTCTCAAAGGCATTCCAAGTTGTCGCAAAGCCATCGGAACTTCGACCGACGGACGTCGACCAACACAAAATATGCTACGTTTCTACCGAGAGTATTTTGTCTTAAGTTCCCCCGAGTGCAAAGGTGTTGCGGCATTACGTCTCCCAACAAGTGTGAAATATTTCCCCGTCTCCCCACGCGTATTGCATGCAATTTGTCAAATATATCGAATGCAACGCCACGCTTTTGGCAAATGCGAAAGTATTTTAAATTCGTTCGTAAGTATTTAGTATTTAGTTGGGTGGCAGCAAACGTATACATTTTATTAAAGTTTTATTACGATAAGTACGTGTATGCCTTACGCAGTATGACGCTTAATTCTGACAATTATTTTATCATAAAGAATTCTTTATAATGTTGCTTTAGATTACAGTCAAGAAGAAAATCTAAATGCATCTCACAATAAAATCGATTTAGAGAAGATTCCAGAAGAAAGAAATTCTTCAAAAGGTCTCTTTGTCCATCTACGAAAAGTTGCAAGGCTTTGCTATATCGAAACTTTTCAATTATTTGGACGATACTATTCGACTGAGGTCATTAGCTTTTGGGCGCCGACAAATTCAATAAAGAACCTCGCCTCGAAAAAATTTATGCTATTGACCGGATTATATTTACTGACGTGCGAGAGTTTGGAACTTATGCTAGACCAGGTTAAGGTGATCTCTAACATTCAAAAGACGCCGTATCTATTGCCCTTTGCGAGGCTCACAAAGTGGGGAGAGAAAGGTCAATGAAAGTGGAACGATTATTGATTGTTCCTCCAAACACCTTTTTCGATGCGTCAGCGATCAGTACCCTCAGGGGTTATGTTCTACATATTGTGTGTTAAACGATTTCGAATATCTGTCGTAATGATTAATGAGAGGAACCCATCATGGTATTTAATAAAACGACGCTATCAATTGATTAACTAAAGAAGAATGGAGAACTTCTTATATAGCTATTGTCTGTACATTTACGGGAACCATTTAATCCGGTAAAAGGCGCAATACCGCTGTTAAAATTTATACAAGGAATTTGCAAGAACCTCTAATAAGACTGAAAAACAAATATTCAAACAATTTTAAATTCCAACATTTAAGGAGATGTAGAATATAAACGTCATTTTACGGTCTGAGATTTTATTCTCCTCGCTTGTCTAAGGAAATCTGTATTAAATTATCTATGCAACGAATGTATTACGGTCCTGGGCTTCCGTTACTAAAGACTCGGTAACACACGCTAATGGGTACAAGGCTTCGGAATTAATTCTTTTTAAATTTTATCACCACTAAAAACAGATCTAAATGTCTCGCGTAATTTGCGTTTCCTTTCATCAAAGCGAGCGGTTCCGGGCGTTTGGGTTATACGCCAAAACCGCTGTAAATCACATCGGCCCTTTGATCAGAGCTGCCCAAAGCTCGAATCCCCCAAGGGCCTGCCTTTTCTATTTTCACGCATTTGAATTTTCGGGAAGGTGTATACCAAGGTTTTGTTAAATTTTCTTCCAGATTCAGCGTAATAATCTTATGGTAAATAGTTAAAGAAGTGTTATATCTATACTAATATATAAAGCTAAAGAGTTTGTTTGTTTTCTTGGTCCGATTTAAGTATTTCAGTGTTAGTCCATTTATCGAGAAGACATCTGCACAATTAGAAGGCTTACAAATACGTTGCCGGCCTTAAAAAGTGGTTAAGGCCACCGTAAACTCTTACAAACCGAATGAAACGCCACAACAATACAATCACTATACGTGACAGCATTGCCGCCACTTTACGCCAATCTTATGTACGAAAGAGATACTGGTACCCGGACGCGTCGGCCCAATTCGGCTGGAGAGCAAAAGCACTGCAAGCTTGGCTGTATCTCTAATTAAAGAGTGTGCCAAGACACGCTTATATTATTATCCGATTTCGCCCAAAATATTTTTTCTATTAAGCTTTTAGTGTGTCTAAGCTCTACATTTAATTGTATGGAAATCCTTGGTAGGAGAACCTTGCGGGCGGACAGACAGACGTACAAAACGAAACTATAAGGGAGTACGGGATTGTAGGAGTACCGAACGCTAAAAATCTTAATATTTATAGAAAAGAGTTCATATTAATTTCTCAAAGGCTGATTATCTTTGCGTAAGGGGGCGGTGACCTATACCCAACAGTGGGCTGACGTAGGTTGAGAATGATGATGATATCGCAGCTGTAAACCTTCCGCTAGTAGTAATTGTCTATTAAAGTTGTCTATGGACATTGGTGGAGATTCAGCTGAGAAGCATTTTTTTGCATCTTGGTATATGAAAAGTTTGGTTGCTGTTGTACTATAGGTGGTTATGAATACATTATCCCCAGCGGCCACAATAGGCGTTACGACACTACCTCCATTGGTATTCCGTTCAAGCCGTGATGATTATTCCAATGAGCCGATAAATTACCCAAATTATGGTCCAACTGACGCACGGTGCACTATCACGACCACTATTAGCGGTTGCCAGTAATATCGTATTGTTATATCAGTATTAAAATAATTTCTATCCCTTAGTAGTTAATAGTGCTGATTAAATTGGATGTGATGAAATACAAACGTTCCTTCCACATATCTGATATAGGTTAGACAGTATAGATAGATATATATACTACCTAACTTAATGTACTAGACGAGATTGTTTTGATAAAAGGCCGGATTAAAAATTTTGACAAATTTGATCCTGTTCTAGTAATGAGATTGTTTTTCTAAATTGAAACATAAATCTCTTCAAAAACAACAATTAACAACGGTCATTTTTAATAATTAAAAAAATGGCGTTTAATAAATAAACAATAAAAGGGAAACATCCGTTTAATACAATAAAAGATCAAGATTCCAGAATAATTATAGATGAAGGTTATATATTAAAAGAATAAAAAATAACTGCGAAGTATGAATCCATAAATACAGAAAGATTTCTTAATAGACGTTTCGCACACAGGGTCTTTAATCAATCGAATGTAAACACGAGAGAACAATGCCGACGAACGGTAAATCAACACTTATCGAACAATCGTTGAGTAGTAGAAACCCTACGAATCATACTATTGTCTGCAAATCACTCGCCATGGGGGACAGCGCATCGGACATCAAACCAGTAACAATATAACAGTTGCTAAACACCGTTGTCGACGGCACCACGCTGAGCCGCTTTATCGGGTAAGTAATTTGTTTAAGGGATTTCAAATAACTTAAGAGATTTGAGAAGGTCAATAGGGTTATATGATCGTATATTAATATCACATAGATAAAGAACATAATCCAAGAGTCCATACGTATTGTAGTGAATAGGTAAAGGAGGGCAGTTGTTCATAAGAGTATAAATATAATGAGACACAAGTGGACGAGGCAGTCGTGTTGCAACCGTGGACTGAGTAAAAACTATCTAAGCATATTGTGCTCAGTCTTAATATCACACGTGCATACATAATGGTGAGTTATAATTACAGTAAATAACATTACAATGTATTTGTGAATATCACACATATTAACATAATTAATGAGCATGAAAGGAAATTGTATTACACAGATGTCAATGATACAGTCGCAAAGACCTTGAACAGATGACTATGACTGAAGAGAAGCAATTTTCAGGACGTCATATCTTTCAGGTCAGGGGCGTAGTAGCAAGGAATATCATATAGCTCGCATAACTAGTGGATCAATTAACGTTTGAATCCCACGCTGCGGTTAATAGGGAGCTTATTTGCTTGTACGTAAACAGTACACGAACCTTTATCCCTTTTATTGCCGAATGCTCCAAAAACTCCAGAACATATTTACCAGCAACTATTAATGACAATCACAAAAATGAATTCACTAATAGTTTCAAAGATTTTTGTCGTGTTTGTTATTGTCGTATTTTATATATTTCATTGATGTGTACGTGAGTAGAACCACGTAGCCATTCAGTCTCCGGCTTCAATTCGATGACAGATTAGGACCAATATATTGTTGGCCACTCCCTTTTAATATCACACTGATATATGCATTGTTTTCGTATCGATTCTGATAATATGTTTTATCAACTCCAGTATCTAACTCGCACATGCTTTCCACAATTTCTTCTTTATCAAGTTCCGTACGTAATTTGTTTATTTTTACACCTTTTATCAAAGCATTGACTTTTCGCATACCGTTAAAATCGCGGTTATCACAAGGTCGTTCAGCTTCACATGTCATTATGTTAATAAGGAAGTATTCAATCGATAATTGTTTAAATGTTAACACTTATTGAGTCACCATTATTGTCTTACACTTGGTACTTACTATAATGGGTTCTGTGTTAAGGAAGTACTATTTTCGAGTCTTAACAGTTTATTAATCTTATATATTTGTCATCGCATTCAAGATTTCTTCTAAATTCCTTTGCAGCTTCATCCATACTAATAAATGTGAAATAATTTTCATGCATTTCGATATAGAGAAAGGCTGGACCTTGGAGAATAAAATAGGCTACTTTTTAGATATTTTTTTTCATGTTACAAGGGGTAAACGAGCAGACGGTTCACATTGACTACCGACGCCCATGGACATGTGCACCACCAGTAGGCTAGCAGATACGTTGCTGGTCTTTAATAACGAGATTACTCCACCGGGAAGCCTCACATACCGAACGAAACGCGACAACAATACTATCACTTAACGTAACAGCATTGCCGCCACTTCAACTATTTCTGCTAGCTGATCTTTTCTGCGATTTCTCTTGGGTTGCTGTACGACGAATCCATGGAATGTTAAAATAATTCTTCTGTAATTCATTTATCTTTTTAATACATTCATCCACAGATATATAATGTCGGGTAAACGCAAGCTGACAAAAGAGTCCCATTCGTCTTTAACTGGCTGTATAATTTTAATCCTGTGCCACTTGATGTAAGCCCCGTTTGCAGAAGTGAATGCATACTGAAATCGTCACAGAGTGCACAGCGCATTAGTTAATCGGTGCGGAAATCGGAACGCAACCGTTTTGCAATTCTTTCTTCTTGAATTGGATTGTTTGTAATCCGTACAAAAAATCCAAAGACGACATTAGGACTGAAATTACACTAAATGTCCTTTGAATGTTTCTCTGTTCGACTGTGAAGTAAGACCAGATGCCGCGCCGTTTTTTTTTAATTTAATACAAAATGAGCAATTCGACCAGAATCAGATGTAAACGGAATACGTTCGGTACCGCAAAAAATTAAAAGTTTATTTTAAGAACAAATAAATACTGTAAATATTGTCTAAATTTGAAATGCATAGTGTGTTTGTATGACTTACAATATTATCTATACTAATATATAAAATTGAAGAGTTTGTTTGCTCAAACGCATTAATCTCAGGAACCACTGGTCCGATTTGAAAAATTCTTTCAGAGTTAGATAGCCCCTTTATCGAGGAAGGCTATAGGCTATATAACATCAGATTAAAATTGAATCTATTTTTATTTACCTAATTTTAGGCGGACGAAGCCGCGAGCACAGTTAGTAAATCATACAAACACACAGTGCATTTTAAAGAAAAAAATGTAATTTATAAATAAGAATTAGCATTCCTCGTGTTAATACGGATTTTACATGTTCAATACAGCAATTTCATGTAAGATTCTATTTAAAAAAAAACGTATTAATCGTTTTTAACAAGGAATTGTGTCTTCTAAACTACTTTAAAAAAAGGACGATCTTCCTTACTAAATATGGCTACTATTTTAGATATATATATATTGGTTGCAATACTAAAAGTAATTCTATTCAGATAACTCAATATACGACCTAATTTAAATAAAACAAGGTAATTTCAATTAGCTATTTAGAATAAATTAACATTATATAAATATAAAGTTGTTAACATTAATACAAATGAACGCAATAAATATTTCTTCTAGCTATATATGCAAATTTTAACTTCCAATGATTTGTCTTAATTAAATGTAAAGCATTACGTACATTTAATTCATTTATTTAAAAACGTTCACTTCCTTTTATATGATAAATCATATATTTGAATACAATCTTTTTTAAATAATATTATAATACAAAAACAATTTTCGTTGTAAAAAAACTTTTTTATCAAAAGTCATCGATAAAATGTTTTAATTAAAACATATTTGCTTTATTAAAATAATATTAAAAAAATAATTTCAAATATGTATAATTTTAGCTTAAATCGTTATAATAAAATGATAATTTTATATAGTTTTTAGTACAATTTGCAAAACATTTATTTTAATTATATGCCCATCAACAAAATCATCTATCCACAAAATAATCATCTAATAGTAGATAATTTTTTATCTAACGATAAAAGTTTTGAAAACTTTAGAGCCAGAAGCTGCGTTAAAAATGACACTAAAACATTAAATAAATAAATAGGTAATAAATTAAAAAAAAATAGAGCATACAGAGAATACTGGTGTAATTTATGTGGTATATTATAATTAAAATATATAGGGGTTTCGATAGTATTATTCGCAGGTTTTGAAAGTTCGTAGCGCATATTATCGATATAGGCGTGTTTGCATAAACCAAATAAAAATTCATTTCAAATATCGAACAACTGTAAAACAAAAAATTAAAACTCCTCTTATGTAAATAAAAATTAACTAATTTGTCATTATAAAACTCTTCCTTTATGTAACATTCGTCCAAATCTATATGTATCAAGGACATTACGACTAAGACCGGCTCGATTGGACTAGATTAGCTCATTATATATTACACAGTTGTCCGACCAGTTATTTACATCAGTGGTAGTTTCTAGTCTGTTACATAGAAATGCGAATTGGTTATAATTATTGTATAGTAACATGCTTGTGTGAACAGGGCACGCGTTGAAATCTTTAACACGAGTCAAATTACGCTAATAGAAAAATAATTAGTATATTCATACCAACATTGCTTGTAAAAATGATCAACAAGCGAAAATAATCTTTTCAATTTTCAAGTACTAGCATTCTCTTTCCTCTATTATAAAAGATAACTTTTATATGAAAAGTATTCTCTTCTAAAGTTTATCTTTAGGATAAAACGATACATTACAGGAAACGAACCAGCTATTAAATAAGTAAATTGTTTGCAAACATAAAAATTATATGCACTTCTCTTGCAGAACTAATTTATGACCAATTATAAGTTAAAGACGGATACATATAATTTGAAAAATGGTTATAAAATTTTATAGCGGACACTGACATCGAGTTCATGAGCGTTAACTTTTTCATTGCATGCTGATATCGTTTTAGGAATCCGTGATCATCAGTAAAATCCTATCGGCAAAATATCCTTAAAACAGTCTTTTGTCTTTCTCGAAGGTATCCTAAATTTAATTTGTACTTTCAATGGGCATAAACTGACTTATAAAAATTAAAAGATGATTAAATTTTTAAATGTATTAATTAAAAGTAACATTGTCAGTGCATGAAGTAGAACGATTATTTTTTTTTAAATAGTCCTGATTAGACAGGACAAGCTTTAAGACGTAAAAGATGTTAGACCCAAAACATAAACTGAATATAAAAAGCACGCACACCAATGCCAAACGATTTACACACACATGCATATATTACTGGATAATGTCAAAGCGTAATCATGACAACCGAATGTTATGTTAATTGTCAAATAGAACAATGCAATATTATGTCGTACATGTGTTACACAAATAAAGGTTTGTGGCAGAATTCCTACCAACCGTGGATCTATTGTTACTGATGAACTACATTATTTTGGTGAGCAGGTGTATCGTCTTTATATCGTGTAGCATCTTTATGAACTGTATTCAGTATCACAAATGTAGGTGCGTGATGCAGTATACTATTTCAGTGTGTGACGCAGGCGTTAATTATATCACCGCGCTACGCAACGCCCGCGTCGCAAATAGCTGACCGATATTTTGTTTTTGGTTTTCAGTTCGAAATTCAGTATATTACCGCGAAATATACTCTCGCGAATAATGGCCGACATTTTGTTATGTTTCTGAGTTCGAAATTCAAAATATTAGCTCGAAAGATGGTCTCGCGTGTAAATGGCCTACATGTTGTTATGTTTCCGAGTTCTAAATTCAAAATATTAGTGAATACAAAAAATGACTTTGTTGTGGATCCCAGAGCCAGATATAGCTTCATTTGAATGATCATTTCAATGATCATGTAGCGTGGCCGTGGACTTTGTGTAACTGTTCAAAGTTTTGTAGCACTTTGTGGACTTCAAGGTCAAAAATGTACAAACACTTTGAGATATGTCTGGTTCAGGTATTAAGGTCATGAGAGATATTTTGTTTTTTTTCCGAATTCGAAATTCAAAATATTCCGCGATAATATGAACACGTGGTTAAGTTTATATGTTTATACATCAACAGATAGCATATCTTTCTTCATCTTTCTATCTACATGGACAATACATTAGTGTATGTTCCGATATTTTCTTTGTAAATTCTAAACACAAAATATTATACAGTAAAGTTTTATTGATATTTTTAAAATACCTACATTAATTGCATGGTTTTTCGCAATTAAGAACTTTAATGATGTCTTGGGAAATTGCACGATAGCGGAGCACTCAGTCTGCTAATATCGGAACTCCTTCGTTTTTCGGAAGGCACGTGAAACAGTGCGCCCCGATTAATGCCACTGAATGATTTAGTTGTGACATTGTAAGGGTTCCGGGGGTGACGTCAGACGACAGTCGGCTATCTTACCTTGCCCCACAGCCACATCCTCTGCAATTTAAGGGCACCCTGGTACTACACCGGGATAACTAAAGAATGAAGAGCACTTAGTCTGCCTGTTCCTTGGAGGTCTTTACCCCTGGATCATCAGGAGATAGACTCTACAAAGGTTATTCGTAATTTTGTTTACGTAGAGTTTATCTCCTGATGATGCTTCGGTGTCGGAGCGAAACGTGCGTTGAGGCACATCGGAAAGTCAGTGTAGTGCTGTGCTTTTAGGTACTTTTAAATCACAGCGTTACATTATTCTTCTTTAATTATAAACAAATATTTATGTATATTTCGTTAGAGGTAGCCAGGTCGTATTGTATCAAACTTTACCCACATTACGGTCTTTCAAAATCGGTTCTGAGCGATTTTCTTCTATCGAAACGCTTTTTATACGAGCAATAAACGTCTTCGGATATATTCACTACGATATTTATGTCTTCATCTATGGAGATAAAACAGTTGTTAGTAGCTATAAGTTTACTCTAAAGGCGCTAATAATTTGTTAATTGAAAGACAGAACTAAGAATACATTTAACATGCGCTGCGCATTTGAAACAAATGTACTTATTTTTTTTAAATTGAGATACAATTTTCTTTACCATAAGATTTTACCACAGACTAAACAAAAAAATACTTAGGCTATAAGGGAGGAATTCACATCAACTGTGTGGTATCATAAAACGGTTTAGATAATTGACAGCTACATTATGTGGTTTTATGGCCATCTCGTTATATTTTTCGACTAAAGAAATATCTCTATTCATCTTATGAAAATAATTGCGAGATTTAGTGCAGATGTGGTTTGCAACGCTCGAGTCATTACTCATATAATATTTGTAAAGGACTGCAACAGGGAGGCTACCTGCGTTGATATTCTAAAGCGTAAGGCAAACCGTATATTTAAATACACGCCTACGTTCTTACCGCAACGCTCAAGTCATTTTAGCTGCATTTAATACAGTCTTTCGCCATCGTACGGAGCGCCATCCAGCTCCGGTTGCCTGCCCTCAGGAGGTAGAGGCCAACGAGGTCTGCAGCCGTTGTGCGCGGCGTAGCGCGGTATCCGGTCGTCTCTTATCATCTCATATGCCACACGAGCTATGCTGTTCTGATACTCGCTTAAGCCGGTTTTGTACAGACAGGGACGTACGTAGCCAAGAACTAGAAAGTATTCAGGTAAATAGATAGATAATAATTGAGGCGTAATAATGCCCTAGTTTTATACGTGGTACCAATGCAGGGTCAGAAGCAAAATCCTTATATAATAGAATTGATACGACTGCGTGTGCCTAGTGAGTATGTATTTGCGCGCCGAGGCTCTTTATTTGCTCTACCTCAATGTAGAAAAGAATTAGGCAAAGAAGCGCCGTTATTGAGAGCATTGCCCTTGCTCAATAATCTCTCTCATAAGGATTCGTATTTAGATACGTTCCATACGCCGCCACATGGGTTAATTTTATTATAGCCTATAGAATTTGTACGCACATGTAGTCAAATTTAGCTCATAGCAGACGTATGGGGAAACCGTTTGGGGAATCATGGGGAAATTCCTGCTGCCGTATATATGACACAATGTAAATAAAGAACTAGATAAATAATACTCCGGTCAAATAATAGACCCCATAAGACAATACCTCCCGGATAGTAATGAACTTATGATAGTTCTTGACAAGCCAAGGCCTTTTAGTAGGTTGTATAGGGATTTTGCTGGTATACCCCATGCTCCTACATCTACATATAAACTGGTTTTATAACCGTTTTTAATGAGCTCATTGGTTTGGTCAAAGTACTTCTATAAAAAAGTCAGGTACTTATTTTAATTGTAAACTTTTTTAAAAATTCTGTAAATAGTTAGAGTAACAGAAGGATATGTGAAATTATAAAATATCTTTACATATCTTTTTGCTGTTAGTTAACATTGGTTTCTCACGTCATCCTCAAGTTTTTTGCGACAAACGTTACTAGAAAGAAACCTTAATAAGAACAGTACCTATGGTCGGTAAGTTTCTTGTAATTTGTTATGTTTGTAGTATTTTTAAGGGTTAATTGGGCAGTGAGAGTCCATGGCATCATGAACGTCCTATCTGAAGACCAGCCTTACGTTAATACCGTGGTATTGAGACGGTGACCTTTTTGACCGAAGCACTAGATTCGTAACACTGTTTTAAACTTTAATCTTGTATTGTAACATTTTAAGTTTGCGTTTTGGTCAAATAAGCATCCATCCATCCGTCCATCCGTACATCCATCTGTTTATCCACCCGTCTATCCATCCGTCTATCCATCCGTTTATCCATTTATCTATCCATCCGTCTTTCCATCCGTCTATCCATCGGTCTATCCATCCGTCTATCCATCCGTCTATCTATCCATCCGTCCCTTCATCCGTACATCCCATCCGTTCGTCCCTCCAACCATTCATCCGTCCGCCCGTCCGTGCGCCCCTCCCCCCTTCGACCCTTCCACCCGTCCATCCGTCCACCCATCCGTTTGTCGCTCCATCCATCCATCCATCTATTTATCAATTTTTCACCGCAAGCTGAATCCTTCTTTACACTGTTTAAATACTTCTATAGTTTACGATTTGTCCGGAATGTTCGCCAACTTTACAGGAAAGTCTTAGAGGCACTTGGGAAATTATTATATTTAATAAAATTGTTTTGGAAGATTGTTAACGCGGCATAGTTTTACTAAAATTTTTCTTTGCATCTTCGAAGACTGACTTGTCCGTTGGTGCAACTGGATAAGGTCCTGCTATAGGTATGTCTCAATAGCAAACGCAAAGTTAGGAATTTGCGTCCTAAATGCAAAATTTCTGACTTTGCGTTGCTAGCTAAACAGAGCTTCCTGCCTTGTATTTGATTCCAAATACGAAATAACAAGACTGATAATGACCTCGAGATTAGATATTTAGTTTTCTTTTTTTTTAAATGAATTTTAAGAATACTGTTTAGGTATGTCTAATATTCCCTTTTCCCCGTACTAAGCTTAAATTAAAAGCTTGTATTAGGAGACTACAAATTAATCAAACCAAATCAATGATCAAAACATTCGATATAACAAGAGTAGCCTAGGTTATTCTTTATAACATTAGCTATGTGCCTGTGAAAGTCCCGTCGAAATCGGTCCAGCAAATTAATTAATTGTAGAAAGACCCACACACGCTCCGATTTACCTGCACAGATATGTGGTGATATATATATAACAATATTTTAAGCTGATTAGAAGGGGTATTAAAAAAAAATTAACATGAGGAAATCCGGTACGGATACCAGTCGTCACAGGGGCTGACGACGGGCTATGTCGGACCAGCCAATAAAATGTCACGTTCCACTGCAGCGTAGTTAAAGTATTAAATGCGAATGAGACCTCCTACCACGTGGACTTACGATCTTGTTCTGGTCGCAGGAAACCATTGGATCAAATAGCATTGCCATTTGTGTAGATTATAGGAGGAGGCCTGTGTCCAGCTGTGGACGACCCCAGGCCAATATGATGATGATGAAAGTATCAAAACTCATTTCCTAAGATCTATTCGTATATAGATATTTAGTAATTGTAAACGAGGAGTCGCTAGGTGATCGTGCATGACTCTCCTCACATTATATTTAGAGTGCTCCACATTGCACGAATTTCGCAAGCACCGCTAGCGTGGGCACCGGCCTTGTGTACATAAAGCTTTGCTAATCATATCTTCAAGATGACCAAATTAATGATGTACAGATTTTTTATACTACATATTTTTTAACCATGTACTTGCAGGTGGAAAATATCATAAAATTTATATTTATAGGAATATAAATAATCTATACATCGCTGTTCGTTAGTCTCGCCAAAACACAAAAACCACTCTACCGTTTGAAATTATGTTTATTTTGTTTCATTCCCCTTATTTCAGGGAATGTTTAAGAGAAAAAAAGGAAAAAAAAGTCGAAAGATTACTTAAAAATAATAAAAAATTCATAGCTCGCAACTGGAATACGTTACGTAATAGAAGTCGTTCGTACTAAAATTTTTGAGTGACGTACCATGGTAAATTATTATTTCATGAAACATTCAGATATAAAAGTTCATAGGCTAATAAGTGATTAATTTACCTCTTTCTCGCATAAGATCGGCGTAAAGTGGCGGCACTGCAGTCACGTCACGTGATGGTATTGTTGTCGCGTTTCGTTCGGTTTGTGAGATTTCCCGGTGGTCTTATCTCGTCATTAGAGGCCGGCAACGTAACATCCCAATATCCTACAAACTTCCATCCTGTGATAATCCTATTAAAATTGGCATACCTAAATTAACGCTAAGCAAAACAGATGAGAGATTTTAAAATACTTTTCTGTTATTAGTGTATTAAAGATCTGTTTCATGTGCCTTTACTTAAAACAAAGTATGCTGATAACATGCTTATATATCGGTCATGTAAATCTTACAATAAGATATTTCATGACCTAGATTTATTTAATATAAAAGTACCTTCTTTCAAATGAGGATGTTTTCAATTCGAATGGCCTCAGACAGGTTGGCGTTCGGCTACTCTCGGACTACATCGGTAATTGTCGTAGCGACTAGAGCCTTTATATTTTTTTTTTTTGGGGACGGATTAATAAAAACAGTTGCGAATATACAAGATTTTTTAAAATCATAATTATGACTCTTTAATAAACCCTAAATCATAGCAGTGGTCATCACGTTATTATTATATTTTTTTATATATAACAAGGGGCAAACGGACAGGCGGTTCACCTATGTGACTACAGACGCCCATGGACAACTGCAACACCGGAGGGCTCGCAGGTGCGTTGCCGGTCTTGGAGAAATGAGTATGCTCTTTTCTTGAAGGTCCCTAAGTCGTATCTGTTCGTAAATACCGAAGCTGGACATAGGAATCGTGCGAGGTAATAAGTTTCTAGAGAATCGCACGGTTGTAGAATTTGGGACATCGAGGTGATGACGATGGAATTTCAAATTTTGACGAGGTGTCTTGTGGTGGAAAGCAGCTGCCGGTATTAGGTCGAAAGATTTCTCGGAACACTCCCCATGATACAATATATAGAAGGGTTCCGCATCTGATATAAACGTGCTATAAACGTATTTGTTAAATAACTTCAAAAGTTTTTTCGTTGAGAATAATTGTCCTAATGAGTTTTTAACAAGTTCTATCAACATGGAAAATTTCAAATTTCTACGTCTAATAGTTTGGAAATGCTAGGATGGGGACCACCTTACGGGCAGACAGACGGACGGACGGAGCAAAATTATAAGGGTTCCTTGTACTACGGAACCCTAAAAAAGGTTTTTTTCAATATCCTCACTTACAATTCACTATGACACAATCTCAGCAGTTTTGTGGTACATTTTACTGACAAAACTATCACGCCTACAAATTTGTGCAAACTGCAACAATGGATCAGGCCAAGATATCAAATGATATCTGTCGAATACACTTAATCATTTTGTCATAAACACAATCGTCCGTTTTGAATTTAACGCTGGCCATTTCTTATGAAAGGACTCTGAAAGACTAAACGAAATGGATTGTAAGGACAGCTGTACCCAGCTATTTTATTCTGTCTACATCAAAATGTGCATAAATTAACATACAATTTCAACATCAAAGTTTGAAAAGGTATGTAAAAGATTAGCTAGTGGCTTCTGTCTACGAAACTGTCCGTTCAAGCAAGAATACTTTTTTATTTTCTTCCCAGTTGACAGATATCCGACCTCCTCCGTGTTTCGGAAGACAAGACCCGATTAATGTTCTTGTGTGGTATTAGTCGTAAGTTTGAAGAAATCGTGGGGATTCCGAGGATGACGTCAGATGGAGAAATTTATGTATGAAATGTTTGGCGAGGCCCTTGAAAATAATAAATTTCTTAGTAAGGGCCCGCGTAAGGAACGCTGGGATGAAACAAACAAAGAAAGTAGCTAATCATAAGGATATTGCTAACTTTTTTCGAAACTTGGACAATTTGTCGTCGATATGGTTGACTGCCGCAATTTCAGCCCGAGTTGCTGGAGTTGTCTCGCCAACCGTTGTACGTCGAGAAGTCATAATGATCATGTTTAGAAACTTTGATAGCGTGAGTTAAATCATATGGTGAGTTTCAGCGTTTCTACCGCGTATTATTTCATAATACATTCGGCTACTGACACATTTTCTGCACAAGACATAAAGGGGATGGTTAATTAGGTAATACCAAACGAGCCAAAATTCAATGTAAACGGCAAGACAACGTCTGTCAGATCCGCTAGTTACATATAACAATAACAATAATAAATCATTTGATCCATGAACCTTGGTTCATTATGATACCTACTTATAAATTTACGTTACTTAATGACAAAAACCCGTTTCAAGACTTATAAGTATATTATAATGCGCGTTTTCCGTTCAAATGCTAAGTACTAAGATAATAGATATTGTTTGAATATAAACATAATACTGTTTACCCTCCATTGTGGATTTTCTGATAGCCGTGCAGCGACCACAGAGCCAGAAGTCCCGCCTCCAACCACCACGAAGTCATAGCTGTCGTCGGGCTCATCTCTGCTGGTGACACGATGGCACGGATCAGCAAGGTCGCATCTCCCGTTGATAAAGGTCTCCAAGATGCTCATAAACATAATGAACTGGCCGGCACACGAACCAGCCATCGAAGGACCCACCTCCCGGATTGGACAAGGGCATGTCTGTAAAGAAACGTATAAATTATTCCCTGATTAAGGATAGCTCAATATTAGGGACAGATTTTTTTTGTCTGACACGGATTCACCATATAATATTACAGAACTAATTGACATTCAAATAAGATCATATACAAATACTTATAAATTATGTTTTCTCATGCGCGATATCCCGATTTAATACCAGGATCCGCTTAAAATGAAGAGGATGTGGTTGTGGGGAGAGGTAAGATGACCGTCTAATATCTGACGTCATCCCCAGAACTCCAGCAAACTCACGAAAACCAGTCTTAAGTAAGAAGTGATTAATCCAACGATCGACTCAAATACCGACCACTGATCGGGCTACGACCTTCTCCACTAATAAACTAAGCTTATTACATAATAAATTATATTATTCAAAAGATAAAAGAATGATGATGGTATCATGAACGAAACTAGCGCCATTTAACTGTGGAAAAAATGCATTGTGATCATTCTTAAAATGCTGTCTATATTTTTTATTTTAATCACAAATTGTTATTTATAGTACCAATGCATTAAATAATTGTCAATAAATAAATACTTGTATGAGGATGTCATTTAGTATAGCGCTGTCAATTAGCAACTTCAGTCAAAGAAATACAATAATATCAATGTCAATGTAATCCTGTTTTTACAATTACGTTGTTTATTAGGGTTCCGTAGTACACAAGGAACCCTTATAATTTTCCTCTGTCCGTCCGTCCGTCTGTCTGACTGCCCGTAAGGTCGTCGTCTCCTAGCATTTACAAATTATTAGACGTAGAGGCTTGAAAATTTATCATATTGATAGAACATGCTAAAAACTCACTAGCAAAATTTTTTGAACGAAATCGGATAACAAGTTTTGAAATTATTTTACAAATACGTTTATAGTGTATCAGATACGGAACCTTTCTATATAAGCGTGACTTGACACGCTGTTGGCCATTTTTATTTACAGTAAGTTACTAATAATTTTTTTTAACAGACACATTTTTTCAGTTTTTTTCTACAGTTAAAGTTTTAACTTTTTCATTTATTTTATTTCAAAGAAAAACTGAATTCATAATGTGAGAAAAACTGAAATTCATAATGTGATTGGTGTAATATGGACTGGCCCGTTGGCACAGTGGGGAGTGACCCTGCCTTTCGCTGCGGGGGTCGTGGGTTTGATTCTCGCCTCGAGTCTGAGTGTCTGTAGTCTATATGTATGTATTTATATATTTCTACAAAAAAACATATTTCTGTATATAAAATGAACATGACGTTGTCTACCTTAGGAACAGGCGTCCATGTGTAGTTGAAAAAAAATTCAACTGCGCTGCACAATCGTAATAGCGATTCTCAATATAACATTTTAAATAAACCTTAACTGGCGCGTAAACGAGAATATTAAGCATATCTCAAAATATTTCTGATAATCGGTACTCTTTTATTATATAAAAAGATATATCATCTTAACTCAAATTTTCAATTAAAATACCGGTCGAATTATGTCCACTCAGCGAACACTAGCACTACAAAGCAATGATCAGTCTTTTCAAATATTTATCATGCGGACCCCAAGCGGCACCCGTACCGTGAACACACCTGCCCATATCACGGCGTTTGCAGCTGTCCTATCTGCCCTATCAGCCATACGGGCACGAGACACGGCCAGATAAGCACTCGCGAGATAATGTGCCCGGTTCCCATTTGCATATTCCTGACAACAATCAGTTTTTTTTTAAAGGGATGCAATCTCGTTACGGTATTTAAAAGTTTTCATTATGCTGTACCTCTAGCATAGTATCTTTATATATATAAATAGCTGATAACTACACTACTTTGCTTTAATCCGCGAATGAATACGTTTCGCTTCAATTCGAAGCGAAACGTGCGTTGAGGCACATCGTAAAGTCAGTGTTGTGCTGTGCTTTGGTGACGGATTCGGTGGTGTAGCTTTTGGGTTGCAGCATTACACCGATTTTACCTCGTATTCATTCGCGGATTAAAGCAAAGTAATTTAGTTTCTCATGCATGTCATGGATTTCCGCAAAGTAACGCCTGGTTTTTTTTTTATTTTATTCTCGGGCACCAACAACCTACATGAATCTTACGCTGCAGCTACACATAGCGTCATTTGAATGATCATTTCAATGATCATGTAGTGCGGCCGGGGATTTTATGTAACTGTGCAAAGTTTTGTAGTACTTTGTAGTCTTCAAGGACAAAATGTATAGACACTTTGAGCTATGTCTGGCTCCGGCATTAGAGAAGTAGACAATGGGTGAACTTATTTCCAAAAGAAATCTTTTTCCAGCTCTCCAGTAATGAAGGAGGAAGAGTATTAAATATAAAACGGTACAGGTAATATTGAAAAACAAATAATAATAAACATCGTATAATACCGGCACCAGACATAGCTCAACAAAGTGTTTGTACATTAATGTCCTTGAAGACTACAAAATGCTACAAAAGTTTGCGCAGCTACACAAAATCCCCGGTCATACTATATGATCATTGAAATGATCATTCAAATGATGCTATGTCCGTCTCCGACATAAAACAAAATATATAAATGGAGAGGATAAACCATAGATAAACAGTTGTCATAAGTCGACAAAACCTCCACACTTTTTCACACTACAATTATCATGTACATAAAGGATAAGAGCAGACCTTATTCATTCTATATTTTTAATGAGGCTTACGTAACTATGCGTGTAAGTAACAATTTAATAAGGGTACAACAATGAGACAATTAAGGCAATCGAAAGATGCTTTTCCTTGTTGCACCGGATCTTTAAATGCATAGACAATAAAGACGTACAAGACTTATATAATTTCATTGTAACCTATAAAAAATATTACTTTTTTTAGAATATGGAAGATCAAACTTTAGGTCAATTTCATCTTTGTCTATGACAAAAGAATAAAGCAAAAATATTTATTAAAGAATGCAACGAATAACTTTTGGGACTTTTTTTTATGTAGCAACAAAATTATTTATCAATATTTTCAGGATAAATAACTCTGCGAATTATACAGTAAAAAGTTAGATTTAAGGATATTCTATTATCTTTAATAAATCATATTCTTTAACTTGCCTTGGTACCTAGTTTTCCTAGTATGTGTATCAGTTATTTGGAGTTTTGTATATATCAGCTTTTTAGATTTTAAAATACAACTTTGTACATCTTTGCCTGCGTAATAAAAAAGCTATAAAAAGCACTATGCACTTTGTGAATAGAGTTGTTGGTAATTTTCCCAGAACTGTGTCTCTTTCTATACGGATATACTAAGACTTTCTAGCGCGGCGAAAATACCTTTAGAGATCACCGTTTTCCTTATGCCGGAGCCAGATATAGCTTCATTTGAATGATCATGTAGTGTGGCCGGGAACATTGCGTAATTGTACAAAGTTTTGTAGTACTTTGCGGACTCCTAGGTAAAAAATGTACAAACACTTTGAGCTACATATGTCGGGTCATTACACTATCAACTTGTTCTGCCGTGTCGCCCTTTTTTCGATAAGGTGACAGTATCTAGTTATAACAAAACTAATGTATTATCATTTTTTTTATTGTCTTTTTATTTTATTTTTAAATAAAAAAAAATCAGTAATCAATTATGTTTATACATAATTCATTACTGAAATAAAAGCATCTTTAATTTAATGAATGAATGAATGAACGAATGAACGAACGAACGAACGGGCGAATGAATGAATGAATATACTTTATTGAACCACAACGCAATGTAGTTACCAGCAATATATATTTGTATTGTTTATATATTGCTGATACAGTCGGCTGTATTATCGCTTCAGAGCGATTTCTACCAGCCAACCGATCATAGAGATAATATAAATAACTTCATATAGTTTAATGGGCTATCTAACACTGAAAGATTCTTTCAACTGGTACCAGTAGTTCCTGAGATTAGCGTTTTCAAGTAAACAAACAAACTCTTCAGCGTTATATATTAGTATCGATACCGAAGGCGAGATGAGCTTAGAATGGCGTACCTTGCCGAATATATGTCCACGTTTTTTTACCAATGAGACATTGGGGTAATAAATAACTCATGCTTGACTGTTATGTCAGTTGTCACCTTTTAACATACTTTATGTCACTCGTGATGAGAAAATCTGAAAGAATAACACCCTCATCACGTATAAATCCCCGGAGGGATTTTTGTGACACATTCGGCTCCGCTCTAGCCGTGCTGAAAATAAATAAAGACCGTTATAACATTATGTATGGACTCCTAAAGGTAACGATTTTATTGGGAAAATGGCCTTAGAAATAGAAAGCATTAAAAAAATATATTTGTAACAACTTCTCAGTCAGAGCTTCGCTTTTTATCCTCCACCCCTTGGTGTTCGAAAATCATGAAATTTCCCAGGAATTTCCTGCCTAGTTTTCTGGTGCCTTATTAAATCCAGAATCTGCTAAAAAAATATTTACATTACTAAAATATATAGGAATAAATTTTATTGTTTGGCTGTTCACCACAGCCTATATACATATATAACACGAAATGTTGAAAACTACGGAACGTGTGGAGATGAAATTTGGCAAGAACGTAGTTTATATTTAGTAGACTTCCGCTTAGAAATGATTCTTTTATAGGGTCATATAAAATAGGTCTTAGGGCTTTTGAAAACCTAAACATTGATCGTCCAGCTACGTGACAGGACGAAGTAACATCTGTCGCGAGTCGAACCTGATCCAGAAAGACTGAAAACCTTAAAGAGTGTACAAACGGGGAAAGAGATACCCTTGTTCTTCTTCCTTCTTCTTCCTAGCGTTATCCCGGTGTGCTAGTAGTACCACGTAACTTAAGCTGATAAATTCTTACGGCCATCTCCTAGACTGCGACGGAAACGTTGGATACGGAAGATAACAATGAGGAATTGCTTCTTCGGCTTTGAGTTTACTGTCACCTATGATATACTGGCAATGCACATAGATTACCGTTTATTGCATACCACGATGTTATGTGCAAGTCTATATGTTCGCAATACGTGCAAATTGCAGAATACGTGTATTTGTCTTTATCCATCTATCTCTATATATCTTCTTCTTTCTACCATTATCCCAGTTAAGTACCAGGGTCTGCTTAGATTGCAGAGGATTTGGCTGTGGGGTGAGTTAAGATGACGAATTTCCATCTGACGTCACGATCTCTGCAACTTGACGACTAGTGTCACTCAGTGATATTAATTGGGTTCCACAACTTTACGTGCCAACCGAAACACGGAGAAGGTTGGATATGAAATACATCCCGGTGTTAGAATGGCTCACCTATCTATAACCCGGTTGCAGCAAGAGCAACTTAATCTAGTGATCAACTCAAATGCCGACCACTGATTAGGCCACGATCTCCTCTAGGGGAGAGAGATACCCAGCTGCGGGAAAGGAGGGCTGTGGACGATAGTAATGAAAAACTCTCGCAAACACACACACAGGACACAGGTTTCAAATAAAAATAGAATAAAAATTAATCCTCCTGTACTCCATTGTATTTAACAATGACCCATTAAATCGAGTAGTACTATTTCTCCACGTCAGACTCGCATATCACATGGAATAGAATTGAAATTCGGCTGCTTAGAAATCACTGTGGGAGCGCCGATAATGGTGGCCGATATAGGAATTTATGTTGCAACCGCGCCCAGCTTTGTGCGACATATGGCTGCAGACGATATATCGACCAGATTTCTAGAGTGAGCCAAAAACGAAGAGGACTTGGCTTAATTTGAGACAAAAATACAAAGAATTAACGATGATGTTTATGTTGTAACCGCGCCTAGCTTTTCGCGACATATGGCTGCAGACGACATATCGACCAGATTTCTAGGGTAAGCCAAACACAAACAATACCGCTGCTTATTTGGATATGTAACGCAAAGTATATCAAAATTTGGGTGGTGTCTTTTGCTTTTCTTCATTGACTTATTGCTTATGCTTTAGAAATGTTTTAAACAACTTAGCGCATCGTCACGTGTAATTCTGGGAATTACAAATCTTGTAGGTAAACGTAAAATGGCTCGAGCTATGGCTGCAGATGACATATATACTAGATTTCTGGCGTAAACCACACACAAACACAAAGAGAACCTAACGATATTAGTGTATGCGAGAAATTAACTATAGAAATATTCCAAACGCGCCTAGCTTTGTGCGACATTTTTTGGCTGCAGGTGACATATTGGCCATCTAGTGTAAGCTAAAAACAGAGCCAAATAGTAGCGATTCGAATATGGAAGTGTTTAAATACAGTATCCAAAATCGTGCACAAAGTACTTTGTTTGTGCATTCTTACATATAGAACCCAAAACCTAATATGGTCAATATTAAAAAGATTAATTAATCGATCTCGTCAGTATTAAAACCCGAGATCTTCCGCTTTTGCACTATTATGCTAGAAAAGTCGTCGCAAAAAATATGGCGGGCACAGACACTAGATGATCGCGGTTTCACAAAATTGACAGCTTAAATCCCCGCCGACATTGCAATATCTTTCCTTTTTCCCCAAAAAAATTGTTACCCAGATGAAAATCTCTTATATCAAAGCCTGACTTGAATTTAACTCATTTTAATACAAACGTAGACTTTAGACAAGTTAGTCGGTCCCTATTTTATTCTATTAGCCTATGGTATTGCACTAACTCTTTCTCTTAAACCATTATTTTCTAATAGGCACCCATGTCATCTCGTCACCTCTTTTGTCTACGTCTGTCTACCATGTCGTGGGCAGCCATTGTTGGGCCGCCCAATATAATTTTAATATACCTATATATTTCTTTTTCACTCAAGTAAGTCGCTAAACTCTTCCGGAATAGCTCGAACGATTTTTAAGATTGGTGTTGATTAGTAACTCCAGACAGTAGGTCACAGAGATGCAAGATTTAGGCCCAGTAAATGCAACTAGCATTTTTTTTCTGAATGTTCGAGCAATACGTCAGCCTACTCCGCAAAAATCACTACAGTCTTGTCTAATCTCTGTACTGCTACGGATTATCTCGTATTTATGATAATAGATGCAATTGTTTTGCTTACCAAATCCGCTCAAAGTGAGTCCACATAAAAGGATGCATTTAAACCGTTCTAAAATTTAAATTCACATAGCATTTTATGAAAATATCAAAACCACAATACAAACGGAATAACACTTTGATATCAAACGTAAATGTTGGACGAAATATAGAAGTGAATGAATCCAATAATAGCGTAGCTTATCCTGTGCCAGGGCACACGAACCTTTTACGCCTAAAACATAATATACAATATTTAAACAAGATTTTCTGAATTAAGGCTGTACTTCACAACTTCAACGTGTTATTAAGATATTAAGTTATATTTAATTCAATCAACCTAATTTTCATTTTATTAGTTACTTAATTTTTTCGCGGAAATTAACTATTTACAAGATATAAATTACTATTTTTATAGCTTTAGGGATGTTTACTAATATTTTTTTGTCCCTATGGCGGCCAACAGGCTTATCACCTCACCAGCCAGACAAGCATCCAACGTACCTTATAGACGCTTCCACAAATACTATAGGTATTACTCGCAACTTGCCAACACTTACCAAAAATGGGACTTTTTTCCGAAACAAAATATTTTCCCGTAGAAATTAAATAATTTTATTTTACTTTACATGTGATAATTTGTCAAATTTACCAGCAACATGAAAGAAAGCTTTGCTTTATACCTTCAAAATGCTTACCATAGGTTTGCCATCCCTGACATATTGATTCCTATAGAGATATTGGCTTACCATGACATTGTGTGCGTTATATGTTATTGGCTTCATCGTATCGGGTTTTAGCTGCGAGTATGTTCCAAAAACATTTTTATTCAGATAATAATTTCTTTAATAAGAGACGAGACTTAAAATATGACTAGGGTAACTACGTTTTGGAGAGGTATCTTTAGAAATCAGAAAGCTGCTAGTTGATTGAAATTTTGAAACAAACCTTTTTTGGAAGGTGTCCGAGAACAGATTAGGGGAATAATTTAAAAGAAAAAGGGGATGTACTATATAAATCACTGGTCTTATAAAAACACTAGCTGTGCCTGTGAGTTCGTCCGCATAAAATTAGATTAAAAAATAGATTCAATTCTAACGTGATTATATATATACCTTTGGCCTTCCTCGATAAATGGGCTAACTAACACTCAAATAGTTTTCATATCGGAGCTGTAGTTCCTGAGATTGGCATGTTCAAGCAAACAAACAAACTCTCAGCTCTATATATTAATATAGACTAGGTGTTTCTCGCAATTTCGTAAACGTAAACCTTGCGAGAGACCTTATACCTCCGTAATCTGGCCTTGCCGAAAATCAGTTCTTAGCGCATGTCAACTATGAACTAGGAACTGCCTGCCAATTTTCATTTTTGTACGTACCGCGGTTTTCGAGATTTCATAATAGGTGGTCTTTTGCTTTAATCTATATCTATTCTAATATGGAAAGCCGAAAAGTGTGTTTGTTTACTTGAACGCGAAAAATTCTTTCAGTTTTACATAGTCCATTTACATAGGTATGCCAAACCAAATGCACATTTGTATAGATATGCCAAACGAAAATATTTCCCTTGTGCATTGTTTGCCGACGGTATCTGAATGTAACTGAAACGTTTGTTTCTTGTACAGTCCAGCCACAAAGCAATTCAGTGCGCATGAAACGGATTTCAATGTTAAATCTCAAAGCACAACGCCGGGACCGCGTCCTGGAGCGAATTTATATTCCATTGAACATTATCCGAGCTAGCAGCTGTGCCAGATATAGTTAAAACTTCCACCAAACCTTTGTCCATGTAATTATCTCTTGTAAACTGCAGAATGACCAATTCGGAAATTCACATTGTTTATTCAATGTCTATTAACAATTACTGATTATTGGCTAGCGTGGGCTCAGTTGGCAGTGATCCTGCCTTCCGCTTCAGATCTTCCCACCCAAAAAATCCAAAGATGGATTGAAATATGCGTGAAGAAGTCGACCAAGGAAATTTATACATTTCTTTCTTACAAGTATTAGATACGTATTGTAAACGGCGTTTCAGTCAAAATAGAAACGTGTCAGGTGCACCTTGCATAGCAGCGTTGCTGTTTATGTAACAATTCGCTTTATTATTGACATCAACAACTTAAATCACCACTCAAGCCTTTTCCTGGGCCTCGTTGCTTCTTCCGATCTCTTCCGATCCGAGAATTCCCCCTTCACGGCATGGAGTATTGCCTAGTTGTTACCCGCGACTTGGTCTGTATAAAATTAGGTGAAAATTTTCAGCGTGATGATATATGGCCTATAGCCTTCCTCGATAAATGCTATCAAATACCGAAAGACTTCTCGAATTAGGCCAGTAGTTTCTAAGTGCGTTCAAGGAAACGAACAAACCCTGCAGCTTTATATTTTAGTATAGATGTTATGATAGATGCTAGAGTATTGGCATGGTGACCAAGATTGAATCTTATAAACCTTGACTCACTATTAATATTCGCGTCAAATCTCAATTTGAAAGGAATTTCCTGCCTCGAATATTTTTATTTTACTAGTTGCCAGCACCGATATTTTCGAGCCGATAGGAGCTATGGACTTATAACAAAAGAGTACTCATTTTTCAAAGTCCAGCAACGCACCTGCGAGTTTTCCGGTAGTGTCATATGGGCGTCAGTAGTCACTAAGGTAAATCGCCTCCTTGTTTTTCCCCTGTTATATAAAAAAATAAAAAGTCTATGAGACTTGTTAGCCTTGGTAGGTATAATGTGATATTTAGTAACGAATGTTCGAAATTCGAATGAAATAGAAACGCGAAATCGTCTGACTGATACTTTGGTATATCCAGCTGTCGCCATACTGGTCTCCAGAAGATGAAGATCCGGTAAGCATAGTTTAATTTTTTTTTAAAGTTATATACTCCTCATCAGAAAAATCGAAGCGTCTTGCAAGTTTAAGTTTCGTAAAGATATGTATATTGAGAGAGACGAATTTCTTAGCATTCCTTGGATTCACCGTGCGGGTGCCGGGTTCATCGCACATCCAAACAAGAATAATATGTATATTTAGGAATAAATATCAAAAAAAAAAATGAAGTGTTTCGATTTTTCTGATGAGAAGTATTTGTATAGCAGATTCGATGAATCTTTTTAAAATATTTATTTTCGTATGTACACTATTTGATTTTTTAATTTTCACATCATTTTATACGGTACATTCTTTAATGGAATGAGATATTGTAAAAGAAATATCATTTTTTTTTATAATACAATTAGGTCGTATATATGTAAATACGTTGACAAATCGATTGCTAATCTGATCAAATTAAATGTGTGGAAAGGCACACCAAGGTGGAAAGTTTTTGGCCAAATATACCTTTATCACCCTTTCTAGTTCCTGATCACAACCTTCGAAAAGTCTGTCAGGGAAAAATAGAGGTAAACAGGAAGAAAATCGTTATCATCTCTGCACGCTTATGAACAGGAAAGGGGAGTTGTGTTACGACCGTTGACTGGGTAACAACTATCTAAGTACATTGTGATCAGTGTGATTACGACGTGTGCATACACCAATTTGGTGAGATATAATTACAGTAAATACTTATTTTTACTTTAATATTTATTGTGGATACTACAAGCGCTATAAACAAATCCGTTCTTAGCGTATATCTACTAATAAAAACTACCGCCATGCCAAATTTCATCCTAGTACCTCCCGCGGTTTTAGAGATATCGTGTTAGGTGACCTTTCGCTTGTACATATGTAGATATTTAGATTACAGATAAAGAGCTAGAGCTTTTTCTATTCAATTATTCGTATTTTGTTTCTTTTCTACACTCACCGAAAGAAAACAACCATCATAATTCACGAAGAAAACTTTTACATTCCCGCCAATGTTAGTTACTCTATTTTTTTTAATATTTTTGACGGCAATACACTTCTTATATGCCAGTGTTGCCGGTATTGCTTGCGAAAAAGGAGGTTATATATGTTATAGCAAATATACATAATATATGGGGTACAAACATTTATTGGTATATGCAAGACAAACAAATACCGTTACTTATGTAATACATACATGTTAATAATATTAAAGTGTCTGCTATAATTCTTCAATAACCGCGTTTATTAAAAATATCCCGTTAATAATTAAAAAAAATTATACGTCTTAACAAAAAAATAACCTACTTTCGGATCGAGTCTTAATTGCCCGAACTGCACCAAATTGAAATGGGATCACACGGAAAGTACCAGGTTTTAACTAAAAAAATAATTATCAAAATCGGTTTACCCAGTCGAAATTTCTGAGGTAATAAACAAAAAAATGCAGTTAAAACTCGTCCATTTTTTGCGGTCATTTGGAAAGTACTCGAGGTCCTAAATTTCTCTGTCTTTCCGTTTGCTTTCGGTCATTTTAATAGACTTTTAAGGCATACTCAGTTATTAAAATGAATACACTGTGAAATTTTTGGATTCAGCCCAATTTTCTCTGGATTTGGGCTTCATCAATTTTCAAAGTTTTGTAATAAATAAAGTTAGTTGACAAGGGTCAGTTTCGCTAACTCGAATTGCGGGACTTAATTCCTACTTTAATGGGTAATTCACTGAAACATTTAACAAGATAGATATACCGGATTATACTTTAAAAGTAATGTTTTACGAGATACAGGGAAAGAACAGTCAAGAAAGAGTTAATACCTTCTTTTTTTTATGATACAAGGGGGCAAACAAGCAGGCAGCAGGCACCGAAGTGCCTACCGGCGCCCATGGACAGCTGCACGACCAGAAGGCCAGCAGATGCGCTACCGGCCCTTAATGACGAGTTTAGGGCACCGGGAAATCTCACAAGCCGAACGAAATGCCGGTATTATATAGAGATAAATAGGCGAAAAAATATAGTCCCATTTTCCCTTATGCTTGTCTTTTTGGAAATACTGGCCTTTTAGATATATACAGGGTGTAAAGGACATCGTACCAAATACGTATCCCATAGGTTCAGTATACGATTCTAGGGTCTCCAGTGCTGAAATTTTTTTTGAAATGGACAACTTTCTAACCACTTTTTAAACTGAATACTGTACAAAATCATTATTACTATGTGCCCCAATGTGGTTTTAAATCAAAAACAATTTTCTTCGATATTTTTACATCAAACCGCAATGTAAATAAAACTTAAAAGTATGTAATAGGGATAGCGTGGCGCGGGTCGTTGACTTTTTTGTGCGTCAACATTTTGTTGACGATTACTTCCCAATGTTTATGATACAATGCGCGCTCAAGAATGGAACGAAGTTGGCAATATCTGTAACTTCATTTTCGAGATGAATGATTTTTGTGATTTTATTTAGGACATTAACTTTGTGGTGAGGTTATATATCCTTATCACAAAGTTTGCGGAACGATGTCTGTTACACCCTTTTCTAGAAATTTAGGTTCATTTTTCTTAGTAGTCTTTAAAGAAATGAACTTCTTCTATTCTTCTATTTAAAAAGTATATACAATTTTATACACCTTTGTGTATAAAATTGTATATGTTTTTTAAATAGATAAATCTCGGAATGCTCACCCTTTATTATCTTTATTATCTGTACCTCTTTCATAACATAAGATCTGCGTAAAGTGGCGGCAGTGCTATCATGTTAAGTGACGGTATTGTTGTCGCGTTTAGTTCGGTTTGTGAGAGTGTCCAGTAACTTAAACTCGTCTTAAAGGCCGGCAACGCGTCTGTGAGTCTCTTGGTGATCCAGATTTCTATAGGAGTCAGTAGTGACTAAGGTGAACCGCTTGCTTGTTTATTCCTTGTAATAAAAAAAAACTTATTACCACTACACTTACTAAAAAAACTTATTACCACTACACTACACGTAACTTCATGTTTGTATTTTATTTTGTATTTCGTATGTGATATGCTAGTAATTCTATAGTCTTAGAAAAAAAACTGTAATACAAAATATAATAAAGGACAAAGTATCTAATACGTATGTATCTCAGGAATTACTGTCATGAGAATAAAACTTACATTTACTTATTTAAATTCATGCATTTAAAGAGCGGCTGGGCCAACATGTCCATCACGGCATTTTAAATAATAAAATAAATAAATAAAATTATTTTATTTCAGGCGAGGACCCATATAAAACAAAATTCATATAAATAATCATAAAAAGACTACAAAATTAACTTAATATAAAAATTTAAATTTACAATTTTGATTTAAAATTAATTTTACACAAATATACTATACAAATCAGTCTATTTACAGCGTACAAAAAGGTCCAATGCCCGGCGCGCTGATCGATCTACCAACACTATATCAGGTTTATTGGCTACAATACACCTGTCAGTGATAATAGATAGATCCCAATGATTATAATTATTATTATTATGAACCACCGTCGATTACCAATTACTTGCCAATGACGCTTAAAGATAGTTAAACTAATGACGCCGCTTTCGATATAGAGAGACCTTTTTAAGTGATTTATTTTCTGGCTTAAAAATATATACGATTAAAGAAGTAATCAGTCTTAGATCGTTGGAATCTGGAAGCCACATAGGTTGACTTCAATCTCCGAGTCGATTTATGATAGCAGACACCCGAGAGCCTCGAAGTAACTCGATTTTACTTAGGAAAATGTTAGTGCTAGGTCCATAGGAGGCAAGTCTTAATGGTGTCACGTTTTTAATCAATGATAATGCAACCCACCTTGACGTAAGGACAGGTCCACTGTGGGCCAAGCACAAACATATTTTTCACAATTAAAGTGAACTTCGATTCGAAACGTTCGTGCTAGATATTATTATACCTCGCTTGAACTCACCACGCCTATTGCCTTTTCGTTGCCTCTTCTTATCTGACCTTGTGTTACTCATCGTGTATCGTTTGGTCTGCTTGCTTTTAAGTCTTTGCCTTAACTCACCACGTCTTACCTCATTGTGCATCGCTTTCTATCGTCTTGCCTCATCACTTAACCTTACCTCGTCTCCTCGAGATAGCATGAAAGGTTATTCAGGGCCGGACGGCGAACGGTGAGGCTAGGCGCCTAGTACCAGGTGCGCCTCAGACACGGACGACTCTTAATATGTGATTACATTAAACATATTTTATATCAAAAAATATAAGCAGGGCAAGCAAGGGGGCGCTATAATTGGAGCTAGCTCCATTCTAAAATTTACTTCGGACCGGCGCTCACGTTATCCTTTCTCGGTTCATTACTCCCTACTTCATCTTATGCCGAGAGATGTTTATTACACATAAGATCAATGAAAAATATATTTGTACTTTCATTCCTTGAAAATAAGTTTCCGTAGTGTAGTGGTTATCACGTGTGCTTCACACGCACAAGGTCCCCGGTTCGATCCCGGGCGGAAACAACATACTGTTTTTACTGTAGTTTCTTTATTTTCATAATTTTTACACTATAAATATTGAATTTTCTTGTAAGCCATTTCATATAATTGTAAGGTTTTTCTTTCGCTATCTTTTTATACATTTTATTTTGTTGTTATTGACCACTTGTCTAGTGAAAAATGTGTCATTCATTATTCTCTATTTATGAATTTGCCATATATAACAGTCAACGACAAAAAATATTATAATTATAAATTTATGACGCTAAACAAACACTTTCTTCGTCGACTATACATACATGATGTATAGTCGACCAAGAAAGTGCTTTACCATTTTGGATGAGAGCCGAGAGAACATCTCTAGCGATTTATGTATTGATAATTATTTTAATAGTCGTGCGAGTTTTATTCGGCTGTCCTGTCAGGTTCAAACCCTGCTGGGCACTTCAAACACGAGCTTAAATAAACCCTGATAATTCAACAAAATGACTAAATTCAACGTGGACATAGATACTGGAATCAATTAGTTGTAAATAGTAATTCGGAGCAAATAGAATATTAAATGCAACTGTATTTAAACGAGGCCACAGTAGTTAAATCAATAACATCGTATTGAAATTTGAAGGTTGAAGGTGACTAAATACCGTGAGGTCATGGTTATTGTACTCTGTTAATAGAGAGACCAATTCCTCAGCATTCCATAGTTTTACCGCGCGAGTACATACTTCAAGAACTGTTGAGTTCTCTAAAACCAAACTTGGTTCCGTGTGAAGCGAAGTGTGACAATTCCCTTGGACTGCCTTCCGCACCAATAAGTCTATTGAATATCTCTGCACATACTGAATATTAAAACAAGACTGTCAACGATTTGCCTCCGCTGAGTGCTTGAGTTCTTTGGTCACGTCGCTCGAAAGAATGGCCATAACCTAGAACATCTCATGGTTAATGGCAAAGTCGATGGCAAACGCCCAACAGGTTGTAGCCCAATACGATGGCCCGACTAAATACGCACCATTTTAGGCGTTGGATTTCATGATACCTCAAAAGATTGTAAAAAATGACGTAATATCGTCATTAACAGGATTCAAAAGGGAATCACGATCCAGAGCAATGAGGATACCGATATGAGGAGAATGTGTGAAGCAGTTACCAGGTCCGGGATTTCCGAACCGATACCGATCTAAAAAAAAGACTATATATAATGATTTCTTAAGCATTCCTGCACACTGAATCTATGGTATCCAAAAACTTTCCCTTACGATTGACTTAATTTAGCTGTCCCAAATAGCATTCCTTTGTACTGGATTTGCTTGTTTTTGCATGTGCCGTAGATTCAAATGAAGCGAAACTATCGTCAAAGGAATGTTAAATAAGCAATTGTCTTCTCACCTTGCTCTTCCATTGTTCAACTCTTGATGCAAATTATGGAAGTAATTTCGTTGAAAATTTTCCATAAAAGTGGTTTCCCAAGCTTAATTGGATTCATGTTTGTTGTAAACAAATGAGTTTTGAAGTTTTTTTTACTCAACAATTGGCTTTACGAAATTGAAGAAATTAATAGAAAATATTACGTTTGTCGATTTATTAACACCAATATGATAGGGGTGAAATTACGAGTTAGGTGACGCGATGTCCGCTACGAAAAATCAGCTGCCGGTATTAGTCCAAATATTACATTTTTAGTTAACTCATTTGTGTGACCACTGGCATAGTGACCTTATATTATTTTTATAATAGTAGTCAGAATTTCTAGAAACAGATTTCTACGTTTTTGTTGAAATGTATATTTTGAAGTGACAGCTAAAACGTTCGTCCCTAAGCAATAGGCTATAGCAGCAAAGTACCTAATGCTGGTATAGTATATAACATTCATACTCTTTCCATCCTCTATATATCGATACCACTCACGTAAATTGTTGTAGCTCCAAATTTTAAGCTTTATCGTAGAGCGTTACAAACAACTAAATTGTAATATAACAGTCACTTTTTGATATATTATTGTATACAATAATGTAAACGTATTATTGAATACATAATTGTATACAAAATGTATTATATAATGAGAATTTTATTTCAATTTACATGTTTGTAACGCTCTACTGTGAGGTTGAAAAATTGGGGTTGTAACAATTTACGTGGGAGGTACCAATATATTAGCTTGGTCCCCTTGGGCTCTTGCTAGGTGATGCTGTCTCAAGACATGATACATGACTTACGATCAGGGCCGTATTTACCCTAGGGGCCATGTCGAGGGCGGCAGGCTACGAGGGGCGGCTGGGCCACAACTCGCTCTGCTTTTGACTTTATATGCCTGAAGAAATTAAAAAAAAAGAGGTCTACCCTATATTTACAATGACTGCATCTCAATTGGTTGTTAGTTTAAGACACGTCAAGACGCGGGGTTATCTGCTGGATTTTATTTTGTGATTTTTTTTCCGTTAATGTCAGGGGTGGGAAACCCCTGGTCCAGGACGTTGAATCTTAAACTACGCCGCTGCTTACGGTACTATTAATAATGTATTTAGCCTTTAATCTAATTTATTATATAGTATTTAGGACTTCATGGCTCACCTAATATTTTTATAAAAATAATGAACATGACCTCACTGGTCAATAAGGTGATGGTGCTTTGGGGACTTCACCCAGTTGCGGCGATGTGAACGATCTTTTAATAAGGTTTTAAGGCTGTACGTTTTTATGAGGTTCTTTGTTTACGTTATTTGTAAGATTTAAATTTTTTATTGATCGATTTACTACCAAGATGTTATCTACGTTTGTTTTTTTTTATATTAATTTATTAATTTCGTATCTCTATATTTATTTTTTATTTTGGGTTTATAAATAAGATACTATAAGAATGAGTTCTTTATTGATTAATGTTAAAGCTATGTTATATTGTATTATAATTCTATTATTAAAAAAAAATACAAATTGGATGAAATATTTAATAAAACTAAATGTATGATAAAGCAAGGTAAGATAGATGTGTTTATTGTAATTCACTAATGGTATAAAACAAATAAAATATGAAGAAAACTAAAGTACCAACCCCTAGCAACAATATTGTATCTCTGTCTAACGAGAGCAAACATGTCTATATAGATATAAAATCTAATCTCACTGGAACGCTATTAAAATATCTCACGTTCTTATTGCTCTTAATGATCCAGGACCATGGAAAGGAGGAGATGCAACAGCTCGTCAGCGAACACGGCGTCAACTCCTTCAAGATGTTCATGGCGTACAAGGATGCCTGGATGCTGAACGACTACGATCTTTGTCTGGCTTTTGAGACTTGTGCCGAGCTGAAGGCTTTACCACAGGTAGGTAAAAGTTGTAACTGTAACGACTGACCTGGTAGACCCAGCTGTTGAAAAAGATGATATATCTGACTGGCTTTTGAGACGTGAGACTTACAGTATACTTTAACAGTCTTTACAACAGACTTTACAGCATCCAAAGCATTACCTTCGGTACGTAAAAATAACATGCATTATTAAATAACTATTTTCTTTTTTTCGCAACCTCGATATAACGAAATTCAAGGGACTTAAAAATATTCGTTATAACGCGTAATTTGTTACAGTAAGGTTTGTTGTAAAGAGGTTAGATTGGAATACGATTCGTTATGAGATAACCGTGTCTGAACCCATCGAAACATGAATGACCATTGTACAATTAAGCGAGAATAGGATATGTTATGTAAATCTTATATACATTAAAAAATTCGTAACAGAGAGCATTCGTTATAAAAACGATTTCATTAGTATAATCGTAATGTAAAGGTATATATTGCATTGGAGTTCTGCTACACCGAGACGCCATGGCGACGTCGCCAGCTACGTATCCGAAAAATTAATGTTCAAATTTAGGACAGGTAACTCACTTGGCGACGGTATGGCGAAGTCGTCGATTTAGAAGCGTAGCCACGACTACTACCGGCTACACCATTTGGCAACCACAGGTATTCATGGCTACGTAGACGGCGACGTCGCCATGGCGTGGCGATGAGGTAGGGCTCTTAGCTCTTATGGACAGTTCTAGCGGATATAAAAAAATCGTTAAATCGAGAAACTTGTTATATTGAGGCTCGTTATATGAAGGTTACACCGTATATATAATAAAAGAAGATAAATGGCTTTTGTTTTCTCTCTTTTCCTCTTCGATTATGGCTTCACTGATAGAATATCTATTATCTCCATATATACAATAAAAGAAGATAAATAGCTTTTGGTCTCTGTTTTGACTTCAATAGAATATCTATTATCTTGATAAAACTCACTCCTATCGGTTCCAGGTGCATGCAGAAAACGGCTACATAATAGCTCGTAATACAGAGAAACTGCTGGCGTCTGGTGTGACAACCCCCGAGGGTCATGAGCTGTCCAGGGACGAAGAAGTGGAGGCGGAAGCGGTCAACAGGGCGTGCGTCATCGCCAACCAGGTAAACACCAGTCAGCCAATGGCATACCTAGCTAGGGTGTCACACTGGAAAGTCTAGATTTAACATATTATTATTTATTTGAGACGAATTTCTTAGCATTCCATGGATTCACCGTGCGGGTCCATCGCGTTGCAGAGGAAGAAACCATAGCATTACGAAGAAATTGGAATCCGTTTCTTCAATATACAATTCTTTGCCCAATTGAAAGACGTCTCATCTGGTACTACGTATGTAGGATTAATGTCACTGAGTGATATTCGTCGTGAGATTGTAGAGATTGTGGGGGTTCCGGGGAAGACATCAGACTGTAGTCGGTTATCTTAACTCACCCCCAAAACCACGTGACGAGCTTTATTAACTTTATTCCTATAAAAATACGCAAAATTTTGAATGTTGAACTTTAGAGTCTCTTTTCCATTGAAAATCGCAGAATTTTTTTTTTTTTTGCTGATACCGCTGGGCTTTCGTCGTAGCTATTTCTAGTACAAGATTTAAAAAAATTATTAAGCACACATAATATATTATTTTAAAAGTATATATTTGGCTATCTAATTATGTCCTCTTCACACTTCATAATCTTACGTACTAAGTGCATACTATTAAAATTGATCATAGAATGAATTCTACTTGAGTACGTCGGCTGGAAGAAATTCGCCTACAATCCTTTTTGCGTATTACATGCTTAGAAGAACGACATTTATTTATTTATATAAATATTTTGTTCAATTTACGAGATATAGTTTTCTATTTGATAATGGATATAACATACGGTTGTCACCATTACGCTTTGACATCATTGTATACATATTTTGTCCTGCGTGTCCCAATACCTGCACGCGGAAGGACTTGATGGCCGCCTCAGGTCGAGCGATTCGTCGCTACTTTTTGGGCTTTGAAAATATAGACCCTTACACCCAAAATACAGTTTGCCATTGAAACGAAAAGAAGAAGATACATGTGTGTGTAAATCGTTTGGCATTGGTGTGCGTGAGGTTTTATTTTAACAATCTATATATCTATTTAACCACCATATTAAATTAGTTGTAATGTAACTTTAGCTCTTTTGACAATTTGAAAATAGGAACGGGGAAAAGGAACGGTAACAATATCATACTATAATAGAATTTAGTTGTAGTATGTAACCCAACATTTGGGCAGGACATCGTCTGCCGGGTCCGCAAGTTCAATATATTTATGATGCATATTTTAGAAAAAATATTAGCATTCGCACCTCTATATAAAATAAAATTGTGCCAAATTTCAAACTACTCCGTCCGCGCAATTTTCATAAAATGGTACCGAAAGTTTTCTCTTCGCATATTAATAAAATCTATATAGCATTTGAATTTATTTACCTGCCCCAGATGTTTTTTCTCGTATTAACAATTTACCTCCTGTTTGAAATAGCCAACCAAATACGTTTGATATGCGTTTGACACACAATTTAGACCGGTACATGTGACGTGCGATTGACACTCCATTTAGTCGGTTAATAGTGGTATAACGGGCCCGTAACATGTATTTTTATATGCTTAGATAAAACGTCATTTACTATGTTTTGTTATTATATTGATTCTCACTTCTCTGACAATGAAGTTGAAATATAGATGTTTACAAGGGCTGCATGGAAATGATTAACACGGACTTAGTTAATATTAGAGTTTTTGAAACTGCTTCAATAATAACAAAATATAGCGGTTTTTAGTGAATATTGCAATCTTAAGAAGAGTTAAAAGAGCTTACATTATATGAGATTAATAAATAAAGGTGAAGGGTTTGTTTTTTTGCTTGAACGCGCTAATTTCAGAAACTACTAATCCGATTTGAAAAATTCTTTCAGTGTTAGATAGCCCATTTACCGAGGAGGGCCATAGGCTATATATTGTCACGCTAAAGTTATTTTTTTTTTACCTAATTTTACGTGAAGAAGTCGCGGGCACAACTATTTATTATTTAGAACGTTTAGACAATTAAGAATGTATAAAGTTTTAGAATAAGAATGTCTTATAAAAACGCTGAAGGAGGTCGATGCTTGACTAGTAACCGCCATTTGAGTCGATATATAAGTTAAGCTGTATTTACTGCGTCCGGTTGAAGCACAGAGTTTTTCAAATATCCGACCACCTCCGTGTTTCGGAAGGCACGTAATGCAGTTGGTCCCGATTAATTTCACAGAGTTACATCAGCCATCTTAACTCGCTCCACAAACACATCCTTTGATATTTAAGAGGACTCTGGTAGTAGACTACGACTATAGCTAGCAGCTAGATTCCTACTTAGTAGAAAAGGAGTTATATAAAAATGCTAAAGAGAAAAGGTACCGCGTGTAAATCCTGTGAAACACCAAAGAGTATGTTATACAGGGTTGAGCAAAGGTAAGCGTTTAAAAATGAAACTTAATTAAAAATGTATATCGGAATTCACATGTTTTCACATTTAAGCGCTAGACGAAATTAATTATCGCTAAAAGCGCTCTTTTATTTATGTTACGAAACAAATCTCCGATTTCTCTCAGAGCTTCTTCTTAATTAACAATTTTAAGGGGTTTCTTAAGTCCTCTCGTCCTCTGAACGTGATTTTTGTAGGCGAGGGGGCATTTTTTGCAGAGGTTTCCCGAATGTTGCAAGATTTTTTAGTTCGTTACGGCCGAAAAGGTAAATTATACGTTGTAATTTATTACTTTTTAACTGACTCTCGGAAACACGAGGAGGTTCTTAATTCCGGTTTAATTTTCGTTTGTTCTATTCGTGTATGTTACGCGATTTCTACAACGTTTCAATACAGATTTTGTAGACTTTTTCAAAGACAATAGAGTTGGGTGACTTTAATTTAAATTAAGAAAATATTATTTTATGCCTGAGCCAGACATGGCTTCATTTGAATGATCATTTCAATGATCATGTAGTATGGCCGGGGACTTTGTGTAACTGCATAAAGTTTTGTAGAACTTTGTAGTCTTCAAGGACAAAAATGTACAAACACTTTGAGCTATGCAATTTGTATGGAGATTGATCAGTGTTACAACGTTACCGCTAGGTGGCGCTGATCAATCTCCATACAAATTTAAGTATACTTTACCAACGCGTAAAAGTTACAAATCTCCCACTCAGTTTGCCCTCTAGTGGATACCATAACATTATTTATAATACAATAGACTTTTATTATTTTCACCGTTAACGTAATAAAATAAAACACAGCAAATGTCATCCCTGATAAAGTAGGACCTTTCCCATACCTTGCAGGTTAACACGACGACTCGAGGCCCAGTGGCATTTAAGATCTATAGAAATTCAGTCAAGTATCGAAGGCATCCGTATAGGAAAATCACAATATTCCAAAATATATATATTGATACTTTATAGTTGAAACAATAATGCTGTACATTATATGAAGGTAAGCAAAAGTTATAAAACAAAAGTTAATAAGACCCAATAAGAGGCCGGCAACGCATGTGCGAGCTTTCTTCAGAGGCACATTTATCAATGGCATCTGTAGACATTTTCATTAGGAATACTTTTAGATATATCTTCGAGTTTAAGCCATTTTCTGTATAGTGCGTTGAGTCTAAAAATGCACGTGGGGAACAAGCATAATTTTCATATATTATTTATGATTACTTTAATATGAATTTCTTTATTCTATTTAACGTTGCAAGCATCTATCTATGGGAACGTTTGATCTCCGGTAATCTATACGTGATGTACGGGTAAGTTCAGTTAACCAAGGTCCCAGGTACCCGTTATCGGGACAACGTGGTCACGACGCGGGGCCTTTGAGTCGTGGCTGGATCCTCGTGGCAACAATGAGTGTTTGCAGTTTCGCTGAATGGGTCATCTTCGTGCCGTCTCCGATCAATTATTTTATTTATAGCCCTTAAATATTCGTGTTGAAACAAAGGCGAGGTGTTCTAGGTATCGAGACTAAAAGGTCGATTGCAAACACTGGGATAATTCTCTATGCTGTTTATATCAAGATATATGTGTTTAAATAATAGAAACGAGCTGATGCCCAAAACTTTGGCCACGGGGTTTAAAAAACAATTAAGAAAAACAACTTTTGTCTTTCAGCAGTTTGAAAAATAATAATGAGTCATAAATAAATTTTATAACGAATTTTAGATTTATTATCCCCTCCTTCGGTTGTCACATTTCCGAAATCTCCTTCCCTTTGGTGTGATGTCACATATTGAAGGAAACCTCAGTCACCAACATTGACATGTTTATTTTAACGTGGGAATCCTGGTTGCCAACCGCCACAAGGATTAACGGTGTGCTATGTCAGGCTCCGATTAAAGCCCCACGGTGATTCTTCCTTACCACTACGCGGCGGAGACGTGGGAACAGTCTTGCAATCTACCACATCTCCGCCAGTGATATTCTTTATGGAGTCATCATCAAGGGTGCTTCATCCTAAAACATTACCTAACAAATACAAATGACTTACTCTCTACTTCCTTCTGTTGATTTTCTTTAGAATTCTCATTTTCAGATTTTACAGAAGGTTCATCTTTAACTATAACTGCAATAAATTTAAATTCATCTTAAATTATTAAACTATATTATGTAGCCTTATCAACAACATTGCACTCTGCCTTTTTACATTATATGAAATAGCGTTACATAAATAGTCCTTGCACTTTTAATGCAACTAAGAGTTGATACTACACTACTGAACACATTTAGTAATATTAGTAATAATATCACAATATAAATAATTATGAAACCAATTACTTCACAGACTTCAGTCTAACTTTCTATCATTAAGCTATTAACTGTAAATGAAATGTACTCATTAATTAAAATATTTCATTATGTTTTATTACTATCTAGGAAATAAAACAACAATTTTCAAGCTCACATATATTATACTCATCTGGACCACCAAAGCCTAGGGAAAGATCCAAATCGAGGTAGTCATCTTGACTGTCCGAGCCTAGCTGTTCAGTTTTGATAATCAGTTCTTCTGAAAGTGCCTATAAATGTAAAAATAATGGTCATAAAACAACTCTGATTTAAACTATTGATTTATCAAAGTAATAGCTGGGTTCTAACCGAGTTAGCAGCTTTGCGAGGCAGACTCAGACAATTGCTGCGCTCTGTCTGCTGATTTTTGAATGCAGCTATTGGGTGCGGCAAGGCCAAGTCACTCTGAGTATCGAGCTTTCATATAATACAGTGTTCCATATCCATGTTGAACGACGAACATGCGAGGAAGAACACAACTTTTGAGTGGGCACGGCAAACATATTTCCTCGGGCAAAACAACACATGTGATTGGCTTAGGCGAGGCATATCCTTACTGAATGAGGATTTGCCTCTCATGTTGCCAAAACTAGTCAAAATCTGTCTATTGGCTGAACGAGCAGCCTCATGATACAGCCGCAAAAGACTCATCTCCTCACTCAGTTCTCAGTCAGTCAGGATGTGCCTCACCTAGATAATGGATGAACTCCAAAAAAACATTGTGCAGCAAACAAACAATGCTGCCTCGCGAGGGTTCTCATTTAGTCAGGGCACTCATACTAAAATAACATATAATTCATTTTTAACTTTTCAGAAATTCTAATATGTCACAAATTCTAAATTTGAATTTAAAGTATATATAACAAATAAACATACACATGTTACTACATACATGGATCAGGGCTGAGAACTAATCAATGAAAGGCATTTA
>JANCMC010050420.1:10119221-10172981 GCA_024363005.1 Charaxes varanes | reverse complement strand
TATATATAACAAATAAACATACACATGTTACTACATACATGGATCAGGGCTGAGAACTAATCAATGAAAGGCATTTACAGATTTCTTTCACCCAACCTGTTCTTTTTAATGAGATTTTGAAAATGTTGTCAATTTCTATGTTGCTTAGAATAATTACGATGTCTCTAAAAACCTCTTAATTGCTAAATTAAATAAGTACAAGATTGCATGCAAGCCTAAGTACAAGACTGAGTGAGAAAACTTATGCCAACAAAAATTTATAGCCTCACCTCAATTTTCAAGTTTTCATTGTTGCATATTTCTTGATAACCTTTGAGTAAAATTTTACTTAATGTACTTTCTGATTGCTGGGCATGAATTTTGAAATCATATGCATTGGAAGCTTTTTCTTTACAATCATTGCAGATTGTTGTTGGCAATCTATCTCCATGCTCGATCTATATCAAATAAAACACATAAGATACATAAACATGTAATAAAAATATACCTAGAGATTTGCTTAAAAAATTAAATTATTCGCTTATATTGCAGATCTCAATTATTGCTACATGATAAAAAAATTATATTAATATGCAAAAGCTTATTAAAAAATAATTTCATATCTTGAAAACTACATCTAAGTATTCACACCTTCCTCCTCTACAAACACTATATACAATATTATACAGTTCACTCCAAAACACAATATACTAATAATTATTCAATTTGACTAGCCCATTGGCGCAGTGGGCAGTGACCCTGCCTTCCGCTCCAGGGGTTGTAGGTTCGATTCCCACTTTGAGTCTGGGTATATATTTATATGATATTTCAAAAAAAAATATTTGTGTATAGCAGGTGGCTGTTACCTATAACACAGGCATTAAGTTGTTTACCTTAGGAACAGAGATGCGTGTGTCATATAGTCCTATATATTTATTATTATGCAATGTCAAACTTTCTTTTCATATATAATTTACAGTACTCAGATATATAAATCATTATCATATAATTTGGTAATAAGATTTACAATTTAAAAGCTGTGATGGTTCACTGAAAAGTGCCAGCCACATTCTTTTTTTATTCATTCTTACTAATATTACAAATGTGAAAGTATCACTATCCATTGATTTAACGCCAAAACCACTGAACTAATTTTGATGATAATTGACATAAAGACATAGATTGGACCTATGAGAAGGACAGTGGCTACTTTTAGTCTCAAGAATGAAATTTAAAAAGGGTGAAGTACATGTTGAAAGTTTGCTTGAAAGTGGCAGAAAACAACATGACAACCTTCCAGGTTGAAGATTGTTTATATACTTGCATAGCGAATGTTCCATAAAATATTCAGATTTCATATGACCAATTTCTATTAAAAAATATATCATTCGCAGCAATCACAGTTTTATAATAACAATTATTAGAGGATGTATGATATGGCACATTATTATTTACACAAAAAGGTAATAAATAAGTACCCGAACTTAGAAAAATGAACTGAAAACAAAAAAAAATGCGAGTAGGTAATCTACAAAAATAATATTAAATTACCACAACATCTGATCAGTAACGTAATTACTTATAATTTAGTATAAAATTAGTTTATTGCAAAAGTTTGAAATCTGGGTATATTAAAAAATAAAGACATGAGTTTTCGCCAACAACATTAAAATTTTCGCAACAGCTTATATAGTTTACAAATGATGGTAGAAAAGAAATTTGTATATACCTTAATACCAGTTACAGATGCAATTATATTGTCAAATGTAATATCTCCCGAATGCACTTCAAATACTGAGAGTAATTCTATTTCTTTCGCTAAACAAGTCCGGCATAATCCCCTAATTACTGCTTTTGTATCTAATAAAGCCATTTTAAACTTATATATTAGATTTGGTGAAATACTTAATTAAATTATTTGAATACTAAAATACTATCAAATAATAAATATTTTTATAAAGTATCGAGCATTTTATAAAATAGCAAAATAGTTTATTTAACCGATTCCATAAAACCTATACACTGACATAAATGGTCTAAGTTAATCTTTGGCAGATTTGCATTTTACGTTTCGTTTTACATTACTATCGCGCTTATTATCACAGATTAGGTTGTTACGTTCAAAGAGTGTCTAACGTAAAACGTTTACATGCTGAAGAAATTAGGATTACAATTTGATAGCAAGGAACATAATATCAAGACCGTCATATAGTTACAATCATGATATATCGTTGTTTAGAAATATTTATTAATATCGAATATGGATTATGGAGCGAGACCATAGACACATTTCTGTTATCTGTTATATTCTTGCACAGATAACAAAAAAGTCATTGTATATAATCAATGATTCCAATTTTAAAATAATATAAATAGATACTTTATAAAAATTTCTTAACGGACAACGCCCTTAAAATAATTAAAAAATTAAAGGGTTTGATTCTTGGTAACTTAAATCGATTAACACACTGACGTCGACGACACAACGGCGTTTTAGGTACATTTCATGAACTGTACTGGCGCCACTAGACGGTTCCACGCAAATCTTGTACCCTGTGTACAAGATTTTAATAAAGATTTATAGCAAAGACAAAAACATGCTAAAGAGCTATACATAGCACCCTTTTCATTATTTATATACAGTAAAAACTTTTTTTTTTCGCGAAGTTGTTATTTGAATTCTAGTGATATTCCGTTGGGAGAGGTTGACATTTTTTTTGTTAAATTTCCGGGTTATGAATGCTATCATAGGGCATTTTGGCGAAAAGTTACTAAGGCGTTAAAACAAAAAAAATAAACGCGTAGCGTCCAGGGCGATTGCCCATCCGCTTCTAACCAATCCGCAAGAGATTTACGTTTCGCGCGGAATGAGTGATATACCGTCGCCCATTTTAGCATTCATAACCCGAAAAAAAAGTCAGCCTTCCCTGACGGAATATCACTCATTAGAGTGCGAACAACCACTTCGAGAAGAGAAAAAACCAAAATATGCGTTTTCGGGAAAAGCCCTCAAACTGCATAATTACCAAAACTTTTTTAACATCGTTCGTTATAGCGAAAAAATCCTTACAGAAATTACTTCAATTTGGTTGGTTTACGTCAAGACCCATACATTAGTAGGTATTATCTTTATAGCGCAACAACCATTTTCTTTTACGAAGAAATATGTCCATGTGAATATTTAGATGTCGGAAAATATTTAAAAGTATTTAATAGTGTATGTGTTTTTATAATAAGGTTCCGACTAAATGTTAGTGGTGCCGAAATTTCTAACAAAGGCACCTTGAGGTCGTGAACAACTACCATACTTTTCTTAATGTTAAATGCGTCGATGACGTGTTCAAGATATGCATAAAATATTTAGGAAAATACGAAACAAATATTGGCATAGCAAAAAACGTCACACGAAATGAAGAGATTATGTATAATTATGTATTTCGAATAGTATTATTACCCTTTAACAGTAATAAATAAGGATTATCGTAATTTGTGATACATTTTTGGTTATTTTTCCTTACTCCCTCAATATAACAAAAACTTCTAATAACGAATAAAAATGTTAGGTCCCTTGTGATTCGTTATAAAGAGTTTAGGGGGCGTTCAAGTACTATATAACGCATTTTTGCGTACGTAACATATTTTTATTTAAAGATTTTTGAATCTCCTCCCCACATGTAAGATACCGTAACATTTTTTGTAACCCCCTCTCCTAACCTAACGCAACGTAACGTAGTAAGACACCTCTTCCACCCTCTAAATAACGTTACGTAATACTTAAATGACCCCTGACACTGTATTAAAGATGTTTGAGAACAAATTAAAAAACAATTATTTTATATTTATAGTGTACTTATCAGCTTTCTCTAGGTAATCTTCTATGCTTGTGATTGGTTATTGATGCGATTTTTATGAATAATCAGAGGTATTTAATACTTGAAGAAAAGTTTTTTATGATGGTTGTTGTAATAACTGTCAAATACTTGTCAATAAATATATAGACTTTATACTTAATTCAACTTCTTTATACTTACTACCAGAGGCCCTAGCACGAACATTTCGAACCGTTCGAATTCGAAGATTCTACTGTATTTAGGATGAAAATATTCACGCTAGGCCCACAGGACAGGCAAGTCTTTAGCGTTGCCGGCCTGTAATGACGAGTTTAGGCCATTGGGAAGTCTCACAAACCGAACGAAACGCGATAACAATACCATGATGTTGTATTTTTCAAAGGAATCTGGCTGCTCCTTCATCTGAAGCAGCCAGAATGCTTTATAGCTTTAAGTTAAATTAATATGTTATACTTTAAATTCAGGGTATGATGGGACTGACATTATTGTCATGGATATAAATGTGCCTAAAAAAAATATTACATGGATTGGTTCATAATTCAGTGTTGGTACTATACATAAATATACAGTACAAGATTTTACTGTAACGCTTCTGACATAATAAAAAGTAACAGCATAAATAAAGTGTTGATACGATTGACCCCAACGATATTTAACGCCAATGACCAACCACTGCGACGATATAGTAAGATATGTGTTATGTAAATAGATTATCTAGACCGAGAAGAAATAAGAATCCGTATCTACGACAATTTCCTACACTTATAAGACTACATACACATTTCATAGACGCTTCTGGTACCTAGTCGCAGTAACATCTTACATCATTTTGTTTAATGTTTAGTAAGATAAGCCAGGACATTAAGTAGCATTAGTCTGATGATAATTAAATACTTTTTCTTACTTTTCACTCTCGTACATCTAAAAAGTAATCACTGTATAGTTAATACGTACTTCTGTCAATAAATTGGAACGGAAAATAGAATAATTTGGAACTTTAGTACTTGGTATCACTACACTTGGTGTCATTAATTACCTGATAATCTCGATTCATCAGACTACCACTGTATCTCATACTTCTTGAATTACCCGTATTGTTATTTTTTCAGTTAATTAAAATCTCAGAGAATTCTAGAAAGGATGTGGAAAAAATCGATTGTTCGCATAAGAATTCGAGGTCCAGGCACCGGGCACGGTCAATTACCTATATAAAAACTTGCGTGTACAACATTTTTTTGCGTACAGACAGACGTTTGAATGAAGGATAACCAAGCGTTGAATAATATTATGTCTTTTAATAACGTTATTTTTGCCGTTACATGTTTATGCCTTTCTTGTGTCGCATTAAAGTGTTTTTGTTATATTGTACTATTATCTATATATGTTTTTGTTATATTGTACTATTATATATATTGTACTATTATATACTAGTCTTAGTCATTTTAACACCGAAAAAATATATCTACACCTCAAAATATTACTTGTCAGACACACAGAATAACACTTATTGAAATAGCGTAGACCGTAGAAGGAACATCACGACATAGGAGTTATCTGTCATAAGCGAGTTGGACATTTTATGAAACTTAAGAAAAATCTAAAAATTTTACTTAACAGGTCTTTTATTTTAAAAATAAGTTTTTACTAATATTTATTTACCACGGTATAGTAATATTTCATCAGGCGCCATTATTATTTTATCTGTATTTGATTTTAAATTTAAAAGTTTCATGATGGTGTCACTACTTTTTCAAATTGTGACGCGCAGGATTCATGGATGGTCGCCTGTCTTATCTTAGCGTGTCGCCATCTTTTTCCTGATAGCCTACTAAGCACTACAAAACTTTGCGCAGCTACGGAAAATCCCCGGCCACCTACGTGATCATTGTGATAATCATTCAAATGAAGCTATGTTTGGCTCCGGCATTAGATTCTCGGGAAATATCTTCAGTGTAGTTAAGTATTGATTAGGTGCCATTACATATTTCCCTTCTTATTTATATTCATATTAAAGGATAACTATTAGAGCGGCTCGTTTAATGCCCTCTTCTTCAAAGGCCTTATAGCTAGCTGTGCCTGCGACTTCATCTGGGTAAAATTAGGCAAAAAAAATAGATTCAATATTAGTCTGATGATATAATTATAGTTTATCTCCTTCCTCGATAAAAGGAGCTATCTTACACTGAAAGAATTTTTCAAATTGGACCGATAGTGCTTGAGATTATCGTGTTCAAGTGACCAAAAAAACAAACTCTTCAGCTTTATATATTAGTATAAATATACATTTCAGTCTGTTTTTCTTTTTTGGGGACAGTTAAAATTTGGTTAGCACGTTGATTTTGGCGTAGTTGGCGGTAGTTTATTCCGCTCAAGAATTCTGGATGCAAATCCCGGCTTGTAACTGGGTGTGTAATTAATATATATGTGAGTATTATATTTATATTAGAACAGCGAATCAGTCAGACGTTGTCCTGCCCGAATGTTGGCTTACTTTTATTATTGCATATCAAAACATAGCGCACTTTATTGGCGCTTTCTCCACCGACCGCCGCGCTCCGGTCGCTCAGCCCCGGTATTTTTAATCTCTCATATCTTCTAAGATATTAATTTAAATCATATACGAAAAAGGGATATTTTGATCTCTATAAAATTTACAAGGTGGTATTTACAAGTGTATTCAATTGGATAAGGATTAATACGGTATTCTTTAAGATAGCTTCGTAAATAGTTTATTAATTTTTTTTTAATATGCAATAGATAAAAATGGTTACTTCTGTTTATGTTCGCATATGCCATGTCTTAAGAATAAACCATTAAACCCATTCCTGATTTTTTAAAGGTCTTTTTAAGATATACAAGTCCGTACTATATTATTTTGATCTATCTCGTAAGATGAGCCAGCGAATGCAATGTAAGCACATAATCTATTATCCGACCCACTTTATGATCCGTTCAATAGGTTTTGAGTTTATCACGAACCGACAGACAGATAGACCGACGCGGAGTAGGACTTTATTTTATAATATGTAAGGATAATTTATGTGCATATTAGTCGGTGGTTACTGACTTTACCCGTATACAGGGTGACATTGTTGCGGTTAGGATGGTTACGTAGATCTTAACCTAAGGTTGAATAAAAAATATTCGCACTGTCATAATATCAGAATATCAATCCTACAAGTATTTGCAAAAATAATCACCTGTCTCACCCCGCACTCCAACCCATACGGACGTGACAATACACCTGCCCATCTGACATTGTTGACCTGGTTTCCGTACCAGTATTTAAATATATTAATAATTTCTAGTGGTACATTGACTTCCTCCATCTTCCTCCATAGGATATCATAGGAAACCAGGTCAAATGCCTTACTTAGGTCCAAAAAGCAGGCAAGAACGGGAGTCTTACGCTTAGTATAGTAATTAACAGTATGCTTAAGACTCAATATAGCATTCTCTGTTGATAATCCAGGTCGAAACCCAAACTGGCTGTCTTGTGGTTTTATTATCATATTTAATTGTTTATTAAGCATACTGTCAAATACTTTCGATATGACCGTTGCCAGTGAGATTGGTCTATAGTTATTTTTATCCGTTAAGTTACCCGTCTTATTTTTTACAATAGGCACAACTATCGAACGTATCATCTCAGCAGGCATAAAACTATGGCTGATACAAATATTGTACAGCAACGATAGGACTCTAGGGAGATGAGGTCCAGCGTGTAGGAGGTGCTCGATGCTAAGGCCATCATGTCCTGGGGATTTTCCTCTGGTCATCTGTTTAATTATTTGAGCAATATCTTTACTTAGAAATTTAATCCCCATTTCCATGTTAGCCTCAACATTTAGCATCGTTTGAGAAGGCCCCCGAGGCGATTTTACGAAAAATTGCTCTACAAAAAGATTAGAAATTTTGTCAGACTCACATACACCGCTGATGCTCACGGGAAGAGATGGTTTGTCATTTAGCTTATTTGTGTTCTTCCAAAATCCGCGAAAATCTTTTCTAGAGTGATGTGACGCCAGAATGTCCATTTTAATTTGTTCCTGGTGGTTTTGACACCATCTTAAACGCGATTTAAATATTTTTCTGGCGTCACGCATTTCGGAATACACGCGTCCTTCCGTTGGCTTTCCATACACCAGCCATAGCATAAATTTTTGTCTTGCCTCCCCGTGAGCTTCCGCTACGTGTTTATTCCAGCCGACAACAACCTTCTTTTTTATACGCTTATTGCATTCTCGCCCCACCACAGCGGCCTCCCGTAACGCCATAATAATATCACTGTACAATTTATTTACAATATCGTTATGGCTAGAAATATTACAGGTACGATCACAGCAATCACGAAGTTCAAGAGGGAATTGAATTAAACTTAACCTCTTGTGACATTCATTTTGATATGTGTTTATATCTTCAACACTTCTCTCACCCCAAATGATATTAGTTTGGAATGTTTTTAAAAGCGGTTTCTTAGATATTAACACGTTAAAAACAATACTTTATCACCTGTGTTATTAAGGTACAATACTTTCGTAATTTGGCACATCTGCAACCACTTATTCCTAGTCCACGTGGACTTCCCGCCTCTGTAAGGGGTAAAAGGGTGTAACCTCGTGTTATTAAAGAAGCCGACAGCAGACAAATCCTTATGGCACATTAAAAAGAAGCTGTTAAAGGTAAAAGAGGTATGAATTGACCCGATTAATGTCACTGTGATATTAGTCGTCAGGTTGCAGAGATCGTGGGGGTTCCGAGGATGACGTCAGGTGGCAATCGATCATCTTCATGCGCCCTACAGCCACATCCTCTGCAATCTAAGCGGAGCCTGGTACTGGACCGGGACAACGCAACGCAACAGGAAGAAGAAGAAGAACCAACGCTCATTTCCGAAACCGAATCACCTTCAGGAGATAGAATCTACAACGAATATCTAACTTACCAAATTTCATCTCTCCCAAATTGTCATAGATGAAGTCAAACTCTTTCTACTAACAATATGACTTGAAGTTATCGATTACAGAGAAATGGATCATGCAATCAAAATGAACGTCCGTAAAATGAAAGGAATGAAGTGGGAAGAAAATGACATGTGAAAGTTACTGTTGCAGTTGTAATGCAGATGGCAAAACATAAAGTGCTCTGAAAACTATTTGATGGAAGGAATTTTACGACCTGCGACGTTGCAGCTTTATGTGTAATTCTGCTGTACTGCAGATGTGCTCTAACTTTGTCACTTCTATAATCATTCCTTACTCACTTAAATCTTCTTTTTAAAGAAGCATTAATATATGATTTAAGTTTTTTGAAGTATAGCTTCTTACGCACGCTTGACTTGGGGAGTAAGATGGTGAATGTGTAACGCGAACGGTGATTTCTTAATTAATTCGTAATTTCATTTCGTTCTTGAACAATTTTACAAGTTACTATTTTCTTCAATACATTAAATATTTTAAGTTAAAAAAATTGTGGTCATTTTAAAGTTCAATTACAAATATATAGAAAAAGTTTTGCTTCACTCGTGTGATCAAAAATACGTTCCTTGTTATTTAATTAATACTAGTTGTTACTCGCGACTTTGTGCGCGTAAAATTTGGTGAAAAATTTTAGCCTTCCTTGATAAGTGGGCTATGGTCAAATAAGACAAGTACTTTCTGAGATTAGCGCGTTCAAGAAAACAAACAATCAAACTCTTCAACTTTATACATTATTATTTATTAGTTTTTACACAGTAATTAACGATTAATAGGTGAATTTTTTAACATTAAGCTATACGTTAAATTTGGCGCGACGTGGTTTTCACTTCAGAAGGCATCAAGGCATCTAAAACGCTGTCAAATCGTAAATATTTTCCAATTCCTAATTAATTTATACTATTGTAAACTAGTAAATATAATCATAATGCTAAGAACTTATCTGTTTTCAGATACAATAATGTCATAAAATGAGACGAATTTCTTAGCTCTATGGTGGAGCGCGCTTGCCTAGAATAAACCTATTCACTCTTGCCTTAAAGATACCCATGTTGTAGTATGAGGTTTTATTTCAATAATTTAATATGTTTATAATGCATATTTCGCAAAAATATTAGCATTCGCAAACTATCCTCTATATAAACTATTATTGTGCCAAATGTCATATTCCTCCGTTCGCGGATTTTTCGTAAAATGGTACCGAAAGTTTTTGCTTCAATATTCATACCTTTACATAAACGCCAGATTACAACAGAGACAAGAATATGCGTACTTGACGAGTACCTATCACTTATGAAGGTATGTTTTTATTATAAAGAGCATTTGAAAGAGCAACCATCATATAATTTTCAAAGTAATGCATGAAACATTCCGAGTGTTGATTACTGTGGCTCTATTCTATTAAGCAATCTCGATTCAAGCGAAAACTATGAGTCGAATGAAAGCTTTTTTTATACTAGATTTTGTAAATCATTATGATTTCAGTTTACACATACTTTTTAAACAAATAAACAAATTTTCTTTGGTGATCGTTCCTTTTTAAAAACGAATACGGTCTGTTTAAATAAGTTGTGATTTATGAACCAACTTGAGCAGGTCGTAGTACAAAAAAATTCTAATCGCGAAACGCGATACGATAATTATGTCCATAGCCTTTTGTTTTTTTTAATATATTACAAAGGGCGAATGCTTTGCTGCATTGCCGGCCTTCATGGAAGGGTTTAGGCCACCATGAACTCTCATAAACCGGACAAAAATGTTTATTTAATCTCTTTATAGAAAAAACAAAGAGTTATAAATATGCATTTTCATTGCACAAATAGATATCCGAGTTGAAGTCCTAAATTGGCATGCAATGGTTTGTGGAATTCTCTTCTCTCTTTCTCACATAAGATCGGCGTAAAGTGACGACAATTCTATGGTACTATTGTCGCTTTTCTTTCGGTTTGTAAGAGTTCTCGGTGGTCCAAATAAAGGCCGGCAACGAATTCGCAAGTCCCCTGGTGGTGCAGATGTTCATTGGCGTCGGTAGTCACTTAGACGAACCGCCTGCCCATTTGGCCCTTGTAATATAGAAAAAAATTCTAAAAGTGAGAACTTAACCCATGAATTGTTTCTTACAGAATAGCTCTCCTTTTATCCGAGCTTCCGGAGATTGCGCGGAGTGTCGATACAAATCGCTTAGTATATTGTTTGTCTCGTAATGTGTAACTGGATCCCCGTCTGTCTGTCTGTATAGATTGATGCCATCGTCTGGCTTTGACCGAGTTTCATTTGGCAATAGTTTATTATTCATATTTACATAAGTAAATAAAGTACTAATATTGAGGAGGTCGTGGCCTGAACAGTCGTCGGCATTTGAGTCTATCGCTAGGTTAAGTAGCTCTTGCTGCGACCGGCCTTTTTAACATTGAGTTCACAGTCTCTACGTGTTGCCAATACAGTAGCGTCTTTTCCATGCTTTGATGTAAATAAATATTTGGTTTGTGCGAAGTGGTGCCCCACCCCAAGTTGCTTTTTGTATTTATGGTTATTTAAAAATCAGATGTCGTATTAACTTCAACAGCACCAGCTCCTTGCTATGTTAGGCCTCCATACAATAAAACACTTGCTCGTTATAGCAATGATTTATCAATATGCGCATACATTAATGAATCTTCCGCAAAATATTAAAAATCAAATAAAAGAAACAAATGTAAAATATAAATTTAAAAAAATATTTTTTTAAGTAAATTACTTTCAAATAATTAAATACTAAAATGAATAATAGTTGTTGAGATATTTGCCCGTATGTATGTATGTATGTATGTATGTATGTATGTATGTATGTATGTATTACTATTTCTTGCACTATGCACTGATGCAAGCGGTTATGAATGCCGGTGTGCGGCAAAGTCTAAATAGGTTTTATAATATTACATAGCCAGCTTTGTAAAATATTTTCGTATGTGTGAATTAACTAAATAATAAAATATCAATTATTTGTTATTATTTTATTGTCACCGTGACAAATCTGTAGTATGTTAAAACTTCCAAGTATTTGAGAATGACATTCTTTGTATGAGACCGCACTTTATAGTTCCAAGGCAACAAGAAACACCTCGCGTCGATATATAAGCTGTATTTTTCCATTGTATCAGATAAATGTTGTTTATTTCCTTTCTTCCTGAACTCTATAAAGTCCGTTTTAGTCTGTTGGTAACCCTGGATCGGATCAGCCGTCAACGTGCGGTTCACGCGCGCAAATTACACATTGTGCGAGAAAAATAGCAACTAACGACCAATAACTAACACGTATATTCGGTAGTGATGTTATTATATTACGTATAGATAATAGCTACTTTCTAGATCTTCTAAATTGGTGATCATTTGTACAGCAAGTCGATTCGATTACGTATTTTTTTTTCTAATAATTTCTAATTTTTTTTTGGTTAGACGTCGCTTCTTATACAATGTTTGCGGTGAGATGACGGATCAGAGGGCCTAGCTTGAACATAGTCGATAGTTTTACTTACTTTTAAGTTAGAAACGAAACGTCAAATGATGGTTCGTGCTTGAATTTCACACCACTTAAATGGCCGTAACGTCGGGGATTCGATACGTGCGAGTTCTGATTTCATTTCTACTAGCAATATTTAGTAGCAACTTAGTTGTGTAAAACGGTAGAATTAATGTTTCATTTGACGTTCGGTTTCGAACGTACAACTAAGTAAAACTATCGAGAATCTTCTTGCTAGGCCCTCAATTTTCATCTTTTACCGTACGTATGGCAGATATATAAATTACATCCATATACATCCATATATATAAACGATAGGTCACCTAACAAGAAATGACGAAAGCCATGGAACGTATAAATATGAAATTTGGCAAGGAGGTACTTTACGCTTAGGAGGTAACCCATTATGTACACTGTATTCAACATCCGACCTCCTTCGTGTTTCGGAAGGCACGTAAAATAGTCGATTAAAGTCACTAATTGGTATTAGTCATCTAAACTCGCCCCATAGACACATCGTCAGAAATCTTAAGCGGAACTTGGTACCTCGGAATAACGCTAGGAAGAACTGTTCTATACGAAATGACCCGTTTATATGATTCCGCTTTAGAAAAATACAGCTATAAAATGAATAAACTATATCTTCTAAAAAAATGTATATAATATATTAGCTTGAACCCACGACTTCATCCTCGATATTTCTCGTCTCGTCTCTTCGACTTTCATACAATCTTTAAACCCCTTTATTCACCATTTTCAAATTTCATGTTCCTAGAAGAATTAGCCTATGTCCTTCTCTAAGGTTCAATCTATCTCTATACCGAAATTCATCAAAATTGGTTAAGGTTTAGGTGTAAACATTGTTTATTGTAGACGCTTTAAACCAGTCTTTTATCGTACGCAATTTTGATTTTGCGATGGATGCAATGTACATATACACGTATTATACACATCACCATTTTCAAATTTCATGTTCCTAGAAGAATTAGCCTATGTCCTTCTCTAAGGTTCAATCTATCTCTATACCGAAATTCATCAAAATTGGTTAAGGTTTAGGTGTAAACATTGTTTATTGTAGACGCTTTAAACCAGTCTTTTATCGTACGCAATTTTGATTTTGCGATGGATGCAATGTACATATACACGTATTATACACATTAATACATATATCTTCCTCTGAATCACTCTGTTTACTCGTGAAAATCGCATTAAAATCCGCTGCGTAATTAAAAAAAATGTAAGCGTACAAGAATGGAAAACTATACTATGTTTAAAATGACGCCGATAATTCAATAATTTGCTTAAAATATATTATTAATGATTGATAACCATTTAAACACTAGTGCAGTGTTTCAGCCCTTGGCGTCCATAAATATTTAGGAGAATATGTTATCCTAAATATTTATAATGAAAAATATATATTATATTTCTAGATATTTATAATGAAAAATATTATTATATAATAAAATATATATTATACACAATAATTAAAAATGTTAAGAAAAGAGCGGAATTTAGATCGTCAGATTGAGACCAAATTAATATAGGACCACGCGGTGTCAAATAATAAACCAACACCAGCTTTCAAATAAAAAAAGATCAACAAATTCGGATCAACCAATCGATAGCTTTTTTTTAAAAAAAAAAGAATAGTAGGAATACTTTTTAGGTATGTCTAAAATTCCCTTTTCCCCTCCTACTAAGCTTAAATTAAAAGCTTGTATTAGGAGTGGGTGTGACAATACCCCAACGGCTGTGGGGTTTTAACCGGGTATCATACGGATTTCAGTCCATACCTTACACCGTTGAGCTATCAGCTGCCACGGTTAATGTTATAGTAAAAGTGCGAATAACAAACCCGGGTTTAGGGCGTGTTTGTCAACAGGGCCTTTCCGCTGACTCCCATCTCCATTACATACGTATAGTGCACGTACATACACGTGCTGTGAACCACCTCATCTATGCTACTTTGTCCGCATGTTTCCAGAAAAACAGTTGACACGGTTAATATTATGGTAAAAGTGCGAATAACAAACTCGAGTTCAGGGCGTGTTTGTCAACAGGTCCTTTCCGCTGACTCCCATCTCCATTACATACGTATAGTGAACGTATATACACGTGCTGTGAACTACCTTATCTATGCAATTTTGTCCGCATGTTTTCAGAAAACAGCTACCACAGTTAATATTATAATAAAACTACGAATAACAAACTTGGGTTTAGGATGTGTTTATCAACAGGGTCTTTCCGTTGAACCCATTGGATATATACACGTATAAGGCACGTATTTACACAGCTGTTAGCTCATGCATGCTATTTTGTTCGGCTAGTTCTAGGAGTACAGTTGTCATGTTTAATATTATAATAAAGATATGATTAAAAGACTTGAGTTTAGGGCGTTTTTATAAATAGGATTTTTTGCTGACTCCACGTAAATATACACGTATAATGCATGTATATGTACACGTGCTGTAAACTAGCTCGTGCCTGTGTTTTTGTCCGAGTAATTGAATAAATTTAAACTTAATGCTAATTGTTCTTAATCTGGACTCTTTTAAAAATAGATGATAATTATTTACCCTCTATTAATTCACGAATAACAGTCATTCGTCCTAAGTAACCTTATGAACTCAAAACACATATACTTGAAGTTACTCTGTGTATATAATATAAAAATTGAGATAAAAGAGCTTCTCTAAAAAATGCTTTGTCTAAACTTTAAAAGTTTATACATTTTCTCTAAATATTTAAGTAATGTATAAATAAGATGAATGTAATTAAATTAAATGTATATTTTAAAACTCGCATAAAGATGCGGGTTTGAGCAAGTTAATAGTAAAATTATTCATCCCCAAAAAATTTAAGGCTCTGCGGAACTTTATTGCGGCGGCCGGATATCGATACGTTAAAAATTTTATTGCGATACCCTCTAATACTTCAAAATTTATTACCCTCATGTGAAGTTTAGGTTTTATAAATCATACATGAAGGCAGGGTCGGATATAGAAAAACTTCATCATCTATATACATAAATAAAATTGGAGTATCTTTGACCTAAGTAGCTGTACTTTGACCTCACCAACGAGCTCACCAAAACGGTTACAAATCCAGCTTATATTCGGTGAAGGTAAGAGCAAGGGTATACCAGCAAAATCCCTGTACAATCTACTAAAAGACCTTGGCTTGTCAAGAACTATCATAAGTTCATTATTAGAAAGGACATCTAAAGCCGAAAAAATACAATCTAATTGAGAAGCTCAAACTTTTTTGAAGTGTGCTGAAAGAGGTGGATCTATGACCGAGTCGAGTATCAAACCAGGTACCTAACGGGTTGTAGTCCACCGTTGAGCTATCGAGGTTCAAATGTTACCAATGGATTACAAGTGGAAAGAAACAATGCACAACATAAATATTAATGCGGATTTGCCGTTTAAATTATGTTGAGGATAATCTATTTCGAGCGCCGCTTGAATGCAAAGGAGCACGTGGGCATAACCTTAGCGTGTCGTAACGTGCGAATCGAACCCATTCGGGGCCAAACGACCTATATCGGCTCATTAGATGCAGCCCACTCAAATGCTTGTCTTGCAACTGCTATTTCTTATTACACCTGTAAGATTGACATATAAATTGTAATCACAGACACTGAGAATTTTTAGGTAGTTGTTACCCAGTCGACGGTTATAATACGACTGACCCTGTCCACTTGCGTGTCGTTATATTTATACCTTTATGAACAACTACCCTCTTTTACCTATAGACTACAACACCTAAGGTTTTATATATGCATGCAGACAACACAAACAGAACATTAGCACACACGCATTGCTGCTTTTGCTGAATGAGTTCTTTTCTTGAAAATTCCGATTCGTTTGGTTTGAATAACTGGGTTGTGGTTGGAACTGAACACTTTACGGATTTTAGTCAGGTCTTTAACCGTTTATGAGAATTAACTTCACTCAAGATCGCCGGCTGCTCAAAGTTTGACTACAAATCTTTAAATGTTTATTTAAAACTGTGTACATTTTTTTATGCCGGAGCCAGACATGGCTTCATTTGAATGGTCATTTCAATGATCATGTTGTGTGGCCGGGGAGTTTGTGTACCTACACAAAGTTTTGTAGAACATTGTAAACTTGAAGGACAAAAATGTACAAACACTTTGAGCTATATATGTCTGGTTCCGGTATTAATCTTAGTACAACGACATCTATTTGAGGATTTAATCACTTTAAATGTCATAATTAACCATATCCATTGTTATTTTGTCATGGTTGTCACTTGTCATGATTACGCTTTGACACAATCCAATAATAAAACTTATACACGTGTGTGTAAATCGTTTGGTATTAGTGTGCGTGAGGTTTAATTTTATCGGTTTTTAGTGTTTCAAACACTAAACATAGATTCATACATAGAGTAATCGTCTATTTTGGAACCGATTTTAAGACGAATCTCTTATATTAGACCTTGAACGCGGACTAGTTTTGCATACGCTGCAGCTGTAGGGTTCTTTAAGTGGAGAGGTCATCGAGACGAGATGCCGTCAAGAACGTCCCACTCAGTTATAAGCCACGAGGGTTAATGGACCGATTAAATTAATTAATGTTTAATTGCTGTAATCGTTAATAAAATTTATTACCATAAAAAGGTGATAGATGGGTGACAAAACCTGGCACTGATTTATATTTCATATCCGACCTCATCCGTGTTTCGGAAGACACGTAAAACATTGGGACCCGATTAATGTCACTGAGTGATATTAGTCGTAAGGTTGTGGAGATCGTGAAGGTTCCGAAGATGACGTCAGACGGCAGTTGGTCATCTTAAGTAGCCCCACAGCCACATTCTCTGCAATTTAAGCAGATTCTAGTACTGGATCGGGATAACACTAGGAAGAAGATTAAAAATGAAACAAGAAAAAAAACTGTATTAATTAGCAAAATACAGTACTTGAGAATCAATCTTTTCTTAAGCCGGAGCCAGACATAGCTTCATTTGAATGATCACATAGTCTGGCCGGGGTCTTTGTGTAGCTGCACAAAGTTTTGTAGTCTTTATGGACAAAAATGTACCCAGCAGTTAGAGCTAAATCTGGCTCCGGCATAACAAGAAACCTAAACTATTTTGTTTCACAAAGGAGCGTGGTAATAGAGCCATCAATCTCTTTTAAGCTGTGAATAACCACCTGTTACCAAATGACAGGTCTGAGTCTATCATTCTACACAGTCTACTATTCATTAGCTACCTGGTCCTATTCAAGATCACACCATAAACTACAATGGTTAACCGACCGTGTGATTGCCGCGGGCCGCACCTTTCCATTGTCTTTTTTTTGAACTCAGTTGCTAATATGATGTTGGGTTATGGGTCATTCGAAGACTAAATTAAATTAGAGTTTAAAATAAAACCGGCCAATAGCGAGGACACGCTTATATAGAAGGGTTCCGTATCTAATACGTGATAAAGGTATTTGTTAAATAACTTCAACAGTTGTTTTCTAGTTTCGATCAAAATAATTTTCCTAGTGAGTTTTTAACATGTTCTATGAACATGGTAAATTTCGAGTTTCAACGTCTAATAGTTTTAAAAGTCTTGGGGGGAGGGTATTTTTCAGGGGGACAGACGGACAGTCAGTGCAAAACTATAGGGGTTCCATGTAAGATTACGGAACCCTAAATAAGACAGTAGCTCTCCGGGATAACCTACAGAAGTACATAATCGAAAATTTGAAAAATTACGTGTTACGGTAACGGTACCAGTATCGCCAGTTCAATAGTTTTTCCATCCCAAAAAATGCCCCACGCGCCCGAAGAAGTATTCACTTGAAAAATTAGGATACAAAATGGTGGTTCTTAATTAGACATCTGCTTAATAGGTTTCGCTCAACTTCTGTAACAAAAGCATCGATAGCTCAAAAAGACAAATATTTAATATTTAATTTAAACAAGCTTTTATTTAAAGAAAGTGCACGAAAAATAAAAGCAAATATAAGCACATTTTCTTATTAACAAATAGCCGTGTCGGGACTTAAAGAACAGCCTCGCGAGGCAACCCCGCAAGGCATATGGGATGTACTAAGGAAGACCATCGACAAGTGCGTGCGTGCGTATAGATAAAAAATGTTATTTTGAAACCCAACAAGGACTTCTATTTTAATCAAATATTTGTCAAAATACATTTGCATACATTATAAACCTAAAGAGCTATACATAAAAACTTTTAGCGCCTGCTACTAATTTAGCTGCAATTACGCGTTGCTGCGCTCACAAATCAATCGTTAATTTCAGTAATTTGAAGCACGAAATGTATTTTTAACTAGAACAAAATTAAAGATAATGTTCCCTTTATTACCTGATATTGTATTCATATATTGTATTACAATTATAAATAGATAATTTTTTCATATATAAAATTCGACTGTACAAGTCTTTGTCACCCTACTCCTCCAAAACCGCTAGACCTGTTTGGATGAAATTTTATGTGTACATTACAAAGGGTTCGTACAGGGTTTGCAGAAAAATTGGACCAGGTAGGTGGCGCTGCAGTCGAAATATACCCGAAACTAGATACGTTTCTCTCTATAACTCAATAACCCTGCGTATTTGATTTGTTTTGGTTTATCCGCATTATTTCAGGAAAGTATGAAAGAAAGAAAGAAAAACTCAAAGAAATATTTAAAAAATTAAGAGTTAGTCGCACCTTCGGAATACTTCTAATGCCGCAGCCAGATATAGGTCAGAGTGTTTGTACATTTTTGTCCTTGAAGACTACAAAGTACTACAAAACTTTGCGCAGCTACACAAAGTCCCCAGCCACACTACATCATTCAAATAAAACTATGTCCAGCTCCGGCATAATAAATGGCGTTCCTACTAGACCTTTCGTCTGACCGTGAATCGGACAAGACAATGTCTGCCGGGTCCGCTAGTAACCTATAATATTAAGAAAGACGTTTTTACCAACATAAACTGACATTATTCTTTTAAAAATATTATTAACACGTTTTATAAAATATCTTGGATCAATATCAATCGATACTTCTGAAAGAGAAGATGAAGAAGAAGACTCCATAAAGGTTATAATACAGATTAAGAAGTTTCTTAAATTAAGTGGAGAAAGTTATTAGCTATCAAGAAAAAGTACGCAAAACAATGCAAACGAAGTCGCAGGCGAAAGTTAGGGGCTCACAAAAACAAGTTTCCAATGTCACACAAAAAGCCAATTTAACTTAAGAAATAAGAAAGACGAAAATTGCCCTCTCTGCTTTTTTATTTGATAAAACGTATTTATTCTCTATTTTGCGAGCTAGCATTTATTTAATAAAGTATTGGGAGGTGTCTCTAAGTAAGTGTCTCTACGTAAGTGTGTTCAATGCCTAAGATATCTCCTTACAACAGTAGATGAAAAAAAATGGCCAAGAGCGTGTCAAGACACACTTATATAGAAGGGTTCCGTATCTGATACACTATAAACGTATTTGTTACGGCGTCTGTGTTCCCAGACCACTACAACATGGGTATCTTTAAGGCAAGAGTGAATAGGTTCATTCTAGGCAAGCGCATTCCACCGTAGACCGCATCTACACTTTATTAAGTTTGACTGCGGTCAAGCGCTTGCCTATCTACAATAAAAAAAAAAAAAAAACAAAAAAAAAAGAAAGGATTTTTCTAATCGTACCAGTAGTTCCTGAGATAAGCGCGTTCAAGTAAACAAACAAACTCTTTAGCTTTACGAGTTAGTATAGATTGTACATCGTATACAGCACAAAGAACAGTGTAACAAACTGGCAAGTAAAGAATTTTATTTGATTTGAATTTGTTCCATTAGGGCGTACCGGTTTTATATAACGAACGAGATATCTCGTTCACCCTACCCTTACTACGTTTACCGATATTTTAGTGATAGAGTTTCACAAACTTGAGTTAGGTGCTGTAGCTGCAATGCCCAAACAAATAGGCCCGTGCCGAATGAAGACTACGGCTACCGTGTATTGCCTGTGAACTCCGATCGATTGACCGAAATATTTGGTCGTTTAAAGCTGGGCGCCGATACGTGATTTGTAGCACATACGAAAATAAAGCACACAAGCTATTTCCCGCGACTTCGTGCACGTTTGATTAAACTTGCCGTTAGACCACCTTAATTTGGTCCTATCGCAAAATTTATTCGTACCGGATGTTTCCTAACTATTGACTTATCTTTACCCCCCCTGCAAAATTTCTTTATTTTAAAATTTATACCTCGTGGTTTTAGAGATTTCGAGTTACACCTTTCCCTTTTATCATATATAAAAGGGAAAGGTGTAACCTTTCCCTTTTATATATGTATATATAGATACTATACCTACTACTGATATGGTAAGCACATAGAGCTTTTAAAGCTTAACAGTGAATATGATCCAGCTTAAACCCCAACCACGCTAGACTATTGACATAAAGGTAGTTTGTCTTTTATTGTATAGTGAATTGTATTTTATAGATCATTTTAAGGGTCCTATAGTGGTACAAGGATCCCTAAAAGCTTCGCTCTGTCCGTTCGTCCGCAAGCCCTCATTTGTACGAGAGCTTTTTTACCCTGCGTTAAAAAAGCGTTCAAATATAACATATAAACTCCCAAGTTTGTGTTCACACGACGCTTTTTTGTTGAGGGATGTTCTTTTTTCAACGCTATATGTATATTTGTACATATACTATAATTTTTTGTATGGATGACGCTAAAGAAGAGCCAACGCCGAAATATAAACGCAACACTTTTTTATCTCTCTGTCTAAAAGGCAGCTCCCCCTCTAAAATTTTCAAACTATCAGACGTAGAGACTTGAATTCTTCCATGTTGACAAAACATGCTCAAAACTCATAAGGAAAATTACTATAAACGAAATTGGACAACAACTTTTGAAGTTATTTGAAGTTTCGTGTCAAATGTAAAAGTAAGTACGTTGTAGGATATATGTTCGTGCTAGGACCTCAGAGGGTCGACAAAGGTTGATGATGATAATGACGAATATTCGTTTTTAACAAAAAAAAAAGAAAAGTGCGACGACTATTTAAAACGACTGTCTGGCAACACCACGCGTGACGTTGGCCGTGCCGAACGATCGATGAGACGACGCGATGCGATTTCCTCGTTTTTCTTTGACAAAATTCAGATTATTTATAGCTCTCGGTGAAATAGTCGGAGCGATGACAGTTACGGGCGTCCGTGTCCGCTACGACGCGTCTGTTGCCTGTTTAATGCGAGGAAAAAAATAAAATTTTCTACAAAAGCGCGGTAATGTTACAGTGTGATGGCGTCGTATAACTGATAGAGGCTGATTTAGTTTTTTTTTCTTTCTTTTCTTTTAATTGGTCTTTTTATATATAAATATAACAGACTAGCCGATATGCTCATTCTACCCATACTCTATCACATTTTCTTAGATTAAACAGACTTAGAGCGATATTTCGTTGTTCTGTCTGCTTTCACAAAGATTCTAATTTTTATTCTAGTTTTTTTTGTTCGTTGATATTTTGTTGTAAAAGCTAAGAACGAGCTTTCGCTTAAACTAAAAGTTTTAGAAGTTTCTTTTTTTGCCATTTGAAGAACAAATTATGACTTTTGTACTTAACTACGCAGGAGCGAATAATACAGACGTTTTTCGATACTAAGACGTAACACTGTGAATTTCAACTTTTTTACCTTTTTTCTTACAAATCGCTAACTTTTTAAAGATCAAGATCCATCTTACAACAGAGATGTATGATATAAGATCGCAAATTAGCCCCAACCAATCCTCTTAATGAATTAAAAAGAAAAATTAATAGTATCACAACCATTGCAGTTGTCCATGGGCGTCGGTAGTCACTTGGTGAAAGCCGGCTGCTCGTTTGCCCCTTATTATATATATATAAAAAAAAAAAAAAAACCAACAAAATGTAAGACATGAAATAGCCACAGGAACAGTATCGAAATAAAAAAAGTGTGTTAGATATGTCTTAGCAAATTATCCACACAAGCAGAAATAGATACACCAAAATAGAAACACCCAAAGCCATATAGATAAATCACACAAATGAAATATCCCATTATGTAATTGAACACAGTCGTTCTACAAAACTATAATAAAGCAACAACTTCAATTATCAAATTCTCGTGTGACCCTAAACTCGTTACTAAAACGAAATAACACAACCCAACGATAATTAGTCCTAGAGACAATTGCAACATTTTACATCTTACAAATACAAGAAATAAATATATATATATTTTTTTTTTTGAAAGAATATTAGGAATACTTTTTAGGTATGTCTAATATTCCCTTTTTCCCCTCCTACTAAGCTTCTCCGGGGGTTGTGGGTTCGATTCCCACCTCGACTCTGGGCGTATTATCTATATGTATTTATATATTTATAGAATAAAAAAATTGTATATAACAAGCGTCTGTTACCTATAACACAGGCATTAAGTTGTCTACATTAGGAACAGACGTCCGAGTTTTCATATATTCCTGTATATATATTATTTATTTATTTACATCTTTAAAAGTGTATAGCATTGTATCCGATAACTAACTTCTGTCATAATTGGACAATGTTCTAGACTGAATGGCCGTAGTCTCACAGAAAGTCCGCGTTGTATCGTTTCGGTTTTTGAAATTAAAATTTGTTTAAACGTTTAAAAGGCTGCTCAAAAGAGTCAAATTTAATACGGCATCTTATGAATTTGTAATGTTAATCTTAGAAACTGCACCTTTTCTTAAAATAGGTACACATCTACAAACAAAGGGAAAATTGGTAGGCGCAAGAAGACGAATCCCAATTGCGAAAACAACTCTATTTTAAGAACGCCTCGCACATCCGTTCAGTTTTCAATTACAGGTGAAACATTCATGAATGAAAGACATAACCGTAAAGAGAGATTATATATTACTAGCCGTCCCGCTAATAATTCTAATAACCATAAATTACCTTCTAGACAAATTTGATTGAGATTTTGTGTTAGGTGACCTTTGGGTTTTTAATATAAGACTAGCAGTGCCCGCGGCTTCGTCCGCGTCCTCCTTCTATAGATGGGTCGTGCAACACTGAAAGAATTTCTCAAACCGGACCAGTTGTTCCTAAGATTAGCGCATACAAGTAAACAAACAAACTCTTCAGCTGTATATATTAGTAAAGATTATTAAGTATAGATTAACATCAAACATTTGCCTTTTACCTATTAGTCTGTCTAATATTAAGGTAAAATATCGTATGAAAAAGCTATGATATAACATATATTCTGCAACATATTATCTTCTATACGATGACTTTTAAATAAATTTTAAGTTGAATATTTCGTCACCCTAATGTCATAAAATAATTAAAAAAATGGTAGAAATTGATCAGTGTCTTTGAACAGTCAAATTAAAAAAAAAATGTATCCTTGACTGGTTATTAATTAAATCCTTTTCTTTTCAGCTATTGGGTGCAGCTTGCGTTGGTGTAGTGGGATACTACCTGGACCCGGGCTATAGCCGATACAATAGTCAAAAACCTGAACTGTTCTACTTCTTAGTCTCCGTGTCTTTCCTGATTGGCACATTTTGCTTACTTCTATCGTGTCTTATGTCGCTGTCAACAGCTTCTATGATATCAAAAACATTATATGTAAGATTATGGTTATATGCAGTGACTAAAACTCTTTGATATACAGGTGTATCTGACATCGTACCGGATACGCATCCCATGGGTTCGGTACATGATTCTAGACTCCCCAGTGGTACGGACTCGGTCTCACAGGAGGCACCCGAATCCCCACTCGGGGCTTTGCAAACGGCTGAGCTTCGGCTCGCCCCAAACACTCCGGCCGTTGACACTGTGAAGATCACTTTGACACATTATTTATATTTGACATATATTATATTTGACAGCATTACACGATCAGATAATATATATACATTTATATGTATAGTCGACCAAAAAAGTGCTTTACCATTTTGCATGACAACTCTTAGTTAAAGAAAATTTTGCTAAAGGTTGTTTTTAGAAATTAACATAATGCTTAACACGCATAAATAAGCCTTCTAACTAATTGAAGTGCAAGCGAAATTCGATCTTAGCGGCAAATCAATTTCTTGGTCGACTATAAAACAAGATTTTACGTTAAAATAACAATTTTTTCGTGTCTGCATCTACGTAATCCCATTTGTCGCCATAACGCTTTAGTGAATACCAAATTAGCAACGATCCCTCCCCTACTATTTAACTATTTCTAGTAAAGACGCTTGAAGGAGGCCGTGGCTTAATTAAATGTGAAATGTCGATCGCTAGTTTAAGCAGTTGTTACCACGACCGGGTGATACATGGGTGACTTATTCTAACACTAGTTTTCTAATATTCGACCTCCGTATTTCGGAAGGGACGTAAAACAGTGAAACCCGATTAATATCACTGAGTGTTCTTAATCGTAAGGTTGCAGAGATTATGGGGGTTCCGAGGATGACGTCAGATGGCAATCGATCGTCTTAACTCGCCCCACAGCCACATCCTCTGCAATCTAAACGGACCCTGGTACTAGACCACGATAACGCTAGGAAGAACAAGACCAAGTATCTAGACACGCTTACATAGAAGGGTCCCGTATCTGATAACGGCATTTGTTAAATAACCTCAAAAATGATTGTCAGATTTAGCTCAAAATAAATTTCCGAATGAGCATGTGCAATTAAAATGAAAAATTTTAAGTCTCTACATTTAATAATTTGAAATCTATGGGGAATATGGGAAACCACCTTGCGGTAGGAGAGACAGAGCGAAAGTATAAGGGTTCCATGTAATACAGAAGCCTAAAAACTATAGAAAAAGACCCTTTAAAGAGTCCTGAAATGAAAGGAGCATTAATAATTATTTGTTAGTATTTTTAGAAAGTATCTACATTCAAACGGCTTTTGTGTACAAAGGAAGTTTGTTCCCATATTGTTCTACTTTTTACCGACTCTGAAATAAAAGGCAGTTTCCAAAAGTACTACCAGGAACACTCGATTTTCCAAGAGAGACGAGCCAAATTTATTAGCATTCCAGGGATTCAGCGTGCGGGTGCCGGGCCCATCGCGTTGCAGAGGCAGGAACCATAGCAGTGCCCGGGACTTGTGACCCAGGTGTAGGTTTAGGAGCGCGCTCTTTATAGTGATCACTAACACGTGTCAGCCATTTTAGAATATTATATTGATTTTATGTATATAGATTATTTCTACAGAGTAGTTTTTTTTTTTTTCAACTCACGGACATCTGCAACGCCAGAAGGTTCCCAGATGAGTTGTCGGCCTTTAAAGATGGGCTTAAGCCACCGGCAACTGTTAAAAACTGAACGAAACGCGACAACAATGCCTTCACTTGACGTGATGGCATTGCCGTCACTTCACGCCGATCTTATATGAGAAAGAGGTACTTATACCCGGACGTGCTTGCTCAGTTCCGCTGCATACCAAAAGGTCTGCAAGGCGCTACCTCTAATTAAATCTAGCTCCAAGAAAGGAGGGGGTAAAAAAGTTACTAAAACATCACGTGATTAAATAACGACCCCTTATCGTCTAAATAATATTATCTATAGATTCAAAACTTACCATATGGCGATGGATTAATTTAACAATTAAATTTTTAACGAAAATACCGACTCCGAATTAGCAGCAATTGTTCCAATACCAAATTTATATGGGACCATGGGATCCATGTTGATAGAACATGCTAAAAACTCATTAAGAAAATTATTGTGAACGAAATCTGACAATAACTTTTGAAGTTATTTAACAAATACGTTCATAGCGTATCAGATACAGAACCCTTCTATTTAGGCGTGTCTTGACAAGATGGCCATTTTTTCTTTTTCCGTTCTAAACCTATTTTCTCTTTCCTTCTTTTTTCAATATAAAATCATATAGGGAAGACTTGCATGCAATTGCAGGAACCATCATTCTATCTTTACTGTAGCAGAAGACCATTGTCCATTATTATTTGGCAGAACTCAAACGCTAATCTATTCCCAATAACGAAGTAATATCATCGGCAATATTCGGCTATATTTGGGCGCTAATAAAGTCCTTCCATATTCTAGCGCGAACAAAGATAAGTTATATTACTGTGCAGCTTCCCTTTGGGAAATTATTTTGTTATCGGCGTCACGGAGGCCGTATCCCCGGCCCCGTTGCGTAATAAGTCTATCTTTGTGATGATCATCAAAGGTTTCTGTCATTTATTCCAAATTCGTCCACTTGAAGCGGTGACGCGAAGAATTCGTCTATGTTGCTAAAAATACATCGACTTTTGTTGGGTTTACTTTGAGTGTATTTTTTTAGCAATTTTTGAAGTTGACTCCTTAAGAAACGATATAAGGCCCGTGGTATGATAAAATATGGGTAGTGAAATCGAATGTGTCAGATGTCACGCGTCTCAGTGTTACGCTCCTCACTTGTTTTATACCGAACGCATAGAGGAAAGGAAAAGGGGAGGAAAGGTGGGGGGAAGGTGGGCTAAAGTGGGCGAAGGTGGGCCAAAGTGGGCTAAGGTGGGTGTAAGTGTAAGGTTAAACTTCAGTCGTGCGTCGTGCGTGGGAGTTGATGCACTGTGTTATAGGTAACAGACGTCTGTTCTACACAAATATATTATTTTGAAGAAATATATAAATACATACATATAGATAACACACTAGACTCGAGGCGGGAATCGAACCCACGACCCCCGGAGCGGACGGCAGGATCACTGCCCACTGCGCCAACAGCCCAGTTGCACATAAACTTGCAATGTGTGTCAACTTTTCTGATGAAAAGTATATTTAGATAGACTTTTTATAAAATTATATAAATGTTTTGATTTTTTATGAAAGACTAGTTGTTACCTGCGACGTCGTCTGCGTAAAATTAGGTAAATAATTTTAGCGAGATGATAATATATAAGCCTACAGCCTTCCTCGATAAATGGACTATCTAAGACTGAAAGTATATTTCAAATAGGACCAGTAGTTCCTGACATTAGCGCGTTCAAGCAAACAGACAAACTCTTCTACTTTATATTTTAGTATAGATATAGATTACTGCTCTTATTGAATCAATAGGTGTTGTACTTGATTATACTTATAAAATACTATTAAAAGCTGCAGTACATTTTACTCACAGGGCATAGAAATAACATTTTACCATATATAATGAGGATTTACGGAAATTAATTACTAGTTTCGGCTCATAATTGTCACTTCTTCCTTTTCACTTTTCTAGGATGACTTTCTTTCAGTAAAAAACCCAAAGGACATAAAAAAATATGCGAGTAAAGCCATAAACAAAAGCTAGTTTAAAAGAACAGCATAAATATAACTTTAGCCCTCATTCGTACGAGAGTTAAAAAAGCGTTGCGTTAAATCTCGGTGTTGGCGTTTTTTAGTGTCTTCGATTCAAAAGTATAGCATATATGTGTATTGTATATAACATTTCAATAGAACATTTCTCGATAAAAGTTCGCGTCGCGTTATAAAAGCGCTGACGTGTGAACACAAACTTGGGAGTTCATAAGATCTATTTCAACGCTTTTTTAACGCGCGGTTAAAAAGCTCTCGTGTGAAGACGTATTACTATACATTAATGAATCAAGACAGCTGTTGTCTTGATTCATTAATTAACAGATGGCGTTTAATTACTTTATGTCTCTAGCGGCAGTGTGAAGAGGTCTTTAGGTTTGGAGTGTAGTGAAACGTTCAATCCGATAATTGCTGTGAATGTGAACAGGCCCAAAGGAATTATGATTGATATATACCAATTGACCGATGGCGTTTAATTACTTTATCACCGGCCCTTCCTTCGGGATGCCCATTACTGCCCTGTTATTGGGTAATTTAGTATTAATTGTAGTTCACGAAGGGTAAAAGCAATTTGAACCAATATTTTTTATCTATATCAATAGCGCGTTGAATTCCGTTTCGTTTTTGCAACAAAAATTATCAAGGTCTCATCTATCCCCATACAAAGAACTCATCAAAATTGGTTCAGCGGTTAAAAAATAACCTTATTTGGTTTTCCCCTTTTACTGCTCGTTAAATATGGAAACGGAATATCCTACGAGCGGTAGCATTTGATTGCCAGATTTATCTCGGCCTATAAACCCGGCTCCACAGTAGTCCGACATTAGGTGTTATTATAATAATATTATCATCTGAAGTTTTACTGCGATTTAACGATCCTTTACATTCGGAACACCAGTTGTTATCCTTTTGGGTTGTTGGGTTACGCCGTAAAGTATGGTAGCATTAATGACATCCGACATCTGATTCAATAGGGAATTCATTTATGTGTCAGTTGAATGCAAGAGTTTCCGTGTTCGTGATATATTGGTTAATTTATGCTTGGAACCCATGAATTTTAGCTTATAATAATAATGCTTTTTTTTTCGTCCAGCCACCAGATGTGTCGACGACATAATATATATCGCGGGTCGAGCCTGGTCCAGATTGGGTCGAGACCGTAAGGAGTGGTATGGGCGGGGAGAGGCCTTTGCCCAGCAGTGGGAGAAAAAGGGCTGTGAATGATGATGATGATGAATGCTTTTTCAGATTAGTCTTTTTTATTATCAGACTCAGTCGTTGGATAACTTAACTTCGTTTTTTAAAGACCATAACAATAAACCAGGGATCCTGTGACGCCTCTTATCATGGCGAAGAGGGGAACCCCGTTCCCGTACGCACTGCCCCGTTCGCCAGCAATCCCATGTTCTAGGAACATTTGCGAACGAGTGTGATACGCGCTAGCTCTGCTAGAATATTGACTAAAATCCAGCGGGGCCCCTCATCATCCCCGAAATAGGGCACCAGAAGCTCGCTGTCGCATGCCTCCCTGATACCCCGGATGAAATATTCTCTATCGGCCTATGACCTCAAGTCTGCGAGAGGAGACGCGCGATTTCATAATAGTAAATGTAACAGCAACATATATAAGATAAATATGAATACCGGTTTTGATAAAACAAATTACTCAGTTAATTTGTTAAAACATCAAAACTGTCACAGGTTTCGACTTTCGTAATTAATTCATAATGTTATTTGATTAGAGATAACATTGCAGCCGTCAAAAACCGATGAAATCGCATTAAAATCGGTAACGAATGGACCGTACCAAACGTCAATACTACAGATTTGGTATTTTGTAGCATTTCCTGTCTCTACATTAATCAAAGTTACTAGTGTTTCAATATCTGCTGACTTTTGGTCATTTTTTTATTCACTAGCTTCGACCCACGACTTAGTCCGTGTTGTTTTTTTTGATTTTCATACTTTCAGTCCTCAATTTTTTCTTCTTATACTTTATTATGTATCCCGTATGCTAGCCTTGATATCGTCTTCTGAGATTCTTAACTTCCTCAGGTTCTCTGGCACTACATGTTTCCATTTCGTTTTGTCTTTTAATGTTCGACAATAATGCAAGTTGTTACTAAATAAATCGATACCGGTCGCTTATACCTACAGTTTTTACAGTGTCTTTGATAACACGCAATGGACTTATGTGACGAAATAAATGTGTTTATTTATTGCGTCAGATATGATTTTTATTTAATATTTATCTACTAGGATCAATCGAAAGACAAAATGTCAAAACAACTAAATTTGCCGTATTGTCCATGTTTGTTTTCATAGCGTAAGTTTAGAACCACCAATAGACAAATCAGAATCGTCGGTTCATGACGTCTAGTACAAGATTTTAGGCAACTTTGACTGCTTAAGTTAAGTAGGCTGTATTTTGTTTGCTGCCTTATTTACATAAAAGAACAAAGAGTACAATTCAATATTCTTTCCTGATGCCAACGGCTAAGGCTTGTAACTCTCTTCTGGTGTTTGTTTTTCCGAATCACTATATGATGAACATCTTTAAAGCAAGAGTAAATAAATAGGTGCATTTTAGGTTAGCGCGTTACACCCTAGACTGTATCAAATCAGGCGTGATAGCAGTCAATCGCATGCCTGTCTGACATAAAAAAAAGATAACAACCTAACCATAGATAACTAGACGTGAGGAAACTTTTTAAAATAAAAAACATCAAAAATATTTATGACCTATTAATGTCACGACTCAAAATCATTTGGTCGTAATAAGATCAACGATCAATTTATCGCGTCGCGGTATTACTTTCTTAATTCCTACAATTATGACGAGAAATTTTGGCACGGGTGATGTTGATATGTTTGTTTATATTTATCTTTAAAGGCCGTTAAATTTTGAGCTCATAACACTTCTTAATATTTTAAAAGATTTAAGTAAGATTGTATCTTAACCACATATTTATTAGGTACATATTTTATAAATACATATTATAAGGATTAAAATTAAAATATGATGACATGTCCATTACCTTCAAAATCTTTCTTTGACTTAGAAAATATTACTTAAGAAAAAATCCGATCAATGTCTGCATTTTTAGAGAAATGATACCCGCCCAGGAGCTTCAGACAATCAGCTGATTAAAAAGCTGGGTAGTCATTCTTTTTTGAATTGTTACACGAGGAAATGGTGTTGTAATGATATGTATTGTTTATTTTTTAAGATTCTATTTGTTTTGTTTCTGTAAGTCCTTGTTAGTTTTTTTTGTATTTGTGTAACTTTTTTCATTCATTCATTCATTCATATTTTTGTAGAAAAATACCCATACTTATTGTTAAAAGTGTTTTTTTTTTTCGACATATTATCATCGCTCTGCCTTTATGCTTGCGGGTAATTTTAACTAAGTTGTATTTCATTTTCTATTAATATAAGATTGTTTACGAATCAAAAAATATTCAGAGTTATAGACATAGAAGAAAAAACCCTCATAAATTTACGTTAACTTCAATTTAAGTTCATTGCAGGATCTTTGAAATGGGAAGGACTGGCCTGTTGGTGCAGTGGGCAGTGACCCTGCCTTTTGCTCCGGGGGTCGTGGGTTCGATACCCGCCTCGAATCTAGGTGTATTATCCATATACACACCCATATACAGTATGTATTTATATATATCCAAAAAAAATATTTGTGTATAACAGACGGCTGTCCTATAACACAGGCATTAAGTTAGGCCTACCTTAGGAACACACGTCCGTGTGTCATGTGGTACTATATATTTATTATTATTATTGAAATAAAGCTGTGTCTGGCACCGGTATTATAAGACACAAGACGCATGCCCCGTGAACTTTGTACAAGCAAGATTTTTTGAACTTACGCCCAAAAAGAAAATACGATTCCAAATTAATATAGAATTGCAGATTTTTTTAATGATATATAAGTAAGAGCTTAACAGTTATGACTCGTGATAGTCTGTTTGATGCTATAGCTCAGACGTCAGACCTCAATAGCTCAACGGTCGAAAAGGAGGTCAGGAATAAGGACCCGCATCTTCTCCTGATAGAAGCCTTATGCCTCCTAGAAGGGGTAATGGGTATATTAGGCATAGCTGAAGTATTCCTGGAATTCTGTGAACTATAAAGTGGACAAGAGCATGTCAAAACACGTTTATATAGAAGGGTTCCGTATCTGTTACGTGATAAGGGTATTTTTTAATAATTTTAAACGTTGTCCGATATTGTTCTAAACATTTTTTTGACTGAGTTTTTAGCATGTTCTATCGACATGGAAAATTTTAATTTTCTACATGTAATAGTTTGGAAATTCCAGAGGGGGGAGGGCACTTGCTGTCGGACGGTGCGAAACTATAAGGGTTTCTTGTAAGACTACGGAACACCAAAAATCTGCAACACGCTTGCGTGGATCTTTCACGTGTTTTATAGAAATATAAATGCCATTCCACATCACAAAAGCAGTAGACAATACGCAAGGTGGAGCTATCGATTTTCTTCCAAAAAGCCCGGCTCTTGAAGGCCGACTATGGCCGCCGAGCCCTCAGTCTATTTTTATCCCTAGCAACCCCCTTACGTTGGTCTCATAATCATTACATGAGAATTGGTAACAGAAAGTTGGAATGTGTTAAGTACTTTTGCAAAGTTGTTAGCTTTGTACTGAGTTTGTAGTTCCAAGGGTTGTTATTGTTTCTTTGCTCATTGTCTATTGAACTTTAGTATTTCACGACTCATAATTTTTCATAACTGAGGGCTTAGCACAAACTTCTCGAACCGAAATAAGTCAACGGGTCGATTTAGGATGAAAAAGTTCGTGCTAGGCCCTCAGTGGACCCTTCATAGCTTTAACGCGGGTTGCATTAGCATTGATCATAAGCGTGACACAGTTAAGACTGTCCTCCAGTGGTTGTAGTACGAAAATTCATCCTAAGTACAGTTGACTCATCGACTTACAACGGTTCGAAAAGTTCGTGCTATGCCCACTTATTGCTTTAGTCGAAAAATATTTATTTATTCCATTTCCGCTTCTATTTTTAATGCTATCGCTTTGTTAACGGAATCAAGATTATTTTGCATACCCTTATATTCATTTATTTAATTGCACACATATTATACATATAAAAAACACCCCGTTAGGGCATAGCAATCATAATAGCGAAATACATATTTGTTATAATATACCTTTCTAGAATATAAAATCGGAAAGATGGCAGAAACATGTCAAGTTTAATTCGATATGTTAGTAAGATAAAATAATTTCGAATAACAAATAGTATAATGTCAAATTATAAAGATAATTCAATGAAAATTAAATTAAAATTCAAAAGATTCTTCATTCAAATTGCACAGAATAGCATTATTCGCTGCAAGTCTCGCTGATACGTTGCCGGCATTAGGACATGAGTATGGTCTATTCTTGAAGGTCTCCTAGTATTAATATAATTCAAGCTATTCTTGTAATGCCGGAGCCACACATAGCTTCATTTGAATGATCATTTAAGTGATCATATGGTGTGGATTTGTGGCATTGCGCAAAGTTTTGTAGTACTTTGTAATCTTCAAGGACAAAGATGTACAAACACTTTGAGCTTTGTCTGGCTTCGGCATAGAAGAAACAGTATGATTTAATCGCGTTGACATTGCCCGAACGGGGGACAAAGAAGTAATTTTCCAATTGTAAATTCGGGCGTGTCTTTATTAAGATTTATCACTCACGTTTGTGTACACCAGAATTTGTCATAGAGCATTAGAAATAGAGGATGAGTTTTTTTTTTAATTTTTAACATACTTTAATAATATAATTTTAGATAGGCATAGAAAATGAGTGATGTAGCTTTCGGGTTACAGAATTGCACCGATTTCTTTTTTAATGTATTCGCCGATTTAAGGTCATTGCTTTATCTGTTTGCCATGTACTTGTCAAACCAATGCCTGATTTTGATTATATCATATACAATATAATTATTATACTCTATTGTAAACAACAGGCTGATTAAATATAATTAACATACAAATTGATTTCGCGAACCTTATCTGCAAGTCAGGATGCAGTTTTCAGACGATAAAATAGTTGCTAAACGCATGTACTGGCACGTAGTGTAAGGCCCTTAACACACTTGCCAGTGCAAAGCAAAGCCCGGCGCACATGCATGACTGCATGGCATGACTTTCAGCATGAAAAAATAGAATAATTAATCTAGACAGAAATCCACAAAAAGTATATGCTATATATATACTTGCTATATATATAGCAAGTAAAGCATAAATTGCTTATATGTATGTATGTACTTTCGGATTCCGACTCGATTTTCTATGGCTCGGTTATGTCAAATAATTTCTCGAATCTCTCCTTCTGATAAATGCAATTTAAAATAATGTGTTTCATGGATTTTTTGTATTGAAACGCGAGTGTATTAAAACAAAGATACTTTTAAAAATTAATGATTAAATCAACGGACGATCAGCTGATTGTTATTCGCTCCTTGGCGCTGACCTTTTGCTCTTCCCATCACACGCCGGTTAACGTGACCGTGTTATCGCTGGAAGCACACAAAAATAAAAACAAGGCTAGAAGATATATTCTCTGATAACAATAGATAACAGATTAGAACAGGTTTTAGTGTAGTACAGCATTTATAGTGTACATAAAAGTGAATAATCTATATCTGTACTAAATATATAAAGCTAAAGAGTTTGTTTGTTTGTTTAGTTAATCTCGTTCAAAATCTCAGGAACTACTGGTCCGATTTGGAAAATTCTTGCAGTTTTAGAAAGCCCATTTATCGAGGAAGGCTATAAACTATATATGCTAAAATTCAATCTATTTTTTTTAAACTAATTTGACGAAGATGAAGTTGCGGGCACAGCTAGTATAATATAATAACGTAAATCGCCATCGACTTGCATAAATTTACTCCAAATCAAACAAGATTTCACTTAAAAGAAATATTTCATACAAGTCGTTAATATAACAGCGTTTGAAGGATGATGTTATCGTTGTCGTTGCGTGTGGGTGTGGTGCGGCCTTTAAATAGATTTCGGTGTAGGTGGCGAGGAGGCTTTACACGTGTCCATAGTTTTTTTGTCTCTGCTCTTTGTCTATTGAACTTTGCCTCTAGTTTTTATATTAAGAAATAGATAGCAGATATCTTACCTATAGAATATAGACCTTTGGAAAAAGATACATTTTTTATGAGAGGGTTAAGAGGCAAGCCGTTCAACTGTTTATTATTAAGCTCGCAGATGCATCGAATCTTTGAGAATTGGATATTCTTATAAAGGGACATCCATTAATGACATCAGACGTTAAAGGGGGGTTAGGGTATCGCCAAATTAACATTGTGTGACAACGGGCAGGGGTAGGGGGAGTCAAAAGCGTTTTGACTTCTCATAGCAAATTTAATAATTAAAACTCCCTTTTTCTCTAATTATTTTTAATATATGCATAAAGTGGAAAAATATGTGACGACACACTAACGGGGAGGGGGTTTAAAAATTGTGACAACCTGTGACAAGGACGGAGGAGTTAAAAATTCGTAGAATGAATGGATTGTAATAAGCATCTTGGTATCGTGGAAGCATGTACCCCTGTACATGATTCCACGATACCAAGTTGAACTAACGGTGTTAACATTAAATCTACCCGCATAATGCCTTTCCTTTCGTATAGGAAGGCATGAAATGCTATAATAAATTTAGAGTCCAACAGCTGTATGATGCACTGCACACGACGGAAGACAGAAAGAGCTGGCGTAACATCTTAACAAAAAATTTATCAGACAGAAGTTACAACCCTCAGCATTGTGGAATCGACTCAAAGAGAAAGAGCTGTATATTTTAGTAAAGCTGAAGAGTTTACTTGTTTGTTTACTTGAACTCGCTAATCTCCGGAACTACTGGTCCGAATCGAAAAATTCATTCAGTGTTAGATTAGATAGCCCATTTATCGTGCTAGGGATCGAACTAAACATCTTCAACCCTAATTTAAATCTCTGAGGTTTCAATATTCGACTACGGAATCTTAAATCGGTTCTGATTACGTCATTACCTACGGCACGTGTTTGAACGTTATTGAACAAAAGAGATCCCCCAAAGGGCATGATTGTCGAAACAGATTACAAATAACTTCGCCTTGAAAAATATATTTTGGTACTTCGATTGAATAGGTGATTTCGTAATTACTGTATAGTGTGTAATAATATATATTTCTTTCTTTGAATGGCCTGTTGGCGCAGTGGGCAGTAATCCTGCCTTCCGCTCCGCGGGTCGTGGGTTCGATTCCCACCTCGAGTCTGGGTGTATATATGTATATGTATGTAATTATATGTATATTTAAAAAAATGTTTGTGTATAGCAGTCGGCTGTTACCTATAATACAGACATTAAGTTGTCTACCTTAGGAACAGACGTCCATGTGTCATATAGTACTGTATATTTATCTATAGTCCTATATATTTACAAAATTATACTAAGTATATTAAATGTATATCTAAATGTTAATACTTGAAGCGCATTTATTTTAGGAAAATTGCGCGGACTGGGAGTGTGAAATTTAGCACAATTGTTGTTTATATGGGATGTTGTGCAAATGCTAATATTTTTAGGAAATATGCATTTTTAAGACGTTAATTATTGTAAAAGAACCTCACGCACACCAATGGCAAACGATTTACACAAACATGTATAGATTTCACTAGAAGATTGTATTAAAGCGTAGTCATGACGACCGTATTTATGTTAATTATCAAACCTAACAGATTTATTGTACAAAGAATTACAATTTTGAATATTTACATATGTAGCATTAAGTAAGCGACCGACCAGGTGATGGTCTCTTGTATATTTTTGTTAAATGTATCTTATATATAAAAATCTCGTGTCACAATGTTAGTTACTGTACTACTCCGAAACGGCTTGGCCGATTTTTATGAAATTTTATACGCATTTTCAATGGATCTGAAAGCCAAAGCGCCATGCTTGTAGCCGAATTGAGCCGGCGTGTCCGGGTACCAGTACCTCTTTCTCACATGAGATCGGCGTGAAGTGGCGGCAATGCTGTCATGTCTAGTTTACAATTATTATATTATATATCTCTGTAGGCGCATAAAACAACTATCTATTCGATTTGTTCATCTCCTGGTAGTAAATATGGAACAAGGAAAGAGACGCTTACTAGTAGTTCACATTAAATGTTTTGTTTAGACTGATAATTTTGCTAATTTTTTTTAATTTATCGACCTTATTTTTTTGCCAAAAAGTTGAAAATCTTCATATTAGATGTAGCACCACGCTTGCAGTCTTTTTGGTTTGCAGCCGAATTGGTTAGACGCGTCCGGGTACCAGTACCTCTTTCTGACATAAGGTCCACGTGGCGACAATGCTATCACGTCAGGTAATGGCATCGTTGTTGGTTTTCGTTTTGTGAAAGATCCCGGTGGCCAAAACCCCTCATTCCAGTCGGGCAACACATCTGCGAGCCTTCTGTTGGTGCAGATGTCCATGAGCGCCGGTAGTATCTTAAGTGATATAAGAAATGGTATAATATAAAAAAAATTAAGAAGTGTACTCTAGCTGTAGGGATTTTTATATAAAAAGTGACTATTATAGAATCGCGTGTCACCCCGACATTTGAACACGTTTGCGCCTACATTTATTATTTATATAAAAGCGAAAGGTCACTTAACACGAAATCTCTAAAACCGTGAGACATACAAAGATAAAACTTGGCACGAAAGTACTTTATAGTTAATGGAAATGCGCTAAAAACAGATTTTTCATTAGGGGCAGATTAAAGAAGTCTAAGTTAACTCTCTCAAGTTTACGCAGACGAAGTCGTAGGAAATAACTATTATATCATAAACTCTGTCTAATAATAATACAGGGATATGAATGAAAAATTAACGGTACCCTTTTCCACCATTAGCATAATGACGCCGGTCGTCGGAAGAGACGGCTATAAATCAGGTGTCCTGCAAATCCACTAACCTTTGCATGCAATTTTTTTTTATAATATTCCTATTGTTACATTTATCGCTTGCAATTTTTGGGCTCTTTAAATGAGGAATTCTACCAAATTACTTTTTTTTTGTGATTTATGTGGAAAATATTTTAATTCTCAGAATAATGAAAAGACTTTATTGAGCTTTTAAAATGACACAAAATAAATGCAAATTTAAACAGTAACACATTTTGATGAAGCTTTCACAAAGATAGAAGAGAGAAAGATAGAGAAAAGAAGTATATATGACGGTCTGAAAGCTAGAAACATTTCTAGCTTGTCAATGTAAACATTTACATTCAGCCACAAGTAGAATAATAAATGAATACATACAAGAAAATTTTATTACAAAGCACTACTAGAGGCCGATTTTAAATTACTTAAAATATTTGGTGTGCAGCACTCATAATTCTTTTTTTAACTCAATTCATTAAGGATTTTATTATATTCATGTGGTACTTTTTATTACTTCGCTTTTGAGCTGATTATGACGACATTCATCTCGGCATGTAACACGCATCTGTTTGTCTTTGCCGCACGGTCCAGTGAGTGTTACGCTTTCGCCCGTCATTCCACTCGACGCGCATAATCATACTGTGTACGCGGTTTTTTTTATAAAAATAAAAATAAATCTTTTTTTTAGTACCAGAAATACTTTATGATTGCTATACTATACAACTACTATCTACTAGCTGTTTCCCGCGAATTCGTCCGCGTAAAATTAGGTCAAAAAAGAATAAATTTTAGCGTGAAGACATATATCCTTCCTCGATAAATGGCATATCTAACACTGAAAGAATTTTTCAAATCGGACCAGTAGTTCCTGAGATCAGCGCGTTCAAGCAAGCAAGCAAACAAATAATCTCTTCAGCTTTATATATTAGTATATAGAACATATCAAACCTTCGCGCGATATTAGAAATAAGTAAGTGCAAAGACGTAGTAATCGTTCGTACGTTAAAATCGCATATTACTGTTGTATTCATTAATCAGTAATATAGCCTAATGGAAATTGCTCAGATATGACTATAATGAGGTTGTCCTTTGACACAAATGGCTGTACCTAATAGCATTCTGAGCACGTTCCACATAACCTAGTACTGTCGTTTTGTTAATGCCTAATGACCTTATGTTACTTACTGTCAGATTCAAAAGATTAAGGGTATGTTCCGATATACGCTGCGAGCGCTGCTTAGTGCTCGCGCTGGCGATAAATTCGTTCCGGTATACACTGCAAGTATACTGCCGCTGTACCCTATGGAAATATATGACGAATAGTCGCCATTTTTGCACTACGAGCACTGGTGTTTTTGAGTTTCAGTGCTCTTAGTTCTCTGGTCACGTGATCAGTCAAAAACAGAGCGGCTCTTGGTAAAAAGTTAACAGTTAAATTTAACATTATTATATTATTAAAAATTCGTGGGTGAAGACAAATAGTGGGTTTGTAAAAAGCCGTGGTTTTGGAAAATTGAATAAGTGAAAATTGAATGGGGATGTCAGTACACTGGACTGTGTTCCGTTTTCAACTGTAACCATTATAGCAAACGAAATAGAAATACACTTACAGTATACAAAATTGACGTTTCAGCTCACAGAGGGCCTAATACGAAAATTTCGAACCGTTGGAGTCAAAGATTCGACTTTGAAAATATTAGTGCTGGGCCCATATGGGACCCTCCTTAGTGTTAACGCGGGTTGCATCAGCATTGATTAAATGCGTGACACGATAAAGACTTGCCTCCTGTGGGCCTAGCGCGAATATTTTCATGCTAAATACCGTCGAATCTTCGAATTCTAAGTGTTCTTGCTATGGCCTCAGTACTCGCAGTGTATATCGGAACATTCACTCAATAATTTAGTTAGCCTAAGGTGAAAAAAGTAATATGATTTAATTTAGACGAATGACTATTCTTTTTTTAACACTAAAAACTTCTAGAAAGACTGATCTTGTCTTCTATTTTGGGTACGGACGGACCCTATAAATTTTGTTTGAGAGAAATGTAACATAAACGACCGGATATATTATGTTTGCGTACGATTAGAAGGTTGATTTTTTTCCCAGCTTCTACCTCATTATTTTGTAGTAGTCTCAACTTTATACCTCAATGCATTCCTGAGAAAGAGTCTGTTGACAGACAGACAGTCAGACAACAAAGGGTTCCTTATTACCTTTGGAGGTACGGAATCCCAAAAATGCATTTACAACCCCTAGCCTTTGGGTATCGGAATTTTCAAGTCACTCAGCTGAACTGCCTCTACATTTGCTTATTGTTATGTTGTATAGTCGACCAAAAAAGTGCTTTACCATTTTGGATGACAGTTCCTACTTAAAGAAAATTTTGCTAAGGGTTATTGTTAGAAATTAACATAATGCATAACAAGCAAAAAGGAACCTTTTAACTAAATCACGTGCAAACGACATTCGACCTTAGCGTGGCAAGCCAATTTCTTGGTCGACTATACATTTACATATTTCACGAAATAATAATGTCAAAACGAGAGATAAAAATGTCACGGTTTACTTTGTATGTACAAGTGCTTGTACCAAATATGATCTCATTATTTAATAAAGCTATTGTTGTAATGACTATTTCTTGGCACCTGTATCAATAATATTCCGAGACTAATTTTATACAAATAATAATTGTCCTCTTCAAAATCGACCTTCCTACTTTTTAAGCCAATTTTGCGAAGTATACATCGTCACATATTCTTGCAATAATATGGCGAATTATCTAAATCCTAAAATAATACCAACTAAATCCTTTTTGGTTTTTTAAAAAGAAATAAGGATAGACATTGTCATATTATAGGGGATTATATATAAGAGAGGACTTTTTCTAGGATAGAAGATGTACACAATTTTAAAAATCTTACTTGCAAATACATAAAATAATGGAAGAGGTGATTGTATTTATTATACAAGGAAATTAACAATCCACTCATCATACAAAATTCAATTGTCGTTTGTTAGTACAGACACCGTTCTCGCAATCTTCAATACAAAGACACTGGACACTTCTTTACATCTACGTATGGTTTGCAACGATCGCGACCAACGGAAAAAATCTTAATAAATTAATTGTTCTGGATAGTAGGCAGAGGTTTAAATATTACATAAATCAAGTGGAATTACTGAAATATGTCAGATTGTTTAATATTATGAAAATAGACTTACGTGAGCGGAATTCATACTAATTATAAAAATTCGCGTCGCGGCGCGGCGGGAACTGATTGAGTTCACCGACACCGCTTCGTAGCGAGCTCATGAGGAAGGACCCCGGACGGGTTCGAAACTAGTGGGGCAATCCCGATATAACATACGTCGAACACTAATGCCTTCTTAAAGCTATATATAAAATTCTAATTATTTGTACAATTAAAGTACGTACGTACTTTCGCCCATTACTTTAGAAGCTTTGCCAAAGACAGTTTTTTGTCGGGGATTAAAAAAAATAAAAGCCGATTTATTGATTTAGAATTAACTTGCAAAATCAGTTTAAGAAAAAAATTGTCTAGAAAACGGAATTACAAATAAACTAAATAGGAGACGATCAAAAATTAACACAACAATGGACTTCTCCAAATTATTCGATTCTAATTGAAAAATAGCGTATAGACGTAAACACCCAAGCTCGTCAATATCATTGGCTCACAGTGCGTGGTTGAGTATGAATTTACAATACAAACGCAAGCGTTGCAGTTTATTAGTGGAGAGCATTTTTAGACTAAATCAACTATAACAAGATTACCATATCGTGTACAAATTTAAATTAGTTATTCGACTACAAGACAGATAGAAAATAAATAAAAAGACTTTGATAAAAAGATTTGCCGGCTTAGGTATAAAATGAATTATCAGCAAATTAGTTTGTAAAAAACAAATCATTGCGTTTTGATAAATTTAATCTCGTGACCGATACTACGAAGGTCATTTCCAAAAGGTAAGCACTAGAAAACAAAGTTTCAAAATTAAAGAAGAACCAAGCTATCTTTATCTATACTTCTATATTTTATATATAAAACTGAAGAATTTGTTTGTTAGTTTGCTTGAACGCGCTATCCTCGGGAACTACTGGTCCGATTTGAAAAATTCTTTCAGTGTTAGATTGTCCATTTATCGAAGAACACTATAGGCTATTATATACGTCATCACGCTAAATTGAATCTAATGTTTTTTAACCTAATTTTACGCAAACGAAATCGCGGGTAACAGCTAGTTATATATAAATAAAGTTGTATAGATTGACTGTAAAGCCTTAGTAATATGATAAATGTGAAATTTATTAAACTCTTTTACGTTTTTAAATCTAAATCACTGATCTAATTTTGATGAATTTCGGTATTACGATAAACCTTGGGGATGAACAGATGCTAATTTTTGTTGCGAAAATAAAATTTGAAAGGGGTAAAGGTTGAAAGTTTAAAGAAAGTTTTTTTTGAAAATCAAGGAAAACAACGCGGTTTAGGTCGCGGGGCGAGCTAATAATGGTTTTTTTTCTCCGTAGTGTTTTTTTTAAGTTGCCAATATAAAACCAGACACCTTCAGCCTTTGTAGTGGTCTTAGGAAGTCAAATTTGAAACAGACATTCTTTAAGAAAATAACTGGACAAGTGGAATCAGACTCGCGCACTAATGGTTCCGTACCACCAGTACTTTACCGGGGAATATTTTACCTCATTGTTTTAAAATTTTAAATGCAATCATTGTTACTTCATCTCCATTTCTTATAATATTTTGTTAATTACAATAACACTATGGTTTTGTACAATGAATTTTACATACTTATTTGTAAGCTGAATAATCTATTTATATAGATTAGAAGATATATCAAATAGATGGAAATGAATAGATGGAAATTTAATAAAAATAAACTATTAGATGTAGAGACTCGAAACTTTCCATGTTGATTGGACATATATTGAGTGAAATGGGACAATAACTTTTAATAACTTTAAAAGTTATTGTCCCATATATAACAAATACCATTATTGCATCTCACATTCAGAACCTAATTCCTGATTCTGAACATAAATGTTTATAGGGTACCTTCCCATTTTACATTTATATAATCATTTACAATCAATAAAAATAACTAGTTCAGGGCTCACTAATGTGACGCTTACTTTTTGGGCCATAACCTCTAATTTAATTTTAATGTTTCAATAAATTACCTTTATTATACTATATTAAGATCACTAAATATTTTAACCTATTAAATGACTACCATTAACAGTAACGCTGTATTTAAGGTTTAAATTTAAATAACAATAACTTAGGCCTGTTACTCAAATTAACACCTTGGCATACTTGCACATGTTCTTGATAAATAATATGAATGTGCTGAACTGAACTGTGCACTATAACTTTGGTATTGTTAAGGATAGTTTTATGTATGTGATAGTGTTACAGCTGTTGGTGAACTTTTTAATTAAATAAATTTTTAATAAAATAAAAGTCTAGATGCTTAAAGTACATTTAGAATCCCAACTCAATGCTTAAATGAGTTAATAAAAGTATTAAATGAATGAGTCCTGTGAAGTGAACCTTTGAGTTATCAAAGCTTAAATAATTAAATAGAATTATTAAATGAATGAGTATTTATAATATGAAATATGAAAGTTCCTAAATTCTTACCTTTCTATCTCTGAAGCCAATTTTTTCTTTTCTGTATCTCTTCTTTGTTGTTTCAACTTCACTTTCAGATTCTGTATCAACTAGCTCTTCAGCTGCAGTTATTGATGGAATTACTTGATATTGCAACCTAAAAGATACATATATATTTAAATGTTAATATATGTAATATTTTATTTCAATCAACATAAATTTTAGAGCCTTTTTTTTCCCACAGTAGGGCAATGGCCTCACTACCCTCTTTTGTTTTGTCTAAAGTTATGTGCTGCCAATGTCTATTATAACAACCCAAGTTATTCCTCCATTGCATTCTTGATCTGCCTCAATGTTGTTTCCGTCTTGGGGTTCATAAAGTAGAGATTTTTGTCCGAGGATCATTCAATTTGCGGCAGACATGTCCAGCCCAATCATACTTTACGTTACGTAGCTTGGCCGCTGTTTGGGCCACATTCTTCTTCTTTTCGTTTCAATGGCAAAACTATATTTTGGGTGTAAGGGCCTATATGTTCAAAGCCCAGAAAGTAGCGCTCATGTGAGAAAGAGGTACTGGTACCCGGACGCGCCGGCCCAATTCGGCTACAAGCATAGCGCTACCTCTAATTAGTGATAAATGGTGATGATGTGGTCTACATGATATGATCATATCATCTCTTAATCTTAGTTTCTCATGCATGATCATATCATTTTGGAAAACAACCAGTCTGCTGTAGGAAAATAATTAGACTGCAGTTATATAGGCATTTTCCAAAATGTCCACCAAATCAAATCGTGCTGCGGCGTTAAATGAAAATGGATATATATAAGTGTAATTTAAAAAGGTAAAAGTTACAATAAAATTTCTACACTTTGTAATAAAAAAGCTGATAAACCTTTTAGGCTTTCAATGATACAGCAAAACGTAAGCCACAAGCTTTATTCTGACGCAACATTATTCACGAATGCCACCGGTAAAAATGAGGAATAAGTACATATTATAACTTAAGCCAAAACGAGGTTGCTTTCAACGGAATCACGAGGCATTTATACGAGACCTGAAAAGGTGCAGATGAAAGCGAAATATGCATTATGCTCGTAATAAACCCAGCTCGACACTCCAACAATTCTATTTGTACATCTAACAATAAACCTCAAAAGAATTTCATAATAAGAGACAACGCCACTCGCACCTGAAAAGCAGTTTTCCGTTGCCACCCCCGCATTTTCCGTAAGTGAGACAGACGTTATCAAAAATTTGCAATAAGCCCGCATACAGTTTTGTATCGCGCCGATGTACCTTTTATTGTGCTTACGAGTTTGTAACAAAAGAAGTTGAAAATAGAGACAATAATTTAGATAGATAGATAGAATAAACTTTATTGCACACAAGAACACATAGAGAATCATAATTAATAAGATAAGAAAAATAAATACTGTAGTATGGTACAATTAGGTGGTCTTATCGCTACATAGCGATCTCTTCCAGACAACCTAGTTAAATAGTATAATTTAAGTACAGTTAAATTTGAAATTGTGCCTAATTTTGAAATGATTACTATAACGATCAAGGAGAGGAAATACTTTCCACAAAAGCCTCATGATAGTTCATGAGTATTGTAAATCAATACAAATATATAAAGTTGAAGTTTGTTTGTTTACGAGAATGCTCTAATCTCAGGTCTGGTGCGATTTGAATAATTATTTCAGTTATACATAGCCCATTTATCGAGGAAGACTATAGGCTATGCATCATCACGCTAAAACTTTTTACCTAATTTTACGCGGCCGAAGTCGCTGGTAACAACTAGTCAATTATAATCAGATGTATCGCCGTCCACTTTGCTCCTTGACACATAAACGAATCACATGGGAATCCTTTATAATTTCTAAGGTCCTCGAGGATTACTTATGTTTTTAAAAAGACCACATATTGAAATCACATACAGACAGCTGACAGCAAATATCTAATTAGGACGTTATAGGAACCGGGTACAGGTCGGACATATAGGGTGGAAAACGAAGCATTAATCCCGGAGACTGCTGCTCTTTGAGACACCATTATCTCCGATGCGTCCAGGATGGTCTTCAGGGCGTCTTTGCTGCAGGAAGCCGGCACGCATTGACCTACCAGCATCGGGCGTGTCTGTGGTAAGATTATGATAAAACTCATTTTAGTTTTCATACCAGACGTTAACTTGCTGTATTTATTTATGATTTTTCTTCTAATCACGTTATAAAGAACTGTAATGCCTCTATAACACAGTGTTCTTATAACGATTTAATATTATTCTATAATATATAATATTATAATGGTGTCTACCTTTGTGAACATGTTTTATAAGTTTCATTTACTTTGTAATTTTGTGGTACATAAATAAATAATAATATAATATTTTGCGCATTCGGGGTCGTACAAGCATGTGTTGTACGAGAATAATCTTACAACACGTTTTCCTATAATGTGTTGAAGAAGAAATTATATAATGTAACAAAAAACAGACCCCTTTTATGGAATGAAAAGGTGCTGAAAGGCAAATTTATCTATTAATTTTAACACTACTTTATGAGTCTAGAAATCATTGTGTCAAATAATATTCTTAATATACAAAATATTTGTTTTCTCATGGCTTTTAATGAAATCATTTTTTTCAAATGACCATAAAGCCACGTATATCGTATCAACACAGCAACAATTTGCGAGGAAAAATAATTACTACTCAACTAATTTCGAGTTCAAACGACCTCATTGACCCTCTGTAATTAAACCTTACGAAGAGCCGCCGCTTCAATGAGTAATAACGATAAATTTTTATACACCGATATAAATGGATACCTCCCACGTAAGTAGTTATATCCCAAAATCCGCAATTTTTAAATGGAGCTATCCAAAAATATAAATTGAAATTTTATCGTCATTATTTGATATATTTTTCTATACAAATACGAGTATACATTCAATAATTATGATGATAAAATTAATAAAACTTACAGTAAAATTTATATTATTGGACAATTTTTTCCTCAAGGCTTATCGGTTCGGAAAAACTTGAGCTTGTCTTTGCAACGGATTGCGATGCAAGGCAGAAAATTCTATTCGATTGGACAGTTGTAAATTTTTGGACATCGACTTTATTGTAGATGGAATTTTGAGTTCTGAAGGGGAAGAGAGGATTGTAATTAGAGGTAGCGCTATGCTTGTAGCCGAATTGCGTCGGCGCGTCCGGGTAGCAGTACCTCTTTCTCACATGAGATCGGCGTGAAGTTGCGGCAATGTTGTCACGTCTAGTGATGGTGTTGTTGTCGCGTTTCATTGGGTTTGTGAGACTTCCCGGTGGCCTAAACTCGTCATTAAGGGCCGGCAGCGCATCTGCTGGCCTTCTGGTCGTGTGTTTGTGAATGTCCGAAGTGCCGAGACAAACCTTATATGGTTTAACGGCTCTTTTTTAATGTTAAAAATATATTGTTAATTTTTAAATAAATAAATAATAAAAAAATAAAATATTTATTATATGTACAAGTATATATATAATATTTTATAATTTACAGGGTAGTTTTGGAGACAGCCATTGCATATGACTTAAACCAAAGAATGCACAGGAAAATTGCAAATTTTCCTGATGCGATACAAAATCCAGCTGTGTGTTCACATAAAGGCAAAATTTATGCAGCAGGGCAAAAAAATATTTATTGTTACAATGAATCGCTTGAAAAAGATTCTTGGTCTACTGTTGTGGGTACTGAGATGAGAATGAGCTGTTTAAAATCATTTAAAACTTATATCTATTGCACACAAGGTTATTTCAGACATCTATACAGATTTAGGCCAGAGGTTGATAAAAAATTAGAACTAATCACAAATTTTTCAAATCTACCAGCCGCTATATGTAATTTAGGTATGTCTTTTGTGCATATTTTTACTGTTAGTGCTACATTGTTCAACAATTAATATACATATGGTCATCACAACTCTGCTTTAACACAATCTTATAGTAAAATGGATAGATGTGTGTGTAAATTGTTTGGCATTGATGGTTGTAAGGTTTCATTTCACTAATTTTATGTATTAATAATGCACATTTTATAAAAATATTAGCATTCTTACACCATCCTCTATATAAACTATAATTGTCGCAAATTTCTTACGTCTACACAATTTATTCTTTTGATAAAATTAATATATTTAATTCTGTTTGATTACCTTTTCAGGGGATCGTCTTATGGTGTTCACACGCACAGAAAGTGGCCTCTTGGAAGTTGAAGATTACAGAGGAGAGGCAGGGGAGAAACCTAGAGTTCTTTCCATACAATCACAAACAATGAGAGTTAATGATGTAGCTGGCTCTTGTTCTTTAGTCATGACAATACCACCTTTATGTACTGAACTGTCAGAAATTCAGAGACTATATTTAAATCAGCATTCAACTAATTGAAGTTAATAAAAAATGTATAGTGAATTATAGAACTTTTTATTTGTTTTCACAAACTAAAAATTTTTTTTTCACGTAATTGAATGGGTGGTAGCCTAGATTGGGTTGGAGAAACCCTGCCTGTCCCTTGGCCTGATGGGCGTATGATGTAAGGAGATTGTCAGAAGGTCGCTGGATGAGATTGGCAAGGGATAGGGGAGAATGGCAAAAATAAAGAGGCCTATGGTCTATGCTCAGCAGTGGGTTATCAAGGGCTGAAAATGATGATGAATAAAAAGTTTACCTATGGTTATGAGATTTTGTTTGTTTCCTATTAGATTATTGACTTTAAGATATTGCTATTGATCTATAATACACTGACCGTATTAAGCAATAATGTACCTTAATGGCGTCCTTACATGCCCGCAATGTGCACGCTCTTTTATAAATAAGATCGGATATATGAGCCATATACGTGTGCACCAATAACGGAGATTTTTCTTTGGAAGCGGTCGCCGTAGCCAAAACCGGCCAGGATGGTATGATGATAACGAAAAAGCAGTTTATGACAAAATCTTACACGTATAAAATATGCTTGTTTAATAATAAACTTAAAATTACGAATTAGAGGTATAGTGCTGCCATCTATAAAGATCACGAAGCTCTTTAAACATTACTAGTGCCATCTAGTTTATAGGAGTGGAAATGTAGGGTTACTCCGTATTAGTTCAAGTGGTCTCCAATAGATGTCGTTAGGTCCTATAGCAAAGAGGTTTTATTTTTTTTTAATATTTAAATTTATCTGCCATACAAGGAGGTACGCCTCGAGGCCCGTACTCCCAGGAAACTGGAAGACACCCGGTAGTAGCTGACATATAGTAATTTTTTTAAAATAAGGATACAATTTTAAATTTTGAGGTAAATAATATGACTTGCAAAAAAAAGTCTGTTGAATATTTCACAGTCTTTTATTTAATACTTTTTACAATAAACAAAAACTAACAATCGACATTATAACATTTATTTGTATAATAATGAGTTTAAACGGAATATGAACAATATGAAACAAGAACGAGTAAAATTACTTACTAATATAAATTCATGATCGCAGTTTGATATAATTATACGCCATTTATAGAGAAAAAAAAATCACAAATAAACTAATAGGAAAAATAATGATCTATACAAATTGATAAATTTACATTTTTATATTTCATTTTTTGTTCTATAATAGACTAGCGGATCCAGCAGACATTGTCTTACCCGAATTTGGCGACTCTGCTATTATTCAATTAACCAATCTCCTGTCTATTCCATGAAACGTGACGATGACCGAATTTTTTTGTATTGTTTTATCAATCTTTCGACTTTTCCTTTCTTTCTTTTCTTTTAAACCTTCCCTATAACAAGGGGAATGAAAGAAAACAAACAGAATTTATATTAGTCTAACCGTTTTCCGGTTTTAGTGAGATTAACGAACAACGATTGATTTTTAAATAATTTTAAATGTATTTTAATTACTTTCATTATAATTGGTTGAATATTGTATTGACTAATGCATTTATTTTAAAAGACTATGTCTATATTTAACTGCGAGTCAGGAACTCGTTAGCGATGGCCTTCCAGTTGGTGGGGTCGTCGTCAGGGTCGGGCTTCGATTTCCTGATCTTCTTCAGGATCCCCCATCCGTCTGCTTTCTCCGTGGAGGATAGGTAGGTATTGGTTGGGTCTTGTTCCAGGGTGTAAGCACCAATGATCAAACTCTGCACCAGTCGAGCTGACACTAAAGTCTGGAATAATGGCAAAAGGAATTTTCACTGTGATCAAAATCAAACGATACAACAAAAGTATTCAAAGAGATTTGTGATACGATAAGGGTTGATATCAAAGCGGGGTTTATTGTTTTATGTTGCTCCATATTTCCGAACCGACAGCATATCCAGCTTTGCCGAAAGCCAAACAAAGCACAAAGGGCGTGCATGTAAATCCTCTGCTATGCAAATACAATGTATTAAAGCCGCGGTCTCTCTTACAAATCGGATTGCACGTATTGGGACTAACAATACCGTTCGGCTTTGAACGGATGATTTTATATAGTTTATAGCAAATTAATATACGAGTGGATAATAGCATTGCATATAAAATCACAACAGTGCGATTTGCAAGTAATTCCCTTTCTTAATTTTACTGGTTGTGTTGAATTAAAGTTATTTTTTATTATTAAACTCATGTGTAGATGATGTCGGGCTCGATTCATAGTTACTATGAATTCCGCTCAGGAAAGTTTAAGTTCAAAAATTGAGTTATTTAGAAATCACACTCTTCATTTCACTCACATTATTACGATCCTGTTATTCATGACCACTTCTCTTTCCTCGTAAAACATTAACTTCCTAGTTAACAACCAAAGTTCCAGCGGTTATGGTTAATAAATATTGTGCCCTTAGGTACTTTAGAAAAAAGTAGTATCATAACTTGAGCTGGAAAAATAGGCGGGCCGAGGTAACGACGAGAGATAAATTATATTCATATTGTAAACGAACCGTAGCTTCTTCAAAAAGTGCTTGGAGATAATGCAGATACTTACCTCATTTATGGGTTTATATTTTACACTAGCTGTACCCCACGAATTCGTCCGCGTGTGCACTCTTAGAGGTTTAAAAATAGTTTTTGGATGAGGAATTAATTTTATGTTTATAAAAAGAACTTCACAAATAATGCATTATTTTAAAACAAATTTGATTAGCATAAAAAAGGTTATACTGAGCTAACCTTAAAAGATAGACATCTGCTGTCTCGGACTTTCATTTAGAACTTTTAAAGGGGAACAATTTTGTCGTACGTGACTTTTGCGAAACTTTCACCATTTACGCAGCGCACGCAGTGGACGCTCTCAAATAGGAAAAATAGCTCCCGATTTTGAAACATTCTTCATTGGTGCTTCGCTCCTACTGGATTAGCGTGATGATATAGAGCTTATAGCCTTCCTCGATAAATGACCTAACACTGAATTTTTCAAATGACTTCCTGAGATTAGCGCGTTCAAATAAATAAACAAACAAACTCTTCAGCTTTATATATTAGTATAGATTAAAACGAATGAGTACTTAGTTGAAAACAATATGACGATCAAAATAAGACTAAACATAATATATATTTGTATTGCTTACTAGTGGACCCGGCAGACGTTGTCCTGCCCAAACGTTGGGTCACTTTCTATTTACTATTTTCTATTTGCTGGCACCCGGACGCGCCGGCCCAATTCGGCTACAAGCATGGCGCTACCTCTAATTAAAAACCTACCATGTTTAGTTGTAAAGTATATGCATTTTACGCATATTAAATTAGCCGTGCTCACCACAATTATCAGAAAATCTCCCAATAAATGGCTTCGTTGTAGATTATTAATTATCTTAATAGTATAGCGATTGTAGAAAAGACGTTATCTATGTACAAATATATAAAGGTGATTATCCATTGCGTGTTCACGTGTTACCATAGCGCAGTCCCAAAGCTTTAAAAATATGTTTTGTTTGTGTATCTCTCTGTCACTCTTTCTGAGTGTTCCCTGTTCGGAGGGTTCATTTTAACGAGGAGAAACCCAGGTACCCATTAACCATAAGGGCCAAAAGTGTGTTATGTCAGGCTCCAACCGGCTAAAACCCCACGGCAGTTCCTCCTTACTACTACGCGGCGGAGACGTGGGAACGAACAGGAATTCCAATCCCAAATCTCCGCCAATCCCTTTTCGGGGTTGACCAACAGAACTGTACATTCAATTTTGGTGCCATTTACAACTGAAGAAATAAGAATTCATGTGATTTTTTACTATCTTGATTGCCTTTGTGGTTATTTCATAAAAGCCAAAATGTGCTGAAATTAGTTTTACTTCAGATACTAGTTTATTAAGTCATTATTGAAGCCATATAAATCGTCATATTCCTAGTATAGACCTGTACCCTACGCTAGTATAGTATAGACCTGTGGTAGTCCACAGATCTATAGAGATAGATTGGGTGACGTTTTAAGTCACTACTCTGCTTTCACAGGTCATAGCACCGTCATCATACAGTGTAAAGCTTTTTCACTGTAATATCAATTATATATATAAAATATTTGGTTTCACGTTACGTATGGCTTACATTATTAGACTTAGCTCAGACAATTAGATATTAGACATCCCGAAAAACAGATTTTTGTGACCTTTAACTACCATTAACTTTTTTCAGGTCTTGAATCGATGAGGACTCTTTAGCTTTCATTAATGTAAGCTTACCTCTATTTTAGGACTAATTTGACTGGCCTAGTCTGTCCTTAAATTCTAGTATAGTCTGGTCTATTCTGGTCTAGTCTGGTCTAGTTTTGTCTAGTTTGGTCTAGTCTGGTTTATTTTAGTCTAGTCTCGTTTAGTCTAATCCAGTCTAGTCTGGTCTAGTATACGCTATTCTAGTCTAGTCTAGTATAATCTAGTCTAGTCTAGTCTAGTCTAGTTTAGTCTAGTTTAGTCTAATTTAGTCTAGTTTAGTCTAGTTTAGTCTAGTTTAGTCTAGTTTAGTCTAGTTTAGTCTAGTTTAGTCTAGCTTAGTCTAGTTTAGTCTAGTTTAGTCTAGTCTAATCTAGTCTAGTCTAATCTAGGCTAGTTTAGTCTACTCTAGTCTGGTCTGTCCTTATATTATCAGAAAGGAAACCTTTTGATAGACATTAAACAAGGCCTTTTCAAACAGTGTCTATAAGTACTACACAATGATCTAGGCTTGCTTTTCTCATTAGCGTCATACGAGTATTAGATACTGTTAAAATAGAAAGCTGTTAATTCATTATTCAACAAGCATGCATCTGGTAGATAATATTGTATGGCATCTGCTTATCATAATGCTCCGTACGATTTATTGCGCATTTTAGTAAGGACGAACTATCATGGGGTTTGTCTGTTGGAGTTCAGAATAACCCACCGTCGGCCCTCGTGGCGGGTAGGTACCCGTATCTGGTTTCCCCACGTAAAAAAAGGTGACTTTCATATTCATCATCATCATTTTCAGCCCTTGATAACCCACTGCCAGGCATAGGCCTCTCTTTGTTTCTGACACTCTCCCCTATCTCTTGCCAATCTCACCCAAGCATCTCCTGCCAATTTCTTTACATCATCCGCCCATAGGGTCGTGGGACGACTAGGGTTTTTCCAACCCAATCTAGGCTACCACTCAGGTTCGTAGACCACCTGCCATCACCACATCTAGCTATGTGTCCTGCTCATATTAGGATTCATTAACTGTTCAGTTGAGGTACTGTAGGTTAAATATCTTAGTAATAGGAGAACGGAATGAAAATCTTAATGTACTTTGCTTAAATCTCAACCTTGGTGGGCAATTATTACGGCCACTTATAGCAATATACTGATATCATCAAGAACAAATGATAAAATCCGTTCAATAAATCAAAAGGAAAAATAATAACCACATAAAATATGCATTATATAGTTCGTGTAAAAAATTCAAGCCATATTGTTATTTTCTTAGAATATAAGTTGTAGGTAAAAATATGTTTTTTTATAAAGCTTTTATATTGGGGATTGTGTCATGACAAAAATATTCTCTTTCGTGCTAGCCCTTTCCATTATGCCAGAGCCAGAGATAGCTCAGTGTTCGTACGTTTTTGTCCTTGAAGACTACAAAGTTCTACAACACTGCGCTGCTACACAAAGTCCCCGGCCACACTAATTGATCATTCAAATGTCTGGCTCCGGCATTATAGCCACAGGTAATCATTTTTTATAAACTGAGCCAGAAGTTTTGTGTAGGAAGAATTATAGCCACATGTTTTAAAGTTTATCTGATAAATTATAATCAGTCGACCCACAACATTCACATATTGGCTACTTATTTTCGTGTTTGTCACTTTATCGAACGCTATAAAATTTTCACTAGATAAAAATACATTGCTAATGACGTGAGATATTGTATACTATTATTGTGCTTATATTCTTTATAGTATGGGCGCCCACGAGGGTATTCTGCGCAATACTCGAGTGCGTCAGAAAACCATAAAGAGAAAATTCTTGCACCCTGTAATGTACTCCCACTAAATATGAACCCTTAATACAGGGTAATTCTATAGAACCCATAGG
>JANCMC010050420.1:10078982-10119121 GCA_024363005.1 Charaxes varanes | reverse complement strand
TTTTTTTATTGTGAAGGAAATTCTTTAAGAGTTACGGAAAAAGTATATTCTGACGCTTTTTTTTAATTTGATGTACCTAATACCATCAATAACGCCTAAGGCGTACGTACCAAGCGTTATTAACATCATGATCTTATCTTAACATAACCTTTTTTATTGCTTTCGCTCTTCATCTACGTAATCAAATAGATCTTCACATCGCTTTAGTGACTACAGATTTAGCATCACTGGCTCTCCTACTTGCATACTATAAAACAAAGTCGCTTCCCGTTCTTGTACGCCTAGATCTTTAAAACTACGCAATGGATTTTAATGGGATTTTCATCAATAAACAGAGTAGTTTAAGGAGAAGGTTTATAATAACATAACTTCTGACATAAGTTCAATACATGTTTATATATTACATTGTACATGTGCGAAGCCGGGGCATATTGTGGTTTCAAAAGTGTAGTTCAATAAGCAAAAATCTATTTTTAATGTTTCGTTTCCAACTTTCTTTTAAATATTAATTAATTTAATCACCATCGATTATTTATTCTATTGAATAGGGACTATTGGGTAATATTATGTCAAGGAGTGTTCTATGTCATGTTCATAGACTAAATCGTAACATACATTGTTTGTATTTTATGAGCTGGTGTGAGGAAGAGGAATAGTTTATTCTGTGTAATTTTAAATAATGAAAAGTGAGTAAATAATCTTTACTTACGGTTGGAAGTCCTTTCTCCTGGAGCCAGTCATCAGGTTCCTTCAAACAGAAGCATCCATAGAGTAGAACAACAACAAACATTATAGCAGTTAGGCCAAATATACCATAATATCCCATTCTTTGCAGCATTATTCCACTTAATCCAATTCCAATAGGGAACCCTGCTGTCATGCAAAAGTTGACAAGACCAACTCTGAATGTCCGAGTTTGTTCAGATGTAATGTCGCTAATGTAGCTAAAAACACCAAGAAACATTGTCACCCACCCTCCAGTTAAAGACGTGAATAACGTTTCTAAAAGTATCGTGACATGCACTGGAATTTCATAAAAGAAATAGACATTTACTAAATTGTTTAAAGACGTTACAAGTTCACCAAAAATCGGTAGTAAGATGCAAATCTTCCTTTTGCCCGTTCTGTCGCTCCATGCTCCCAAGAACATGATAATAATACATGGCAGAGCTGTGTGCAATATACTTTTCCATATGTCGATAGAGGATATTAGTGTCTGTATTTCTTTTTCGTGACTCGAGAAATTATTATTGCCCTTTTTAACTAAAGCATCACAAATATAATCTTCTTTTTGGAAATATACTCTGCATGCTTTGTCCAAATTAAAATTTCCCATGGCAAATCGAGATATAACGCTGGGTATAATAAGACCAGCCAATAATGGTTCTACAGTAATATTATCTTTGATATGCCATAATTTATCTGTGAAACTCTTGTCTTTATGTTCAAGTAGAATTTTCTCTTTATTTAAAGGTTTCTCTTCAGTTTTATCAACTGGTTCTTGTTTCTCCGCCATGATGTTACAAATACGTTTGCACTTATATGTTTCTTCTGTTACTTTGCACTCAACTTCATTTTATATTAGAACTGTTGAAGCAGCGACACTTAGAGTTGCAATGTTTAATTTAACACAATGAACGTCTATGTAGGAGACATAATAATTGCCTTTATTATTTACTTGTCCGATATATTTGTTTGATATCAATTAAACGTAGATAAAGATAAAGCGCAGACGCAGATAACTATCCTTTTTAGTATTGGATGGATCAACGTTTGTTTTATTAATGTCGATTGTTGAACAACGGTAATGATTTTTTTCCGTGTTTGTCAAGAATTTAATATACCGATCCGCTAGAATCTTATTTTAATCGCATTATGTTATATAGTAATTTTAATGATAAATGTATGCACATAAGCCACAACGTTTATGTTAGTTATTTTACTAATTATTGAATAAAAGTTATTGGTAATACTTATTTTAATTATGAAATTAAGATAATTATTACCAATGACTGGCGTTCAATAATTAGTAAAATAACTAACATAAACTTCATTATTAAATATTTAGGTACTTCATTATAAATCAGATTTTATATATTATGTTTAAAACAAGAATAAAATGGAAAAAAATAGTAACAGTTTCAAATTTTTCATCTTTGTACTTCATTTGTTCAATAGAATACTGAATACCATTCTTATGCCGGAGCCAGACATAGCTTCATTTGAATGATCATTTCAATGATCATGTAGTGTAACCGGGGACTTTGTGTAGCTGCAAAGTTTTGTAGAACTTTTGTAGTCTTCAAAGACAAAAATGTACAAACACTCAGCTATGTCTGACTCCGGCATTATAATAAAGAATGAATGGCAATAATGCGCTGTTTCATACGTTTCTCCATATTTTTGTCTAAAACTCTTAAACCATTTATTGTTTCATATTTTTGTACGAAATCTATATGCTTTCCTTTCACTACTATGTTAAATATAGAGAATTTTATCTTTAAAGATACTTTTCATTTATGAATCAAAAAAATACTGCCTTGACGTATGTTTCTCACTTATCACTAAGCAGTGCCTGGGACTTGTGACCCAGGTGTAGGTTTAGGAGCGCGCTTTTTATAGTGATCACTAACACTCACCTTCATTGCCAGTGTTCCCTCCCCTGCCTTTTACTGCCCTTCGCTTTTCATTCCTCGCCGAAACCTTGGTGTACCTTCCCACACTTGTTTGGAAACAAAATCCCTCACACAGATTTATATCATCAAAGCATTCCGAAATGAATTCGTATGGAAGAATGTCTCTGAAAAGGCGACTTACATAATCCTATTTCCTTACGATTTCCACCATTCATTGGAAAATAAACGATTTATCATCCCCTAAGCACACAACTCTTTAAGAAACCGTTTTTTCTATGGAGATTTTTTCCTGCTGAGCTATTCCGTAAATGTATATTTTTAATGTACATTTCCATCTTATAATATACAAGATCGTTACCGGGGAAATATCGGTGTTTTGTTGTAGTCTATGATCAATTTTTCAAATCAAATAATGAATAAATCCAGATATGCTCGTCTTGTAAATACTTTCCATTAGACAATATTGTTATAAGAATAGTTACAGCCTTTAACTTTTTATGGCATATAATTACTCTTTGATGATTTTAAAAGTAACTAGCTGTTTTCTCTGATTTCGTCCGCGTACAATTTGCCAGAGCCCTTAGATCTCCCTCATCTTCGTAGCGGATGTTTACTAAGTATAATCTACATCCTTGCCAAATTTCATCTTTGTAAGTCCCGCAGTTTTCGAGATTTCGGAATGAGGGTTACTTTTATGTAAATACATATATAGTCGCAAAAAAGTTCTGTTAAGATTTCTACAAATATTTCTTATAATCAATACTACACTCATATATAAAGCTGAAGAGTTTATTCGTTTGTTTGAATGCGCTAATCTCAGGAACTACTACTGGTCCGATATGAAAAATAATTTCAGTGTTAGACAGCCCAATTGTCGAAGAAGGCTGGAGGCTATAATATATCATCGTGCTAAAAATTTTCACCTAATTTTATGCGGATGAAGTTGCGGGTAACAACTAGTGATTTAATAAAGTGAGATATTGGAATATCCAAGTGTTTGTGATGTTTGGAGAATTGTTGCGATAACGGTAGTAACAAAATCGATGTGATCTTTACAGAGGCAAATATCTTGATGCCATTCATCAATTCTTGGCCGGGAAAATAAAAATAGATAAATGTAACCATAAAAGGAATAAATCGTAATATAACCTTATCATCACGAAACGAATCACGATCCATTCTTTTCTGCGTGAGCCGATCAAATGGGCTGATTTATGAGACTCGTAAAGCCGGTGCCTGGCTCACAAGGGTACCAGCGTACATGGTCCCTACGCAAGAAAATGTATATAGAGGGCTTTGTTCAAAACTTCTTTCAGTTTCCAGGCATAGAATGGTAAATTGAGTCTAGCTGCAACATTGTAACTTTCCTAAATCTATTGAATTACCACTTAAATAAGATGCTCTTTCAACTTATTGAAGTGGTAGTATATATATATAAATAAAACTTACCAAATTGATTAAAGGTGAAAGTGATTTATTGATTAATTAAATTTATGATTGACTAGCTGTGCCCGCGACTTCGGCCGCGTAAAATTAGTTTAAAAAACATATACTCAAATTTAGCGTAATGATATATAGCCAAAAGCCTTCTTCGATAAATGGGCTAACACTGAAAGAATTTTTCAAATCAGACTAGTAGTTCCTGAAGGCTGACCCCACCACCATGTGGGACAAACAGTAAAGGAGGAGAGAGAGAGACTAGTAGTTCCTGAGATTAGTGCGTTCAAGCAAACAAACAAAGAAACTCTTCAGCTTTATATATTAGTACAGATTAAATTCAGTCTAGATTTATTAGGGCAAAGAGAAGAGCCTCCATTTGAAAAAGTGTCTGGAAAAGAGTTCCATTGTCGAGATATTATATTATCATCTGAATCCAATGTATAAAGTATTAATACCCACTAATAAATGTCACATTGTTGAATAAATTAATAGATTAACAGATTTTTTGCATATAATAGAAGCGTGTGTTTTTTATAACAAATATTTGTGTATATATTTGTCGCCGGCGTTATATACCCACTATGTTTAATCGACCGGTTACTGGAGCGCGCTTTTTTGGTTTTATTATGTTTATTAGGTATTTAACTCTTTCTTGTAGACTTTCTTTTCGGATAAACTTAAATAGAAAAGGCTTTAACCATCCTATACTTGTAGCAGCAGCAATTGTTCAAGGTGAATAATAAATATAAATATATACAGGGCTATATGGCACACGGACGTCTGTTCCTAAGGTAGACAACTTAATGCCTGTGTTATAGGTAACATCCGCCCGTTATACACAAATATATTTTTATAGAAATATGTAATTACCTACATATGGATAATACACCAAGACTCGAGGTGGAAATCGAACCCACGACCTCCGGAGCAGAAGGCAGGGTCACTGCCCAGTGCGCCAAAGGGCGAGTCAAACGAAAGAAACGATTTTTCTCTTTATTATACTCTTTCGCACGAGAGCTTTTTTAACGCGCGTTAAAAAAGCGTTCAAAGAGTGAACTCCCAAGTTTGTGGTCACATGACAGCGCTTTTATAACGAGACGCTTTTTTATCAAGAAATGTTCTATATTCAACGCTATATATGTATCTTCTTCTTCTTCTCCTTTACTGTGTGTCCCATATGGTGGTGGGGTCAGCCTTCCGAATTTTATTCCGCCACTTCGCCCTATCCTTGACAACGTCTTCGGAAACTCTACACTTAGTCATGTCCTCTGTCTTACTAGGTCTTTCCATCTTGTTTTGGGTCTGCCCCTGGCTGCCGATTGAAGTTGAAGAAACTTGAGCCAAGCGATGACCCTCCGCTCCAACCAGACGTGACAGAAAAGCCAGGAGAGAAACGGTCAGTTTTAACTTAGGCAGCGGCTTAAGATAAAAAAATAGTAACATCAATCTTCAATTTAAATAGTATAAAAATCAATCGTTGTCCGTTAGTGGACACATGGACCTATAATGTATGATAAATAAAGAAATTTGAATTTGTTAGTCTCGCTAAAACGCAGGAACGGCTGAATCGTTTAGAATTTTGTTTCTTTTGTTTTATTTTCCTTATTTCTGGGAAGGTTTAAAAGAAAAGGACGAATAAAAAATACAGATTTGTTTCGTACTAAAATATCAAACACTTTAAGTAGATGACATTCGTACTAGATCTTTTGACTGACATGCCAAGTAAAATTATTATAACATATGGCCGTTTTATGAAAAAGAGACAAATAGTTAATTGGCGTATAGCAGGCGAACCAAAAATATTTTCAGTTTTTTAGTCTTTTACTATTATACCTAGAATTTCCAAACTGTTAAATGTAAAGACTTGAAATTTTCCTTGTTGATAGAACATGCTAAAAACTCACATTATGTAACAAAAAGTTTTGAAGTTATTTAACCAATTTCTACCTGTTAGATTTTTTTTAGTTAATCAAATTTCACCACAGGCTAAATGCCCGTCCCATTTTACAAGTATTATATCATGTTATACTCTTTATTTTCTTTCACTCATCATTTCTTATTACTCTTCTAGTTCCATTATACAAAATCCGGGTTCATCTTCGGGACAGCCATTTCCGCAATAAGAGGGGCGTCACGATGGGAGATGGCCGCTCTGTGGTTACTACTACAGAGCCGCCATCTATCACCGTTCCACTACAGCATACTCTTTCGCGGCAATCGCTTTCTTCACGAAGCGACGAAATGCGATGTCCGCGTCGTCAGTGATACTAATTTATACCTTTACCGCGTATCAGAAACGGAACGCTTGTTAACTCGCGTCAAAACACGCTTATAGAAGCGTTCCATTAACTTGTTTCTTGGTCACTTTATGTAGTTATTTTATAATGTTAAATCAATATTTAACTCTAGTGTGTACACCGCCTATATAAAGGTCACTATTAAAGAGTATGATGTAAACTTCGTACAATTTTAATGAGTGTACAGTTCAATGACTTTTCAGTTAACTACCGGCCATTTTGCAGATGGGAAACTTTTATTGCATCTAATTTGATGCTGCTATTTTGCGTGTTATTTTTCGGGTTTATTAGATCTAGCTGAGGTCAGCAACCTCGTTGGTTTACTCATTGAAATTTAAAGCTTTTTTTATACTTATACTATCATTTATTTCATTTATCTTATTCCTACATACATTTTTAAATATTATTATAAAAATAAAAACATTTAAAAATATATAAAAAAATAGATCTAATATGGCTTGAAATGACGGCATTGCCGCCTCTTCTCGCCGATCTTATGTGAGAAAGAGGTACTGGTACCTGGACGCGCCTACCCAATTCGTCAGCAGACCAAAAGGACTGCAAGCGTTATGCTACTTCTAATTAATTTTAAATACCAACCAAGTAACAGTATTACTTGGTTTTTCAAAAATTACATAAAAGTGGTATGTTACATTATTATTGCTAATTTTTTTTTTTTTTTTGTACTTTACCATCAAGAGAGTAATGGAGTAAAGTTGGAAGTAATAATTTTTAGTCTGCAAGTTTAACGTTTTATTCATGCTTAAGAAGTATCCTAATTGAAGTAGCGAGCGATGCGATCGCGCGAGTTGAATTGGGACACTTCTTAGACATCAATATGTTTGATCGCACGTTCGTACAAACTAAGTTCGATCGCATCGCGCGTTCACATTTTATTAGAACTGCGCCTTAAAGTTTGTATACGTCTGGTACCTTACTAAGATGATGCGTATCGTGTTCTGATTCAAGAAGTAATCATAAGCAAACAAACATCAGATCTAAAACCACGCGTATTGGGAGCACCTGGAGTGGAGCACGATTTAAATCCGTCAGTACAACGAAGCTTCCTGGTTAGGAATATGGGGAAGCCAGCGATATCGCCCAATTTCATCATATACGTAACATAAATTGTTTCAAGTGTCTTCTGTTCCTTTTTATCATCATCATCGTTATGCCTTCTAGCCGTATTCGGCTGCGGCGACTGGTTCTGAACTCTGTCAGGAGGGAGAGCAACAATGCTCGGCTCTTTTGTGTACCTTTTAGTGGCACAGATTGCCTCTTGGTCTTTGTGTTTCTTTTATGTTAGCAATAATAGAGATATTGACGTCCGATCCACCTTTATTTATCATTAAATTATGGATTTTTTGTATTATGGAACGAAAATTGCATTAAATTGTTAAACTGCATTTATTATAAATAAAGGAAGTCTTAAGTAAACGAGACGTTTTAAGATAGAAAACTAAGAGTGCGCTAAGAAATATAATCTCAGCGACGTCTGAGAGACCTTTTAGCGTTCCGCTAATGAGTTTTTTCTCGTCCTGTTCCCGCAATACTTCCTCGGCGTTTCACACTTTGCACTCGACAAAGAATCGTTTGGGGAACCGTTGTCTTTGAGCGGCCCCACAAGTACTCGTTCTCTTAATTAATTTCGCGATTTGATTTACATTTCAATGTTTTCACGTTAATTACAAGACACCTTTTTAATACTCATACTTACCTTCTCGTAGTAATAATAATAATTATTTATAATTAATAAACTAGAGCTTCAATAGCTCAACGGTATAAGGTGTGGACTGAAATCCGCAAGGTACCCGGTTCAAACCCCACCGCCGTTGGGGTATTGTCGCACCCACTCCTAATACAAGCTTTAAAATATCCGACCTTCTCTGTGTTTCGGAAGTTATGTAAGGCACTGGGTCCCGATTAATGTCGCTAAGAAATATTAGTCGTGAGATTGTGGGGTTTCCGGGGAGGACATCAGACGGCAGTCGAAATCCTCTGCAATCTAAGTGGGTCCTATTACTAGACCAGGATAACGCTAGGAAGAAGAAGAACTTTGAAACACAAGCATAAAGATAAGAATACTAAGAAGATCTTTATTAAGAGCCAGAATACAGGAATGTGTATATGTACTATAATAAACTACATCCCTTCTTTTCTATATAATGGTGTGAGTAAAAAGGGTGGACCCTCAGACTAAATGAGGGACTAACCCTCGGCTGATTTTCAGTGACTTCTTTCCTCAGGTGCATGTTCTCGTTAACAGATTATTCTTGAGAGAGAGTGGCCGAGTATAATATAACTAAGTACGTTTTTTTACCCTCGAATGACCAGGACTCGAGAAGTTATCCAGTACTACATCGCTAATGTTAGCGATGTTGTACTGGAGAGACACTCACACGTGAGAAGCTCAAATTTAGACCAAATTAACATGGAGCTAGAGCTAGAACAAGAACATTCTTTCTCCATCACTTAATACTCGTATATCATATCCATCATAAACCGGACCAAGTTTGAACGCAACTTTAGTGCCGTCACTATAAGCACGTCTAGCATTAAAGTTTGTTAACTTTTATAGGTACATACGACATTCGAAGTTATCACACTGTGCAGCAGTGTATGTAATTCGTGTATCACGCTTCAGTATTTGATGAATTTATTGCGATCGTGATTATTTTGTACACGACTGTACACTATGGAGTCGCAGTGTAATGTATTTTTATCATGCTGGCTGTCAATATATACGACTGGGAAATATGTAGTAACAAAAAATTTGAACTGAAAATTTTCACAGATCAATTGAAGCTTTAAAATTATATCAGACTACTTATTTCCCGCGACTTTGTCCACCTATACTTTTGAGAGCCTTCCTTAATCTGTCCCTATTAAAAAATCCGTTCTTAGTGTATGTCTACTAACGATATCCTACCTCCTTGCCATGTTTCATCTTTGTATAGTCGACCAAGAAAGTGCTTTACCGCCTTGGATGACAGCTCCTAGTTAAAGAGAATTTTGCTAAGGGTTATCGATAGAAATAAACATAACGCATAACAGGCAAAAATAAGCCTTATAATTAATTGACGTGCAAACGACATTCAACATTAGCGTGGTAAACCAAAAAAAAAAGCAATTTCTTGGTCGACTATACGTCCCGCGGTTTTCGAAATTTCGTGATAGGCGAACTTATTTCATTTATTTATTTAATTTCACATGATTATAATTATACATGATGCCCCGTTAGGGCGTTGCAATTTTAATGGTTAAATTTTGTATCGAAATTATTTTATAACCCCTGAAATCAATGACTTCCGACTAGTAGAGTCAGTCTTGTGATAAACCTCAAAGTGGCAACAAGTGAAATAAAGTTTTGTGATCAAATTGTTTTTGCTTGTTGAGCGATATTAACTTCAACTCTCATCGTATAGTTAATACAAGATTGAAGGTATACAATTGGTCTTAAATCAAATATTACTAGCAGGCTACAATCAGCCATATTGTACCATGCAAATCATGCAATTTCATAATGTAATGTCATTATGTAAATCTAAAATTGATTTTAATATCAACGTGTAACTTATAATCGCTCATACATAAGAAATTCGTTTACGGAGTATTAAAATTTATCGAAAAGCCACGTAGATAGATTTCATTCAAACTGAATAGTAGCTAGAGATTTTAGATTCAATGGTATTTTTTTATAGATTTTCACGCACATTGCATCGCTGTCCTTTTGATATGTGGAAAGGCACATCAAGGCGGAAAGTTTCGGCGAGGAATGAAAGGTGGGAGCAAAGGCCGATATGCTCAAATACCGCAAAGGAAGATCTTCGTGTCCGGGCTAGTTGGAGTTGCCCCGGGCGGCTGTGCCTCGCCGGCAGTTGTCCTTCAGAATGTCTATATATAGTAATCGTAAGTAGAAACTTCACTAGCGTGAGTTGGTTTGTATGGAGATTGTCAGTGTTTGAACTGCGGTCGTCGTCATCCGTAAAGCGCCATCTAGTTTGCTTTGGTGAAACTTTTTTCCACTCAAAATCATTGCCATTTCGTTATGTAGCGGCAGCTACAATGGCTACTTTTAGGAACATGTCTTAATACTAGACGATTAAGGTATATAAGTCAATACTATTACTTTTATAAGTTAAATTATAACTAACATTATTTATCTTCTTCTATAATATAGAAATGCTGAATTTTAGCACAATGTCGTATAATATAGGACATAGTTAGCGTTCAAATTTGCATACTCCTCTGTGCAATTTTGTTTAATTGCGGGATTATGGTACACAGTGCAGATAGTGTTCTGCTTTTATAACTATCTACCGAGCTTAGATGTCTAGTTGAACATTGGTTATGATTGTTATGGCTTCCCTATATTTTGATGTTAGAAATACTTAATTAAGATTTACCTTAGCATGCATACGATCTACTATTACTAATAAGTGAGTCGCAAAGTTGAGTTTTAGTACTAATTAGTATAATAAATGACCACCAGAGATCGCCAACTGGTCAAAATTCGCCCACAAGCCTTTTTTGAATATCACATGCTGAGTATAACGACATATATTTGACAATTTATGTAACTAACGGTTGTCACGCTTTGACATTATCATGTGCTTCTTCTTCCTAGCTTTGTACCGGTTAAGTACCTGGGTTCGCTTAGATTGCAGAGGATTTGGCTATGAGGCGAGTTAAGATGACCGATATCTCATGTGAGAGAGAGGTACTGGTACCCGGACGCGCCGGCCCAATTCGGCTACAAGCATGGCGCTACCTCTAATTGTTCTTTTCTTTCTAAATATTTTGAAGATTTAATAAGTCAGCTTATACTGAAATGTATTACCAACTTTTGAAAATTTGATAGGTGTGTAAACTTACATTTTATACTTTTTGGTTGATTCTTGCCAGTGGTACCATTAAAATTAAGTGGTACCATAACGATTAAAGATAGATCTTTAATTACAACTAATTGGAGTAAGGCACCTTTAAACATAAATAAATACTCAATTATGTTTTTAGAATTTTTATTAATATGATATTATAAATAAAAGAATTATAATAGGTAACCTTTCTTTGATTCGGTCATAGGCTTACAATGTCAAGATAGTGACAGATTACTCAATAAAAATTAGGGTTGTCGCTTGTACCAACTTTCTTCTAAAGAATAGATTTAGTACAGATAAAGTATAGATTTAGTATCTTTCTTCTATAGAATAGATGTTGTAGTCATGATTACTATTAGTTTTCTTCGACTTAACGTTATCCTGGTCTAGTACCAGAGTGAGCTTAAATTGCAGAGGATGTAGCTGAGGTGAGCTTAATGACCGACTGCTTTTTGACGTCACCATCGGAACCCCCACAATCTCTACAATCTCACGACTAATCGGATATTTGAAAACCAGTATAACAATGCATTTTCCATGTTGAGAATGACAAGAAATGCTGAGGTGCAGCCTTTTTAACTTACGGGCCATAAAAAAAAACTGTACTTTTCGCTGTTTTTGTTTACTAGTATATTTAGGCTTTGTAAGGTAAATAAATGTTTATTAATATTATTATTATTATTGCGTCACTCATCTATCACCCGGCCGCAGTAAGAACTGCTTAACCTAGGATAATCGCTCGGTAGCGATCCACTCAAATGTCAATCACTGTCGAAGCTTCGATCTCCTTAATCCATTACATAATCAGATAAGATGAATCAAAAGTATCCTTGAGTCAACAGGCAATTCAATGTATTGAACAGGTTTTTATTAGTTATTCTTGCAGATTCGATCCTATTTCAATTAAAAAAAATAAATCACCTACAACATAACGTTTTCGGTATTTTTTTGTTGTTTAAAGTGTAAATTGTGTATTATTATATAAGTATATTTATGTACAGTGTTTTTTATACCGAATTAAAGTTTTTCTTCTTCTTCTTCGTTTAATATAACGTTTTCACAATAATTTAACCAAAAAGAAATTAATTCAACAACGCGCTTAGAAAAATGTCACAAACACAAACTAATTATCTTGCCAGCGACCAGTGACGATGCATCACAAGATGATCTATTTAGAATGAACTATGTAGAAAGAACGCGATTCTAAAGATGCACCGACTTTCATGCTATAACTTGCTCAACATATCACCGCCTTGGGCCAGCTCTATTTAATCTCTTGTAAACATCTCAAGGTAGTCCTAGAGGTCAACTAATAGGTGGCATCAAATCTATGGAGACCTTAGCGAATCTGAAAAATATTAAACAATAAGTTATATTAGTCCATACTTTCTTGAATTGATTCTTTTATATACCTACGTATTTATGACTTCACCATAAACCTATGTGGTGTCTTCACAAACTCTACCTAACTCCCTTTGTTTCAGTTTGCGCGGCAACGTTAAGGTGATACGGCCAAAAAAGTTGCTCTCCTGGAAAATAAACAAGCTTCACTGGTAAACTATACTCTGTGGTAGGTTGACCATGCATTTGGAAAAGTCTAGAACATTCCTACAGTTTGTGAGGATAAATAATAAATACGCATGCAGCGTTCGAAATAACGGGACTCAAGATTCAAGATGAAAATAAAATCAGTATAAATTGGATTCGAACAATGTTATAATGTTAGGTAAGGTAACAACAGCAAGTGAAATTACTTTGTAATGGTTCGCTCTGAAGATAGTTTAACAAGGCGTAGTACTTGTTTTGTACATTTTGTATCGATATTATTTTTCATGTCGAAAATTTTACTACGCAACGGACTGATCAATGAAGTTTTTGGAATTAAATTATTGAATCTCGCAATTTGTTTTTTATTTTACGTCATAAAATTTGCATCATAGGAATATCCCACATTATTGTGGAATATGCTTCGCCTACTAAAGTATAACTTTGAACATAGAGGATGTTTATGGGGCTAAAACTTAGTTTCAAGAGCCTATTTGGAATTTACTTTGATTTATTTTATATTAATTTAATTCTCAAATCTTAATTAAAACAACTTTCAATGGATAAATTTGGTCATTACAAGTTGTCTTACTGATTAAACATAACTTTCTAGTAGGTGTCTTAATAACAAATTTAAAAATCAGTCATGTAAAGGATGTAAATTTTGTTTTTGGGAGCTTTAAAGTGTCTGAGTGTTTTTAAGAAAAATCTGATCACAGAGTGCCAATTTTGATATGATTGTATTCTATAAAATATATGGTGTGATTGGTGAGACACAAAACACTTTAGGAGGGTACTAGGAATTCGATTCTCGTTATAATTATGTAATATAAATAGGTACTTAATTTTTGACCAAATTTCCTTGAAATTAGGCGAAGTGCGGCCTTACGTTCTGTAATTAGGTTACTGTACCTTAAGGTTAGTTGATAAGGAGAAATGTAATGAACCATAGTGTATGGCCAATTATAAAAGATTTAATGACGGCTTTCAGTCGGTATAAAACGTTGTATCGCGCACTATTTATATGAGGAGGTCGTGGCCTTGAGGAGGTCGTGGCCTAATCAGTGGTCGGCATTTGAGTCGATCGCTAAGTTAAGTTGCTCTGGCTGCGACTAGAACTCATCAAGTCGACTGGCCCGTTGGCGCAGTGGGCAGTGACCCTGCCTTTCGCTTCAGGGGTCGTGGGTTCGATTCCCACCTCGAGTCTGGGTGTATATTTATATGTATGTATTTATATATTTAAAAAAAGTATATATTTGTGTATAGCAGGCGGCTGTTACATATAACACAGGCATTAAGTTGTCTACCTTAGGTACAGACGTCCATGTGTCATATAGTCCTATATAATTATTTATAAGTTTAATTAGAAAAGGTAAAAAAGTGAAAATGGCATAAACGTGGCTTACGTGACTTTACGCAGGACCCATTTATATGTATATACAAGGGTCAATCCGCAAGAAGTGTAGGTTCAACGAATGAAACAAAATATTTACGACTTATGCCCAACTCTCGAAATTCGATAACCAACAAAGAGCACGCTCAATGAAATACAATACCTAGTTTACTGTGCGCTACTCGAAACAAGCTATTATAAACACTTGAGCCCTATAATTATAACAGTGCAGCTCTTAAACATAAACAATAGCAGCTTGTAAATAAATCACAATTAACACTAGTTCCAACAAACAAGGTGTAAAATCCGATATACATATTTAAAACCGATAATAATAACCGCTACACACGTTTCGATAAATAGTTGCGAAACAAACTGTACGGTTTTATCTGCGCAGTTTTATCGATGCGCGTGTATGAAAAATCGTTACCGACTAAACTGTACAGTTTTCTCGCAACGGTTCATCGATACGTGTGTAGCGGCTATAATTAGTGGGAGAGAGAAAGAGAATATATATACCTACATAAAAAGTATTCCTAATATTCTTTAAAAAATAAAATTAAACAAAAAATTCTGATCAATCTGGTTTGGTATGATATATACTTGTATAAAAATTTTGTTAAGTCAAATTCATTTTCAACTAGTTCTATGAGTTCATCCAAAGATATTATTTTTCTATCTTTCCTGTTGTTGGCACAATTACACTCGAGATTAAACAATAATTTTAAGGTAGGGAAAGATAGATGTAAAATTGCCTTAACTATGTGAAGTAATTTAGAAATATATATATGTACTTTACCCTATTTTCATTGAAAGACCCACCAGTCTTCTCTGAAGAATACTTCTTAAACAACAACGCTGTAACGTCTTTTTTAGCTGTATGTATTATACCCATACCACTAAATCTGAAAATGTACAAAAAACATTAGAAATATTTATGCAAACTTATAAATAACGAAAAAAAAAAAATAGCTTAAGATGAATAAATATATGTCACACTACACTCATCCTTAAAGCAACAGCAATGTATTTCGTTACAACAAAGAATAAATTAGGACTATGATAATAATTGATAGAATCAGGCGTTACTTTGCGGAAATCCATGACATGCATGAGAAACTAAACTACTTTGCTTTAATGTACAATATACACTTATATCGGCAATTTCTAGAAAATTTCAATCTAAAATTAAGGTGTGATTGTAGGTTAAAAAATTCGTCCTTTCGTAAAGAAAAAGAAGCGTGATTTTAAAACTAAATACTAGTATTAAGAGTCTTCTCAAATAAAGTATCACTCATTTGTTAAATATAAAATGTTAAAAATAGCTCCTTTGCCAAATCATGCGACGGGAAAATGGCCAAGTCAATCTTTATGCAAAAATCATACGTAATATATTCGGTACATAATGCATTCTCATCCTGCTATTGTGTCGATGACGTGAAAATATTTTTAAACGCTTTTATTGAGGAAGTTTTAAAGAGTTGTGAAGATATGTTTATCATTGTAGTATCCACTGATACTACATAAATATTATAAAATATTTAATATGTTTTTAAATCACCAAATTGTTGTATGCACGCATCGTACTTACAATAATCATGATGTATTTAGATAGTTGTTACCAAGTCAAAGGTCGTAACACAACTCCCTCGCTTACCCGATTGTCTCTGTATTTATACGCCTATGAACAACTACCCTCCTCATGTATACACTACAATCATCTTTACTAATATATTGAAGACGACTGTGCTGGCCATCTTTCTACTAATACAGAAATGAAACAAAAATGTAATACTTTTATTTTTCCTTATATTTTTACACCATATTACGTTCAATTTTTATCAAGTCCAAGAGAAAAATGAAAAAAACCGTGTTGAATTGTTAACCTCCTCCTTTTTGGAAGTCGGTTAAAAATATAAAGAACATTCTGAATTCTATTCTATAATTTTGAAGATAATTATTTTTAAACATTCGAACATTGGACCTGCCAGTTTGCGCACATATGAAAACTCCAACGTGCGTCAACATATATAAAGATAAAGAGTTTGTTTGTTTACTTGAACGCGCTAATCTCAGGAACTACTGGTCTGATTTGAAAAATTGTTTCAGTGTTAGATAGCCCTTTTATCGAGGAAGGCTTATAGGCATCATTATCATCATCCAGTAAATAGATGTATTTATTTATTCATAATTGGAATGCCAACAAGAATGCACTTATGAACTACATTACAATTTATCAGTAAGAAATATATATTTAAGTACAATCTCTATCATGCATAAGTGCTAAAAAAATTGTATTATTTTATTAATTAATAATATTAATACAATAAATTAAAGTGTGTACATTAAATAAATAGTAAAAATTCATTAAAATTCTAATTCCATAAATTAAAAATAAAAACAGCACAAAAAAAAAAACAATCAAAGAAATGACCACAAATGAGTGAAATGAGTTCAAATGAGTTATTTACTGATTCTTCTCGTGGCTTGACTTTTCCGAATCAGTGGTAGCTTTCAATATATTCGACTATTCAAGACTCTACTTGAATAAAACATCCGATCTTATGTGAGAAAGAGACAAAAAAAATCTTCAAATTCCTGCGAGATAATGCATGGACGACTCAAGGAACGAAATAGACACCAATAACTGATGAACCAATTATGTAAATGTAACAATATATATATTCTTAAACCGATAAAATTTAAACTCACGACGGATGCCAGTAACCATAAGAGACTTGCAGTATTAACACTATCTACGTTTTCATATAGGGTGCATATTTGTGCAGGCAAAGTAATCGTGTGAACATACAATATTTATTCTTTTTAAATCTTTAATATTATCGTAATACTTTATAATAGTCAACAATATTAACTATGAATTATCTAAGACTGCATTCATTTTAAAATAAAACCTCATTCATTAGTGACATTCATAATTATGTATGCATGTATGTACTTGTGTATTCACAACGATTATATAATAAAAAAAAAGCAAAACTGATGGAAAAGTTCTAATGGAATTTTGTACTAGATTTTGGGATCAATGCTGTTGGTTCCACTCTTTTCTAAATGTTATAAATGACCGACAAAACTGTCTAATTTGTAAATAATAAAAGCACTGTAAGCCCCTCTATAACACGATACTCATATAACGCATTAATATTATAATAAATATACAATATATAACATTATGATATATATAATTGCGCATTCGGGGTCGTGTAAGGGCGTTGTACGAGAATACTCCTACAACACGTTTTCCTATAGCACGGAATAAATCTACCTTGTTATAAAGGGGGGACTACAGTATACATGACTTTAACGATCAAACATAATCCCAAATTTTCATGGAAAGTATACCAAGTAACATATAAAATATATCGAGAAACTTTCATTGTTGATTACGTGACAAAGATTCATCGTGGAAAAAGGGTTAAACCGCCAAAAATATACTGGAAAATATCAGTAATAATAATAATAATAATAAAGAAACATCAAAATTCCTAACCGTATTTTACAAATAAATTAGAAACAAAAACAATTTGTTCTGCGTAATCACATTAGCAAGACTATGGAATCGAAGTAGCATGCGTGAGGCAAGCGCCGCAGTAACTAACTACGAGTTGATATTGCTCAGGGTTTGTTCGAGTGGACTGTAATTACTACGCATTCAATATATTGTGTATATTACTTTTTATATATGTATATATATATTTTATATCTATAATTTAAATAAAAATTAACTATTTTACATCTATACTAATATATGAAGCTTAAAAGTTTGTTTGTTTTCTTGAACGCGCTAATCTCAGGAACTACTGGTTCGATTTGAAAAATTATTTCCGTGTTAAATAGACCATTTAACGAGAAAGGCTATAGGCTATATATTGTAACACTAAAATTGTATCTATTTTTTTCACCTAAAAGCCTGATTAAATTGACAACTCAACAGAATAACACACATAATTTTCATAAGTTTATCGTTTTGCTTATAATGCATAACTTTGACCACGTTTTAGTGGTTTTTTAAGTTTACAAAGTCCGCCAGAACAAACCCTCGGCCGTTCGCTAAATAATATATTAAACATCATCTCGATTTAAATAAAACAACCAACCAACCACCTTAAACGCTACAAAATATGTACAACTTAAAAAATAGAACTTAAACGTAATAATATAAAAAATAGAGAGATTTTAGCACGAACGACAATGTATCGGCTTCCCTACCCACGTGTAGGTTACAAATGACCAGAAAATACATATTATAGAAATAACCGTAGTATTGTGCGTTCAGTCTAAAAATACACGTCGCTCCAATAAGCCGTTTTTATAAAACTCCCCCACGACATTCGGCACATGTCTCTAAATAAATTTTAATAAACATAGTTTTTTTAAGTCGTAAATTTTATCACCAAATGATTTAATAATAATAACACCAAAAATTATACATTTGACGATCATAAGAACTTGTAAAGAGGTCTATATGAATAAAAAAAAATTGACTTTGACTTTGATTTTAAAATTCATTACTTTAAAGTGTGAAAGTAAATATTAACGAGGCTTGCTTGTGTCTGTGCAGCGATTTCACTGTAAACTCAACCGCAAAGTCAACTAATCGTGCGATCCGTTCAGCGGTTTGGTGGTGCTTGCATTTTTAGACTGAACGCACTACACTTAAAAAGTATACAAATAATTTTAATTATCATTACTAACATTAACAACCTGACCAACCAAACAACTCGACATCTATCACTATCTCGAAACCTCTATAAAAACTTTCAATGCATTAACATCAGTTCGCACCAGTGGTCGTTAAATAGTAATTAATCCTATATATATAAAAAATCATGTGGACGCGGTTTCTTAAAAACGTACAGCGACAGCTAACGGTCAAAATGCGTAGTCCAATATAACTTCAATAATGTATTTATTAATTATAACTTGAACCACACAACTGTTATTTGGGCCGATAACTTAATTTTTCTTCAATTTGCAACGTTTTCCAGAAACAACGTCCCCCACAATCACTAAATAATGTAACAATATTAGCCTATAATAATATAAATTTTTACAAAAAATAAACCGACTTTCATACATATTCCCTGTCATCTACTGATAACAGATAGCATAGACATTTTATTATATTAATTTATACTAATACATTGTTTGCTAGGTAATTAGTTAATACAAATTTATATTTGAAATATAACACAAATTTGTACAAATTAACCAAATTTCATCATCGCTTTGGTGTGTTTTTGTTAGATTTATACGTTTGGATAATTTAGAAAAATCATCAAAAAAATAAATAAATCAGTGCAAAATAGCAAGAATATAAAATTAGACATTAAAAAAAAATCTTCAAAATATAACCCAGACCGGGTTATATTTTGGACGCATTCCGTAGTATTTGAAAGTCGGTACAAAATACATTTATAGCTTAATAAAACAACTAAAACTTTTAACGCTACATTAAAATAATATAGACAGAATACACTCAATGGACACACGATCGAGATTACATTTGTAATTTCATTACATATACTTTAAATAGCTAAGAGAAAAAAACTTACATCAAAACCACAGGGAACAATAAATTATTAAAGTTAACATAAACGTTAAACACCAAACTATATCTATCAAGAAAGTTAAGGTAAATAAAGAACAATGATCTTACAGAGTAAGTATATTACAAAAATATTATTTCTATAATGTGATTGAATTATTTCAAGACTATATACAAAAGCTACGAGATTCGTGTTCATGATCCGTACCCAGCTCGTATGCGAGCTGATCCATTTTATTGTCTCAAACCATTAAGAGCGGAGGAATGTGATATTTATATGATACATGGTGGTTTTATAGTCTTAACATTAAAGACTTTATTGTAATTTGATAGAAGACAATAATCCATACCATTTAATTCCTATCTACAATACCCTGACATACAATAATAACCGTCACTTAATCTCGATCAAATTACAACAAAAAAAACTGTATCTATGTATATGCGATCAACGTCTAAGCTACTTTTTAATAATTTTATACACAATTGCAAGTCTAGGTATTATTTATACGTTAATTTACACTTTAACTTTATATCATATTTAAATACATAATGTAAGAGATTCGCACTTACAACTTACAATTCTCACAGAAGTAGTAAACGTGCAATCTTTGTGCAGTTGGGATGTGCGATGCTACAAGACTACAATTTTGGGAATCAGAACATTAATATTAAAGTGAAGGGCTATCTCCAAATATCTGTACTTACATACAAGTTCTAAAGACATTATGATATTTAAGAAAATCCATCATAAATACATAAACATATTCTCCTTGTAAAAATCGCCCATCCCCATTGTATGTATACATTAACCATTACCAGTCTTCACACCAAAGCTTTTCGCTTCTTTTTTACAACATTTCAATAGTTCACAACTTTTCCTCTATTAATATCTCCTCTATCGAAAAAAACAATAGGACAACCTCTTTTGTACCAATCACCAAATAGTTCCAGTAGGTAGTCGTGTTTGTGATTATGTTATATACATTTACGCTTTACTGCAGCTCTACGATGAGTACAAGCAAAATCTCTAGACAACTATTTTATACAAAGTGCTATTTAATTGGAAATTTAAATAAAATGGTCTAGAATATAACTTCCCTAAAGGTTAGGATAGGCAGGAAAGTTTGTGATTGGACTATTCGTCTTATGAGATAGAAATATATTTGGGATTTATTTAATAATATATGATACTAATCGCGTTGGAAGCCACATAGCATCTTATCTAACGCACTTTTCTACTTAGTTTAAGCCTTATCCTAATGTTAATAGTGCTCCTAAACTGTTTAATATTAATTACAATTTATTACTGACTTATAATACCATTTTGTCTTACATGTCCAAATAACTGAGAGATTTTACTTGTATCGTACATAGTCTGTGTATCTTTATGCAACATTAGGGTAAATGCACACGAGCTGTGTAATCCACTGAGACAGTCTCTAATTGAGCGCAAGTCCACTCAATCGCGCAGTGTCCGGATTACATCGCCCATGTCGTAAACCTGAAAACAAAAATTAACATCCAAAATAATGACAGATTCTACACTATAGATCTTCCATGAAAAAAAATATCTATGATTAACTGCCCACCCCGGCCTTGTGCGTTTTACATTATCGAAGTTTTAGGATTCTAACGAGGAGAGAATTTTTGACACCAGTGCCGTACTTTCAGAACTTATTCCATGCAAACAAACGATCAAATTTTTTCTCTATATATAATAGACCAGTCGGTTTAGAGTTACAGCGGGATTTTTTTTATTGTTGCAATGTTCAAACAAAGGTGTCATAATTGTTTACTAAATAATTAAAAACAATGAAGACCGTAATTTTGTTTTTTACTTTTTTTACTCATTGTTTATTGTATAAAAAAAGTTTATTGTATAAAAATTCATAGAGTGGCCCTCCCTGGACTCCTGGGTTGAAGTCTAATGGCATTCCATGTGGGACAGTGTAAATAAGGTACATATACAATTTTGCGCGTTACCTCAGCAGGGGCACGTGGTGCAGGCGCGCGCGGGTCAGGAAGGCCGCCCCCTCGGCCGCCGCGGAGCGCGCGCGCTGCGCGGCGCCAGCAGGTACGAGGCGTCGAGGGCACCGCGCTGCCCGCCGCGGGACAGCAGACGCCGGGCGATGCTGTTCACGCGCTCCTTCTGCTGCTCGCGCCTCGCCACTGGCGTTAATGCCTGGTTACAAAAATCGAACTTAGGCTTCATGTCGTCTCAGATATTACTGTTAAAATATTGGGAGTAAATTAATAGCTTGTATTTTTGTAGTTATTTATTTGTTAGAATACATTTCATACAGGCACTTCGTACTTAAAACATCGACGCCATTGATTAGTGATTAGTATAGATTTATGTCAAAGAGTATAATATTTCCCCACAGATTATAACAATTACTACATTTCAAGATGGAGTCTGAGATTCGAAAAATGGAAACATTGGTGTGGACAACTGAAAACAACAATTGTAATAAAAATACAAAGTACTAAATTATGTGTAATGTAGCTAGTTTACAAATTGATATTGTAACCGGCGCGGTTATACATATACATATATACAATAAAGATATTTTACAAACCAACAAATACTACGTACATATATTTTAAGACAGTTATTCCTTTTTGTATATTTATTGAAATGGCGCTTAAGCGAAGAAATTCGCTTCGTTTCCTCATTTACAGCGTGGCTTAAACGGGAGTTCACAATAAAATTAGGGACTTCGCTGCTAATTACTTGGACATTAAGCCAGACTCAGTAATTATCTTTTGTTTAAGTAACGTTTTATAATTGGTTCCTTTATTTCTCGTATTCGTGTTTTAAATGTCAGTTTAGAGCAAAAAATTAAAAGAAAATGCTGTTAAAAGTTTTTCAATTACAAAAACCTTAACATTACCAACAATATTTATTTTTAACATTTTTTTATAGGGCAAAGTAAAGAAAATGAAAATCTTTGATATTTCTAAAAATATAAGAGAATTAAAAAATAAGTTTACAGAGAAGGTTATGGCCAAAACTTGTCCGATTTCGTTCAGAATAATTTTCCTAATGAGTTTTTAGCATGTTCTATCAACATTGAAAATGTCAAGTCTCTACGTCTAATAGTTTGGAAATTCTGGGGGAGGGGGCACCTTACGGGCAGACAGACGGACGAACGGACAGAGTGAAATTATAAGCGTTCTTTGTAGTACGGAACCCTAAAAATCAATATCTTATATAGAACCAAATTACTACAGGCCTTCACAAGTTCGGTGTTTTCTCACATTTAGCGAGTTCAGTACTTAATCTGTATAATATCCCAGAAACTTCCCCCATTCAGCGCTCGAAAGCGCTTGTGTACTAATATTGAGGGAATCTTACGAAAAGTTAGTGCAGCGCTTAAAGCGACGCGTGACTTGCAGCCTTAAGTTTATCAAAACTTTATGGATACTATTTTATATATGTATATATGTACAGAAGAACAGAAGACACTTTATATTGTTTAACTTAATTTCTTCAATAGGCATAAATAATAATATTAGACTTTTTTTTAATATTTAACACAAGCAGGCTCGGCAGACGTTGCCTTGCCTGATTTAAGGGCAGACGAAACTCCACTTCGAACGCCATCTATTGGTATTCTGAAGTTGCGGCCACCTCTGCATTTTTGAGTATTTTAATAATGTTGCTACTAATTTTCCTTTCTCTCTTTTATCTTAACTTTTCCCAGAAATAACCCGAAAAAACAAAACAGTCAGGAGTCAAATAGGCCCAGATATTTTAGAGATATAGCGAGACACAGAACTGATTTAGGTTATATACCGACAGCGGCGCCATCTACCGAGTCCAATTGTATTTTCAAATAATCTACAAACTCCTTGAATTATACACAAAAAATACATGGAAAAAATATTAGATTCCATTTTAGCGTGATGATATATAATGTACAGCCTTCCTCGATAAATGGGCTATCTAACACTGATGGGACGCCTGTTATACACAAACATTTTTTTTTGTAGAAATAAATATATACATATAGATAATACACCAAGACTCGAGGCGGGAATCGAACCCACTACCCCTGGATCGGATGGCAAGGTCACTGCCCACTGCGCCAACGGGTCAGTCAAACCTTATACCGTTGAGCTATCGAGGTTCAATAAATAAATTAGAACGATGCATGAAGGATGTTAAGAAATAACTTTAGATACAGGTGCAAACATAACTTTTTCTATCCACAAGCGAATAAAGTTTCTAAACACTTAAAACGACTTCGTTTTAAAAGTCTCGCGAGGACATTTTCTACGTGTAAAGTAAATAAGAGATAACTTTACATAAAGAAGTTTAAATTCAAGGCAGTTAGTTCTTTGTTTGCTTGAGACAAAAAATAAGCTTGGCGGAAAAGAAACGGGACTTGAGCTTTTCAGGTTCTTGGTTCAATTTTCACTTTTACTTTCTAATAGTCGAGATATTTACACCATCGGTTACTTTTAACATATACTTCTCATCAGAAAAATACGTATATATAGGAATATAAGTCAAAATATAAAACTGGCCAGAAGCGTGTCAAGACGCGGTTATATAGGAGGATTCCGTATCTGATGCGCTATAAACGTATTTGTTAAATAACTTCAAAAGTTATTGTCCGATTTCGTTCAAAATAATTTTCCTAATGAATATTTAGCATGTTCTATCAACATGGAAAATTTCAAGCCTCTACGTCCATTAGTTTGGAAATGCTAGGGGGGACACCTTACGGGCAGACAGACGAACGGACGGACGAACGGACAAAGCGAAATTATAAGGGTTTCTTGGAGTACTACGGAACCCTAAAAACTGGACTGTTTCTATTTTTCTGCTGAGAAGTATATATGAGGAGGTTGTAGCTTAATCACTGGCATTTGAGTCGATATGTAGGCTAAGTAGCTCTTACCGCAGCCGGGTAATAGATGGGTGATCGATTCTAGTAGTTACTAGTAGTTTCTAGTAGTAGTTTAAATATATCGTTTATCGGAAAAAAAACCTAACGTACTTCTTATATATATATATATGAAAATACCTACTTCTTCGGGTGTATTAAAATTGTTTAAAATTCAAAAGTAATATAAAAATGGCTGCTATCTCTATGTAAATCTAGTATTGGGATTGTTGCCAGCAAAACCTGAGGAGTAAACACAATTGAATGCAAATAACTTATTTACAAGTTTGCATGTACTTGAATTTTTTTCCATTAGCGGTTCGTACCGCCACTGAGTCTTAAAACACTACCTGTTACCCGCCACTTCGTCTACATTGAATTTAATAATAATAATAAATATATAGGACTATATGACACACGGACGTCTGTTCGTAAGTTAGACAACTTAATGCCTGTGTTATAGGTAACAGCCGCCTGTTATATATAGGACATACTATATATTAGTATTATTTAAAAACAATATAGATTGTTTTGAAAGTTGATCACTAGCTTAAGTAGGGAATGAAACTCACGACCCCGGCGGAAGGCAGGGTCACTGCCCACTGCGCTAACGGGCCAGTTAATTATTATAATTACGTATTTATTTACGTACGTATTTATATACGGAAATTGACACATCTCACAAGCCGATCTTCAGAAAGTTGAAAGGTTCAAGGTCACTTTCCTTCTAGAAGAAAAGTTATACATTAAGAAGATGAAATTCTAAGTATATATATACCATAACAAATCTATCTACGGAACCCTGAAAAGAAATACCATAGATAATCCATTAACTCGTCATAATCCAAAGGCGCGCCTCGCACGACGATCTCAATACACTAATTAACACGATTGCAACCAGTAAAATAATAATAAAAAAAAAAAACTAATGCTCCATCAGTCCTTGTCATTGGTAAAGATTTAAGTTTAACACCACGATTAATGTAGAAACACACTATACTAACATCCTAAAAGTATATATGCAGTGCACTCTCAAGTTTATTTTTGCATTAGTTCACATTTTAAAATATTTGGAATTTAAAAAAAACCATCTAAAATATACAATAAGACATTTTGGAGTCAGCGCTCCAGACTAAGTGACTATCTTACTAGGTAAATAAACCGCCTCATCTTCTATTTCGGCAATAAGCTCATTTTTATTTTATTATTTTATACTAGCTGTCACACACGACTTCCAGGTAAAAATAGATTCAATTCTAGAGTAATTATATATAGCTTATATAACCTTCCTGAATAATGAAAAAATGGCTATCTAACAGTAAAATAATTTTTCAAATTGCACCCGTGGTTCCTGAGATTAGCGCGTTCAAGCAAATAAACAAAATCTTCGGCTTTATAAATTTAAAAAGTATAGAAAAATTAATTAAGAAAACAAAAAAATAAAAATATAAAAAAGGAATAAAGTTTAACATACGACCCTATATTCAAACTTTCTCCTTAATCGTACATAACTTTTTTTTGTTTGCTTTCATGCCTTAAATATTCAACTGTTCATCGTGAAATTACGCACGCTCGATGTCGTAAATGCAGAAATGTATTTTTTCCATTAAAAAATTAACACAAGCGTTATTACAACCAGAAGCTTATTAAGACTATTCTAATGTTCTATTCCAGATCTTCTTTCCATTCTAGCCACTATATATTTAATCTTCTTTATTTTCTAATCTTCTTTATTTCAATTGTTTTAGATTACTGAGTCCGAGAACGAAAAAATACGAAGTCTAAGGATTTGCCAAAATGAAAAATGCAGACGTACCGCTACGCAAAGACGGCGCGTTTTATAGTGTGCTCATACACTTACTTTTAAGTAACACGAGAAGGGATCTCGGATTCGGATGCATTACATATTGTTACAAGCGTCGCCATACTAATAATATAACTCCTAAACGGGATGAACTCCACCAGGATGGAACTCTTTATTTTCTAATGTCTCTCTTTTTTGACAGTAAATCTTAATTGTATTTCTAGAAACAAAGCTGCATGCTTTCAATACAATATTATCCTCAGTAGGGTTGTTGTCGGTTTCGTAATGCTATTAAGCTATTTTAAAATTTTAATTGTCGTGTATTTTCTGACTTTTTATGCAAAAGTAATCTTATTTCATATAACTCCTCTTCTATATAAATAAAAATGAATCGCTGAAATGTATTAACACGAATTCCGAATAACTGCACCATATTCAATAATTCTGTTTTGTTGTGTTCATAATTTTCAGGACAAGGTTTGTACAACTAAGTTTGTTTCATTGTTGTGTGTTTGTTACGGGTAATTTTCGAAACGGCTAGATTTCGCACAAAAAAAATTAAAACCATCAAAATATAACAAAATCACTAAAGTGACACTGGCGAACTCGCGGCACTCAGCTAGTAGAGAATAAAAATGGTTTATCGTTAAAAATTTACAATGGACCAAGCAAGATTTTTGCTAACGTTCTATGAATTGAAATATGTCAATTAACACGAATCGTTTCTCCCGATAACGACACTTCACATATGACCGACGGTGATACGTTGCAAAAAAATAAACAAACGAAGCCTACGCTCCGAACTGTGTGATGCATTAAAATTTGTCAATCTAATAAAAGAATTCCCAATGTTTTAATTTTTAGGGCACTGTACCAAAGGAAAAAAGGAACAATTACTTACTTGTCTATCTGTCTGTCTGTTCGTCGGTCAAGACGCTTTACTCAGGAACGCTTACAGGTATAAAGTTAAAATTCATACCAACTACGGAGATCTGCGGACCCTTGAAGCTGTGAAAAAATCAATCCTTTAAGTGTACGCAATCAAAAGATATAGCCGTTTATGTCACATTTCCTATGCATTTGCAAAGGGAACCAAAACCTATAGGGTACTTTCCGTTGATCTAGAATCATAAAATTTGGCAAGAAGCTATATCTTTAATTTAAGTTCGTGTATAGAAAAAATCGGGAACACCGTAAATGTATAGTAACATCACAAAATTGCGAAGATTTTGTCATATTAAAGAAATCATATTATATGTAACTCTTAATATAACCTTGTAAAGTATTACGCGATGAAACCCTTAGTGGACGAGACGCACTTGCCAGGTTTATTTTAATAATAGTTTCTGGGTTAGGTCGCTTTAGTATATAAGATGTGACATGTAATACATCAGAATGACCTGAAGTATCTCGCTGTTTGCAGCTGCTAGTCGCCTGTGTACAAAACAACAGCAACCTCCATTGTGCCGGTACAAGCTGAAATACATCACCGGAGCGCTCCGGCCTTTGCGGGCAATTCTAGATAAGCATCATAAAAGAACAGCAGTAATAATGTATTTAATATACGTACCTCGTGCAGCTCTCATCCGTTTCCTTTTCTTGGGCCGATGTCTTCAACAGCTGGACATAGGCTTCCTTCATCGACCTGCAGAGATCTATTCTAAACGATAAAAAAGAACCAGTAACTTATTTCACCTAAGGAAATTTCCCTTACTAAAGCCGCACTATTCCTTATTGTATTTTGGTTACAGCGGTCGGAACCATTTATCTTAATGCTAGGCAAACCGTGAATCCAAATTCGCTTGATTTGGAACAAAATTCGTAGCATTGCCTATGTGGGAGGCTAAGGATACAGCACGATCATGTGCTATAAGAACATATAAATATATTATACAAACATTATATATTTTGAAGTAAGCTTACTATACTTACTCAACGAGTAAAGGTAAAAAGCACTAAATACCTTACTGAGTATTTTACTGATATCTTACTGAGTTATTTGCTGGTAAAATCCTTGTTTTAATAATAACATTATGTGGCCTTTAATCGGGCGGTTTACGTGAGTGACTACCGACGTCCTGGATAACTGCAAACTTGAAGGGTTGTAGATACCTTGCCGGCCTTTGAGAAATAAGTACGTTCTTGTCTTCATTGATTCATAACTGTTCTGACATATATAGATCTACCGCAAGTGTATTCCTTTCTAAGAAAAGTTTATTATAAGTAAATATAACAGATAACATGCACCGATATTATAATAAAGGAAACAGAATATGCATGTGCATATGCAATTTCGTTCAATTTAAGTATTACCGGTATTGACTCATAACATTAATTATATGTTGATAGTACTAAAAAGATATCTTTTGAAAAATGATCAAAATATTTCCTTTAAAACCAATAGAAGTGAAATATGATTAAATCTTATAGCTTCAGCAGTCAATAGTGTACCTTACATTGAAGATTAATTCAAGAAGTTCAAAGGAAGCGCCTGTGTCCATCAATATTTGGTAGTCAGTCCGTGACAAAGGATTTATCTCCTGAGCGACTTTGAGATGCGGTCACAAATATAGGCGGTGGAAATTTCCTTATTTAATTGTTACAAACGTAAGAGCATTTCGTCTATTCAGACACAAAATGTCGCCCCTGGAAATAGGCCTCCGTCAAAGTCAATTCCATTTGAGAGGAATATGTAATACTCTCGAATTGAAACATAAGTTTTTCGTTCATTTATATTATACGTATTTATAATAAAACGTTTTTCTTACTATATATTTAAGAACTTCGGTCTCTTATCAAATATTAAGTCCTGGTTAATTATGGTTATAATATGGATATAATATTCCTGGTTTTCAAGGTCTAGCTAACTTGATCTGTTATGCCTTGCTTCTTTTACCTTCATAATTCGCAATACATGTTTAGTTCTCTCGGCAGTTAGAATAAGGCTTTTGAATCGAGGTGATGAGGGTGAAATTTCAAATTTTGGCGGGATGTCCAGTAGTAAAATTCAGCTGCTGGTATTAGTGCGAACAATTCTTCCGAACACTCCCCAATAAATTCATCTATTCAATAAAGGACGATCCATCGGTTTTGGAGTTGCAGTTCTGTGCTTTACTCAATATTTTGTATTATGGATGAAAATGTGAATATAGATATACTATCGCAAAATTATGCGTTCCAAAAGTTCCTCCCTTTTTATTCGCGGTAGTTCCGCGAAGTAATTTGATATTACCTGAAACACAACACGGCAAAACACGAATATGAAATCGATTCTAGGAACCACAATAAATTATAAATTCCAAAATTTAATATCGTATATTCGGAATACTACGCCAGGCTTTACTGATAATAAAAGTACACTCGTCAAAACATTATTTTATTGTAAAGTAAACTAATTTATTTAAAATAAAGAATAAATCAATATTTAAAATAAATAAGAAAACTTCATTAATTAATTATGATAAGAATATTGTAAAAATTCAAAAATTTTCTTACCTATACTTCTATTCATACAAAAATAAAGCTGTAGTGTTTGTTTGTTTATTTAAATGTGCTCATCTCAGGAACTACTTTCAAATGGGACCACCCATTTGAAAAATTATTTCAGTGTTAGACAGCTTATTTATTGAGGAAGGCTATAGGCTATATATCATCAGACTGACATCTTTCGCCTAATTTTACGCGGACGAAATCGCGGGTAACAACTAATATTACATAAAATTTACTTTACTACATGAAGAAGTTACAGATTTGATCCTATAATTAGGCAAACAATTCTTTGATTTATTGAGAAAACAATAGAGGTGTGTAAATATTATTAAATTGGTGCGATACACCAATATTTAAGTTATGCAATTGAGTTGGCGACAGTACACAATTATATTACGTAAACCAATAACTGACGCAAATACGAGTACGTTCCACTATGTTGACTGTAGATAACTACGACATGAATGTATCCTGGAAATGTTTTACATTTGACCCAATATTAATAGCAAAATAATTCGCTTTATATTAATATTTGTCGCATATATTCTGCACAATGTCATTAAGTTTATGTAGTATTTAAAATTATACTCACCGTTACATTTCTAAGGTGCCATCTAATCTAATTTTCTGTCTATATATATTATCAATTAACTTAATTCACATACATAGCTGAGTAGTTCTTCTAATTCTAAACGTTTTGTTTTCTTAATTTAATTTTGTTGTTACTATAATTACTTTCTTTAATACTGTTATTGCCGCTCGGATAATATACCGGGGCTACTGAAAATCAGTGTCGGAGTGAACGCTTGTCACTCTGACGTATAACTGAGTTGCTGCCGTTTTGCGTCTTTGCACTGCATTATATATAGACCTTCCGACGAACAACTGTTGGCGAGGCGCGGCCGCCCCGGGCGACTCCAACAAGCCCGGACTTGAATATCTTCCTTTGCGGTGGTTGAGCATATCGACCTTCGCTCCCAGCTTTCATTCCTCGCCGAAAGCCTCCCACCTTGGTGTGCCTTTCCCACAATAACTTTATAAGTTTTATACTCAGCACACATAGCTCAAACTGTTTGTACATTTTTATCCTCGAAGTCTACAAAGTTCTACAACACTTTGTGAAGTTACACAAGATCCCCAGACACACTGCATGATCATTGAAATGATCATTCAAATGAAGCTATGTCTGGCTCCGGTATAAGAGAAAGAACGGGAGTATCTGACATTTCCATTTTTTTATATTAGATTAGATTATTTTAGGTGTTTTTTGTGTACATTTTTTTAAAGAAACGATTACTGAAGTTTTTATGTACGTGGTATTAAATATCAGCTTTGTACATTGAAGGGTTAGTCACTCAACTAACCCTTCAATGTTCATAGCTGATATTTCGAGTTCGTGTTAGTTATAACCCTAAAAGAGTGTGAGAAATCGATACGTTAAGAGAGGGAAGTCCTTCCCGCACTCATTAACTTAGCCCCGGAACCGCTTAACACGCAATTTTAATAAAAGCTTTCTATTATAACACCACCGCTCGCTAGCTGACGATTTATAACACATTGCCTCTGTTTGAGTGTAATTTAGAATGAGTAATGTGTTCACGCGTTGTGTTTTCATTAGGACAGTTCTATTCTTAAGCTCAATTTTAAAATACTTCAAAAATGCACACTGTTGTGGGTTCACGGAAACTTTAGGGCATACCTAAAGTATCCTTAGTATTCTTAAAACTACATAGGTCATTTTTTACATACATGTAAATTAATGCTAAAAGAGTTTGATGATAGTCATGTAAGATAATATAAATAGAGTGACCACACGGTCAGTTTCGAACGGGACAGTAAATAAAAAAAATAAAATATCATTTATTGCTATCATAATTGTTACAATAAACAGAGCAGATATGGGAAGAAATAGAAGGTTAACAATAAAGTAACAATTAAAGCAAAAGGACGCAAGCTCAGCTTAGTGCTGCTTCCAGGTATGAAAGCAACGCTGATTTTCAGCAAGGCCCTCCTTTTGTCGCCGGTGGCAAAGAAACACAGGTTACAATTTTATGTATATAGCCAGGGTCTATCAAATTTAGTGTTTAGGTTTCTTCATAGGTAGAAAAGAGTAAAAGAAGAAACATAATGGAAATGGTATCTATTATAGTTAGTAAAAATTTAAATCAAAAATCAAAATTATCAGGTATTAAAAAGAAGAGAAAAAAAATTAAAAGACTAAAAAATTAGGCTTAAATTCTGAATCACTAAACATATGTAAATTCTGCTGCCTCGATTTTATACACCAATGTTTTGTATAGTGACGATTTCATTTCAATTTACGAGAATCGAGCGGCGATAGGCAGGTCACTTGACCAGAATTCGATATCACCCACGTAAATTGTAACACCAAATTCCCAGCTTTACAGTAGAGCGTTACAAACAACTAAATTGTAATATAAAAGTCACTTTTTTATATATTATTGTATACGAAAATGTTTTTTTATAATGAGAGTTTTATATCAATTTTCATGTTTGTAATGCTCTATTGTGAAGTTTGGAATTTGGTATTACAACAATTTACGTGGGAGGTGTCGATCTATCTTTACACTAATACATACGTAAGTGAAGAGAAAAGTTTGGGTATCATTTTAAAAGAATTACGCGGACGGAGGAGTATGACATTTACCACATTTCTATTCTATATAGAGTAGGGTGTGTGAACGCTGATATTGTTATAAAATATGCATTATAAATATATTAAATTATTAAAATGAAACCGTACGAACACCAATACCAAATTCTTTACACACATATGTATACATTTTTTGGCACGTTACATTTTTGGTTGGCCCGTTGGCGCAGTGGGCAGTGACACTGCCTTCTGCTCCGGGGTTCGTGTGTTGGATTCCCACCTCGAGTCTGGGTGTATTATCCATATGTATGTATTTATATATTTCTAAAAAAAATATGTATAACAGGCGGCTGTTACTTATAACACAGGCATTAAGTTGTCTACCTTAGGAACAGACGTTCGGGTGTCTTATAGTCCTGTATATATTCATTTATTATTAATATTTATTTTACTATAAGATAATGTCAAAGCGTATCTAACGAACCTATGTACATGAATTATCACATTTAATAATGTCGTCGTAGAAATAATTAGTTTCTTTGTATATATAAATAAGCATATAGTAAGCAAATCTAAAGATTTATGGCCGCATATCGATCTCTAGTATATATTAAAGCGAAAAATGTCACGCAGCGCCTGTCACGAAATCTTGAAAACCGCGGAACGTACAGAAATAAAATCTGGCAAGAAGATGGTTTACAGTTAGCAAAAATACATTAAAAATTAAATTATTTCTTGATAATTTATAAATTTAATTAAATTAAAATCTACAATTAATATAATTCTAGACAGAATAATTAAAGCTAATCTCACTTCATAAGAAACTGTTTGAGCTACAGCTCGTGAGCCCCCTAATAAAGAATAATTTGAATTTGACGATCCCCCAGCAACTATGACTATACAAACCCCTAATCTTGTAAAACATAAAAAAAATAAAATCCCCAAATTAAATATGATTTCTTTTTGAAAGAATATTAGGAATACTTTTTAGGTATGTCTAATTTTCCCTTTTCCCCTCCTACTAAGCTTAAATTAAAAGCTTGTATTAGTGGGTGCGACAATACCCCTACGGCGGTGGGGTTGTTTTCTTTCTTGTTACTTTAAATGCAGCCTTTGATTGTAAATAATTTCCCATCTCTAACATACATAGTATATAAATTTTCTCACAAATTCTAAGATTTTGTACCTCTCTCCTCCATTAATCTAGCAGGAGAAGAATTTTTTGCTTTTTAATTATTATAAAATAATTTTTAACATCTCACATTATGGATATTGTATGTCACATTGTGGAACCTTTTATTTATTAAATATCTATTGTAGTATTAAAATTATAGAAGGTCAGATGAATTTAGAGAAATTATTACATTCTAGGTTTAGACTCAATGATACCTCAGCTGCAACAGCTAACTGAAGAATTTGCCAGTTATAGTGGTACAAACCAGTCACTTAACAGAATGGACGTCATCAGATTGATCATTATGACTCCAACCAAATCAGAATTAAGGTTTCAAGGTGTCAACTTGTCTGGAGCTGATCTTAACAGACTGGATTTGAGATATATTAATTTTAAGGTAGGGTCATCCATAAATAAAGTCCCACGTTAAAGGGACGGGTGGGTATTACCAAATTATCTGACAACGTATAGACCGAGAGGGGGCAATTGTTGTTTGACGTCACATGTTCAAATATTATTTTTTTGTTATATAAAAAAATTAAACTACACAAGAGCAGTGTCGCATCCGATATAACCCCTCCCCTCCCGCAGGGTCACAGAGGCTGGTCGGTCCCGTACAGTTGGGACACCCCAGAGTCGTCGAGATCCACTACGTTAGACCTCTCTAGCAAACGGGGGTCGGATCGGGGGGGCCTTCAGCCCCCCCGCGTTCGACGAGTTCTTCGCGCGTAGTTCCCTAGCCGGGTAGAGACCCTCTGCCTTCCCACCCTCCCCCCTCCCGGTGACGCTGTCGAGGCCAATAGGGCCAACAGCAGAAACCACACAAAAACAAAAGCAGTGTATTGTTGTGATGAATTAAAACTTAGTATTTTTTTATATAATTCATAATTTCTACTACATAAATAGATAGCTAGTTGTACCTATTTACAATTAATCATTTTATAAATGTTGCCCACCAACATCTAATTTATTAACAATGTGAACCCTGCCTGCTGAAAGGTTACCAACCTCTGGTCTAAGGAATATTTTTATTATATTTCCAGTATGCTTGTCTGTCTAAATGTAATTTAAGTGGAGCAAATCTGTCCTATTGTTGTTTGGAGAGAGCAGATCTATCTCATGCCAATTTGGAAGGTGCTCAGTTATTGGGAGTCAAAGCATTGTGCGCTAATATGGAAGGTAAGCTACTATAAATCTTCTTCAACCGAACATTATCCAGGTCTTTTACCAGGGTCCGCTTAAATAACAGAAAAGTTGACTTTACGAATAACCTTTGTAGAGTCTATCTCCTGATGATGCTTCGGTGTCGAAGCGAAACGTGCGTTGATACACCTGGGTCACAAGTCCCGGGCACTGCTATGGTTCCTTCCTCTGCAACGCGATGGACCCGGCACCCGCACGATGCATCCATGGAATGCGAAGGAATTCGTCTCTCTCTGTAAGTATTTATATATTTTCTAACTTTCTTAATTATTTCTTTCATAAGAACCTTCTCCTGACAATGAAAAACACAAACTATCGTAAAATTCCTCATTAGCAAACGTCTACTAACTACTGCTGAGTTTCAAGTGTATGGCAAAGACGGAAGGAATAAAAAAAAATCAATATCCCTTAGAATCCCTTAATTCGGTCTCGTCGCAAAATCCGCTCTTAGCGGGTGCCTACTAAATAAAACTACCTCCTTGCCGAATTTCATCTTTGTCCGTCTCGCAGTTTTCGAGATTCCGTGTTAGGTGTCACGGGATCATTACGCGCGAGCGACTGGAGCTTTCGCTAGTTCTTTTTTTGTTTTTTTTTTATTATCAGAAGGTTCTCAGGAAAGAAAAAATTGAAAAATTTGCGCCGAAAATTAGAAAATTTAAGGAACAGGTACGAGACCAGGTCTGGGAACGGAACTAATTCAAATTCAAATATTTATTTACAAATACAAATTCAGTTTAGTTTAATATGAATTACGAACAATTATGTGAAACACCTTGAACTCATGTATCCCTGGATATCTCACTAGGATAACCTGTGCTGAGATATCCAGTGATATACGTTTTATGTTTACGTTATAGTAAGTAGTAAGTAGCCGGACGTTCGGGTAGGACAGCGTCTGCCGTGTTCGCTAGTTTGACATAAATATCATAATAAACAAAATACATTGTTATTTTATGTTACGGTTGTCGTGATCAATAATAAAATGCCTTCATGGGTGTATAAATTGTTTCGCATTAGTGAACGTGAGGTTTTAATATTATGTATAAAATTATTAGCATGCAAACAACATCCTCTATACAATCTATAATTGTGTCAATTTTCGTATCTCTCCGTAAGTGCAATTTTCGTAAAGTGGTACCAAAAGTTTTTGTTTCACGTTTTAGTGTATAGGTAACATATAACGTATCAACGCCATCTATTGGAAATATTCCGAGGTTTATTTCTTTTTTTTATTAAACCGTCCCAGAATAATGAGAACAACGCAATACAGATAGGAGTCGAAAAGTTCAGCCTTTGTTGACTTATAACGACAAACATAACTCATTAGAGGTATAACCCGACAGTAGCGCCACCTACCGGGCCAAATTGCCTTGTCAAACTACCTACAATCTCCTTGAAATATACATACGAAATTTCATCCAAATCGGTCCTGCGGTTTAGTAGGAGTAGAGTGACAAGCTTGTACATACGATTTTTATATATAAGGAAATGTATTATCAAAGGAATAACGCATTAGGTTCCATGCCTTTCCTTATTAACCTTAAAATACATACATATGGATAATACACCCAGACTCGAGGTGGGAATCGAACCCACGACCCCCGGAGCAGAAGGCAGGATTACTGCCCACTGCGCCAACGGGCCAGCAAATATTAGATTTGCTTACTACGATATGTTTAGTTAAAGCTATATACAAAATTTTACTACTTTGTTATATTTGACAATTAATGTACATACTATGTGACTATGTTTTGACACGAGCTTGTAGTAAAATGTATAAATGTGTGTAAATCGTTTGGCATTGGTGTGCGTGAGATTTTATTTCAGTAATCTAATAATGAATATTTTATAAAAATTTTAGCTATCCCACACCGTCCTCTGTATAAACTATAATTGCCAAATTTCATACTCTTCCGTCTTCGCAATTTTCGTAAAACGGTACCAAAAATTTTCGCTTCACGTATTAGTTACATACATCCACTAAAGAAACTTTCTCTTTTTTTTTTCAGGTAAGTCTAAATGCGGAATTCGGTGTAGAATTCAATATGAGGTAAGTATTTTCTTATATATCTAATAGCTGTTCCAGAGAATTTTACAGATATATATTAGAATCTATTTCAAAGAACTCTGTCTCTTACTTACCTGTTAAGTGGTTTAATCCCTCCTATAAAAAGGGCCTTTTATAACACATTAATATTATTCTATACCATACAATATTATAATATATATAATATTATATTATGCGTATTCGGGATCGTACCATCGCGTTATACGAGAATAATCCTGCAACGCGTTATCCTGTAATGCGGAATAAATCAGACATATACGTGTACATTCGATATAAATATTATTTAAAAATTTAAATAAAAAGTGCTTATTAAATTTATTTATATGGGATTATTTTTACAGACGGCATTATGTACATGTTAAGTAAATTATGAACTAAGTGTGCAAAATCATCCGTTTTGAAATTCTTACACGACTACCAAGTAATAATATATAATATTTATTTTTTAAGTTTTTATTATTTTTGTTTAAGTAAGCTCGTGTTAAAGTATTCAATTCTTGTAGTTGTGTAACTTTTTTGATTAACGTTTTCATTCATTTTTCCATTCATTCATTCGTTCGTTCAAAAATGATATGTCACTACATATATACATTTCTTTTGTCAAATTTGTAAATTAATATAGATACGTGCGTATTTATATGTTATGTAAGAATTATATGTAATTTTGGATGGGTCTGGCGTAATCTTAAATTTTTATTTTATTTTATTTTATTAGGAAGACAATCGGTACATAAAACATATAGCTTACATATTGGTAACATAGTAACCCATTAATATATCTTCACAATTAAATACAATATACACCTTGTAAATGTAGAACACACATATATAACAAATACGTTTGCAATGTACAAAATGTTATGTTTAACCCCTATACTTAGCCGCCAAAAAACACACATCACTTAAACGCAAAGTTTAAATATATGTAAGACCCTGAAAGAAATCAGATATAATATTTCTTCCAAAAAACATTTTAACTTACAGAATTACTTAGCTGTATAAAATAGGTTACAGGATTTGTTGTGGTGACATTCTCATTATCAATTTAATGTTCCCAAATAAAGATAAAAGCTCTACTAGCACAAACTGGAATTTGTGCGTGAAAATATCTTAAAGTAACAGCGTACAAAAAACAAGATTTAATCGTAAAAACTTATGTAAGCGCATAAATTTTTATTGTTATTCTCGAGTTCTACAACAAATTCGTAGTAGTGTTTTAATAAAAATAAAATTGTAAGTTTTTAGGGTTCCGTTGTCGTATAAGGAACCCTTATAGATTCGCCCCGTCCGTCCGCTTGTTCGCCCGCAAGGTGGAATTTTTCACGTTGATAGAACATGTTAAAAACTCATTAGGAAAATTATTTTGAGCGAAATCGGACATTTTGGAGTTATTTAACGGATACCCTTATCTTTATCATATACGGAACCCTTCTTTATAAGCGTGTAACACGCTCTTGGCCTTTTATTCTTCATGTATTGTTAATATTTATTAAGATTCTTTGTAATCTGTTATCATAATTGCTGTTATTATTATTCCACTCAACTCGACTAAATCACAGAAAACTATTTAAATTTGTTATTTTACAATACCTTTATCGCATATCAGCTACGGAACCCTTCTATATAAGCGTGTCTTGACACTCTTGGCCACTTTTTTATTCCATCGCCTGTATGGCACAAGATCAAAATCGTCTACACACAGATGATTTCTATGTGGCATCGTTAACGCAATGTTTATATAAAGCCATAAAGCGCGTAACCGTCTGGAACTTTTTCTTTTATTCAATAAGATAAAATCATTTGCCTGTATATTGGCATTACTATACCATAAAACGCTTTGCGCAAAACTTGTTCGTAACGGCATATTTATGAATCTTGCACGCTTGCAGTCTTTTTGGTAGGCAACCGAATCAGGCCGGCGTCTCTGGGTCCCAGTCCTTTTTTGTCAAATAAAATCGGCGTGAAGTGGCGACAATGCTGTTGCGTCAACTGATGGTATTGTTGTCGCGTTTCATACGGCTTGTGAGACTTCCTGGTGGCCTAATCTCGTCATTAAAGGCCTTCAATGTATTTGTTAGCCTTCTGGTGGTGCAGATGCCCATAGGCGTCGGTAGACCATAATGTGAAGGGCCTGCTTGTTTGCCCCTTGTACCATACAAAAATTGCTTGCATTTTCTTCTTGATTGGTCTTAAAGACTTAAGTAAAAGAACCCGGATATTGCGTTGCTTTTATTTGCACCCACTATTTGAATATTATTGCCGCCATGACAACTACGAATAGAAATTCATCATACTGTATCAATGATGGTAGCCCTGTTAACACGATACGTCACTAACGTCGCCATTTCGATTGAACATTAACATTCGTCTTACGTCATGATTATCATGATGGCAATACTGATAGACGTTGAACACAGATTACAATGTGTCTTTTACTGAACGTAACTCAATATGTCTACCTTCATATTTTAAATTATAACTTAAAATATATAAAATATGGTCTGTCTCAGGTAGAAGTGTTAACGGATCGATTATTTAAGTGCGTACTCTTAGGCAAATTGGGTTAAAGCGTAGGTAAGTTTGATCAATTTGCTATAGTTTGTGGTTACAATATATAATATAGAAGGGTTTGCGTTAGGTAGAAGCGTTAACGGGTCAGTTATGCGAGGCTATCGAGTGCGCACTTATTGCGGATATACGAACCATACTGATGATAATTATAATAGTGCTTAATGTTAGCGGAAATAAGCCTCGCTAATGCTCTATTATATGTAAAACAGAGGTAAAGAACTAAATCCTTGTATTGGAGCTGAGCTTTGTATTGGAGTATAGAAGTCCGCAGTTTAAATGTATGATATAAAAGGGTCTGCGTAGTAGGTAGAAGCGTTAACGGCTCGATTATGCGAAGCCCTCGAGTGCGTGCTCGTGAAAAATGCCATTATTGTAATAATTTCTTATTATTGTTTATTCCATAGTCAGCGAGGTAATGGAAATATCTAAGCGTAGCTCTCTGTAGAATGTATGGAAGTATACAGTTTAAATATACACGTATAATATAGAAGGGTCTGCGTTACGTAGAAGCTTTAAGGGTTCGATTATGTCAGGCCGTCGAGAGCGTTCTCGAGAGGA
>JANCMC010050420.1:10061157-10078882 GCA_024363005.1 Charaxes varanes | reverse complement strand
AAAATACGCTTATTCGTAAGGCGTATTATACTGTCGAAGACTATCTTAAAGATAAAAGAGCTTTGAGATAGAGTGAGTGAAAAGAGTTGAGTCGCTCCCGTTTTGTAATTTATAGTTAATATGCAAAAATATGAAAGCTTATTTTTGTTAGAGCTATTTTTAAAAGTGTGGCTTACGAGTTACTTGCTGATTCTTCTCGTGGCAAGACTCTTCCGAAACGGTGGTAGCTTTTAAGAAATTGAGGATTCAAAAGAACTTGTAAAATTCTACTTGAATAAAATATCATTCGAGTTTGATTTTATACCATTCCTATATTCCTGTATAACAGATTAATATAAAATATAGAATGGTATGTGTTAGGTAGAAGCGTTAACGGTCCGCTTATGCGATGCCGTCGAGTGCGTACTCCAGGGGACACGCTCCTAATGACGGTTCACGCATTTAAATAGCCTGATTGCGATCCGATCGCTTTCCCCCCTACATATTCACATGAAATTTGATTATTTTTCGATCAATTTGGATTAATCCAGATAGATTTTAGATACGCAACTTAATTCGAAGGTTTGGAGCTTCATTTTCGCCTGTGATTTTGGGCCTGGCTGGTAAAGGACAATCCAGTTTTGCCAATGATGCTAATACGTGATATTTATATGTAAATGAAACGTGAAGCTTGTTAGGTTTTAGTTAAATTCTCGCAAATTCTAACATTTACAATGTAACCTCATTTTGACATTATTGAAGTTTACGTAAGGACGAAGATAATTTATTTTTTCTTATTACTGTACACTAAATAATTTTTTTTGTTTATTTTTCCATACCCAAAACTAGGTTGGAAGAAATCGCTCGTTAGCGATAAGATCGCCTAACTGTACCCCACTGAACCTTTTTATTTTACGCATGAAAAACTAAACTAGTTTGCTTTAATCCGCGAATGAATACGAGAAAAAATCGGTGTAATGTTGCAACCCGAAAGCTACACCATCGAATCCGCTACCAAAGCACAGCACTACACTGACTTTCCGATGTGCCTCAACGCTCGTTTCGCTACGACACCGAAGCATCATCAGGAGATAGACTCTACAAAGGTTATTCGTAAAGGGAGCAAAGTAACGCCTGATTCTATCAGTTACTTTTTGTTTTATTTATGTGCTCTCTAAATCACGTCTAAAGTTTTTGACCTCTTTTAGTTTTCGTAATGTTACTGGATAGTTGCAGACGAAAAGACAAAAAAAAAAAGTGTTTTTTTTTCATGTGAATTTATACTCCACGGGCTAAAGGCTCGTGCCATTTTTAGTTTATTATCCTCTTCAATATCTTTTTTAATCCATCTTTGCACTGTAAAAAAAAAGTTAGTATTGTTTCGGTATTAGTATAAATAAAACTAAAATCACTTAGTCTACTGGTAAATAGGACCACAGACAATTCTGTTTTATTCATATGTTTACACAAATGTCTACGAAGAAAACACAAAGAAAACAAAGTTCGGAGTAAGAGCATTATTATCTTTGTATAAAGCAAGGTTATATTTAAGTTGAAGATATTTTTTTCTTTACGTAACATAGAAAATACAAAGAGAGAAAATTAAAACAACAAGTGTATAAAGAAAAATATATCTGGGAATTTTGTAAGTTATTGGGAATATCTGAATATTAATACGTTAAGCGAACTACCATTAAAATTCCAAACCATCGGTGTCATTTTTGGAAAATTGCGCGGCCGGCGGTGCCATAAGATGGTCCCAGTAAGTAGGAGTTGAAATATCTAATTGAAAACGATTTGTATGTAGATGGAACCGTGAATTGGGACTACGGAACCCAAAAAATGTGGATGTTTTTCTGGCAACTGTTTTCACAGATATATATATATAATACGAGGAATAAAATTTCTAGCTAGTAACACGACGCACAATTCAACGCGCAAAATTTCTTTAATGAAACAAAATTATCTTTTTAATTTTTAACTATTCTCGGGCACAGTTTGTTAGACGTCAAATTATGAATGGGAAATTGGCTGTAGAATAACAGCCGAAATGACGGATGGTTTCCCTGTGCACGAAAAATAAGCGGGCGTTCTGCCAGTTGGAATTAGGTCGAATCGATCAGAACCCGTTATTTGTGCAGTTTTACATTTTCATCTGATTGACATGTACACAATGTTCAATAGGATCATATTTTTGACTAGCCGTAACCGGCGACTTTGCCCGAGTGGACTCTGCGATTATGTTAAATTTTAAGGGGTTTTTATATTTTTGTGCGGAACCCCAATTCCATAGCTGAACGCAAAGTAGCCTATGTAATTCTGTGTAAAATCAGCTGTCTACCAGTGAAAGTCCCATCCAAATCGGTCAGCCGTTTCGGAGACTACGCGGAACAAACAAACAGACTGACAGACGGAAAAAAATGTGTTTACTTGCGTTTTTGTTATAAGTACCGTATATGAAGTCATAGACAATTCGTAAATAAAATAGGTAAAAAAGTTTTTTAAGATAGGTCCAAGATACCAGTTACCAAACCACTAACAATAAACAAACGAGAAATAAAATACGTGGGGGGGGGAGAGAAATTTCTATTAAAAGTCATATTATACTCGTAAGTTACAGTACGCCCCTCCAGTCGCCTGCCCAGGTTCGAATTCAAAAATCTTTATTTAACTTAAAGAAACAGGACATAAAAATATCTCCATTGGAACCCACACTAGGTACTCCTGTGGCGTGGATAGCCATAAAGAGTTTATAACTAGTGAATCAAAACAGAATGTCACTTGGTCATGAACGTAATTAATATATATTTAAAAAAAATGTACGTATATACACGTTCCGTTCTACCTGTACATATATGCCTGGACAGGTTGGCGACTCCGGTAGACCGTAACGTGGATGGCTGGCATATTCTCAATAATTTTGACGATAACGGTATATTTTGTTTATACTAGACTAATTCGTCAAATGTCACGGCGGTAGGCCCAAGGGCGTTGTGCCAGACATGATAATTGCTGATAAATATAAAATAAAAGTTAATAAATTTATTTATAAACATCTAGTTAAGCTGTTGAGCCTCAATAGCTCAACGGTATAAGGGATAGACCGAAATCAGCAAGGTACTCGTTTTGAATCCCGACGTCGCTGGGGTATTGTCGCACCCACTACTAATACAAGCTTTTAATTTAAGCTTAGTAGGAGGGGAAAAAGGGAATATTAGACATACCTAAAAAGTATTCCTAATGTGGCACTACAATTTACAGCCCAAGGGAAAAGTACACCTTTCAGGAAATTCACTAATGGACGCTAAAAACCTCCCTGGCAATTAATAACTGTGCAATGAAACAGTGTCAGTGATTCTTAAAAAATATTTTATCCGACTTTCCAAGTAGGAAATAATTATATAATAACAATAATAGTACCTTGAGAATCTTATCAAAACTTAGCCACCATTGGCGAACACTATTTATTATAAAAGAACTGGTACCTTTTAATTCTAGTTATTATAAAATAACTAGCTGTTATTCTAGTTGTTACAAAATAACTGTTATCCTCGTTATTATTAAACAACTAGCTGTTATCCTAGTTATTATGATATAACTACCTGTTATCCTAGTTTTTAGAAAATAACTAGCTTATGACACCTTGCAATCTGCAAGTGAGAGCCCGGTCAAAATCAATCCAATATTAGCCGTAACTAAAAGATAATTTGATGCAGACAGACAGGCAAACGATTTTTTTATAATACAGTGCAATCTCGATATAACGAAAGTTAAGGGACTTAAAAATATTCGTTATACCGCGTAATTTGCTACAATGAAGTTTGTTGTGAATAGGTAACATTGGACCACGATTCGTTTTAATAATGGTCTGAACCCATCGAATCATAAACGACTACTGTACAATTAAGTGGGAATTATTGATAGGATACGTTATGTAAAGGTTACAGGTTCAAAAATTCGTAAATTAGAGGTAGGTTAATGCTTGATATCTATATTCTGCACTCGTTATAAAAAGGATTTGATAAATATATTCCTAATGAAAAAGGTATATTTTGCATTAACTCTTATGGATAGTTCTAGAGGACTTTGAAAAAATCTTTAATTCGAGAAATTCGTTACATTAAGGCTTGTTGCATTAAGGTTATACTGTATGTATACGGTCATATGCATATGGTAAAAGACTTTAACATAATTGCCAATTATCTTTTCAGACCCACAAAAACATCACCCCCGTATCGACTTCCCCACTCGGTACCTCAGTTTCGGTGAAACGTTGAAGGTGAACTGCACGACCGCGCCTGCGCTTCCGGCTCCACATATCACATGGTTTATTAATGGAAAGAAGGTAATCTCGCGTCCTTTTACAATATCACTCTCAAATGTGCTCACGTATGCTATAGTTACTCCGCTTGTTAAGTATTTACGTCCGAAATGCGTGTAACGATGAGGATGCGTCCGAAAAGTTATTTCACGCGTCAACTTCATATATATAATAAATTCATTTCATATTACAAATATTGTAGGTGTAGGAATATATCAAAATGTTCTGACTGCCCCTTCTTCGGCGAAGGAAGCCAGAACAGTTTGAAAGTTACTAACTTTAAAAGTTAGTTAAGCCAGCTAGTTTTAAAGTCTGATGTACTTTAGATATCAGATGAGGCCAGCTGGTGGACCACGTCTCCAGGTGCTTACAATTTCTGAATTAGACAGGAAAACTAAAATACCATTTCTTCCAACCACAGACACCATAACCGATCAGAAAGGATACCTTTTATGCTTAGAAAAAACCAATGCGGTAATGTTGTATGAAATTTTACTACTGCGCTGTCATTATCATATAAATTTGCTACAGAGGTTTAATGTCTCGGACTTCTAACGATCAAAAAGATACTGGCTGAAAATAAAAATCGACCTAATTAATTCGCGAAAAAAAGAAATGGTGTGTATTCTATACATTTGTAGAGCTACATATTTAGCAAGAAAACTTTAAAACATGGTAATTTACAGCGATATGTAGTTGAAAACTAAGTAAATTACACCTTGCCTAGTGAGTAATTTATGCACTCGTGTTAATTTTGTGCCCTCACGTTCGCTCGTTTTTTCCTAGTTTATGATAAAAGATTAAGATGCATAACCTGTTTTCAGCGTCCGACCAAATATTTTCGTGGGACGGGTGGAGGGGTCGGCGGTGTACCAGAAGTGGTACTTCGAAGTGACGATGGACCACATCGAGAAGACGACCCATATGATGCCGCATCTGCGTATCGGTTGGGCCAACACGTCCGGGTGAGGAAATAAATAATTCTTTAATAAGCTATTATAGATGCTATTACTTGCCGACTTCAACACGTCAGTAAGTGTCTAGCACATCATATTATGTGAGTGACCATATTTTTTGTATTTGTATTAAAAAAAAAATATATTTTATTTAGATATGAAATTGGACTGATACGTTAAGGGTTTTTACATTTTGTTGTAATTTTTAGATATGTGCCCTACCCTGGTGGGGGGGAAAAGTGGGGAGGTAACGGGGTGGGAGACGACCTGTACTCTTTCGGCTTCGACGGAGCTTTCCTCTGGTCGGGGGGACGAAAGACGCCCGTCAACAGGACGCATGCTGAAGAACCGTTCATCAGAAAAGGTACTCGAATTACTTGCAGCTAGTATATATAAAGACTAGCGAACCTGGTCTTGCGTTGCTGGCTGAGTAATTTAGGAAAGATTTAAAGGAAAAATTTAAAAAAAAAAGAAACGGCCATTATCGAAATAAAAGCAATACTATATATCTCAAATTTGTCAAAATTACACATAATTGCATAATTGCTTAAATATCGGTTGCCTTGGTAAGGAGTTCAATGGGAACACACAGGTTTTTATGAATAAAAATATTTTATTTGGCTAAAGGTTACAAATGTTACAAAATGAAAAAAAAAACAAGGAGGCCATTAGGCCAAAAAAATGGTGCTGCAGGTTATACCTGCAGCGCTGATTTTTAGGCAAGACTATACTTTATTTGCTTTTTTACCCTTATTAATAGGAATTTTTTTTATTTATTCAAAAATAAATTGTATAATAATTTAATAAAAATGAATCGCAAAATGTGTTGGTAGCTCAACAACGCCTGGATCACTGTAACCAATTCTTTTTTTAAAATTTTCGTTGAAGTCTAGGGATGGTTTTTACGGCAAGAAAAAATCGAATAATTGCCGGGAAAACCCTAAAAACAGCCCTTTTCTTTTTCCCATACAAACGTTTTATACCTAAAATAACAATTTGAACTTATACGGGGACGGGAACGGGAACGGAAACCGAATAGGGAACGAGAACGGGAACGGCGATGATATAGGATAATAGAAGTAAATAATAAGTAGCCCCACGTTCGGGCAGAACATAGTCTGCCGGGTCCGCTAGTTTTATATAAATTTTATTTCTCAGGCAAACAACCTGGTTCTTTTGAATAGCACTGGTAATTATCAAGGGCTATTTCGTCACAATGATAACAATTTTTTTTATTTATAAGAATATCTAGATTCGAAGATTTCTAATTAATGTATGAAAAATATATAAAGGATATAATATTTGACAATATTTGTTACGGACACACGATACATGAAGAGCGACATGGCGACGTCTTTGATCGGGGACGTTGACAACCCAACCAAGTGTGGCTGACACTAGTGTACATAGAGAGCGATCTCGCTAACTTCCGCTAGAGTGAGGCAGAGATAGTGTATTTGTGAGTGCTATCTCGCTCATGTAAACACAGATCGTTTACTCGTTAACTGCGTACACTGGTGTCGGCCTCCGTTTAATACTTAAGGTCATGCCTAATTGTGGGACGGCACGTTCATACGACGCTGATTGTATCCAGAGAAAAATTGTGCTTGTTACAAAGAAAAATTGTATACGTCCACGAAGAATAAGTAAAGTTCAGTGTTATTTGATTCCTTAACACAGTTAGAGAATAGATCTCCAACAATAATATTAAAGGAGAGGAGCCGAAGTTCTGGCAAGACGTCTGCTGGTTCAGCTACTCTTATTAAATAATTAAAAAACCCCAAAATTTGCAGGTAACCAAATGAACCACATCGACCTGTCGCCGCAGTTCGCGGGCACCATGTACGGCATCACCAACGCGGCCAGCAACATCTGCGGGTTCATGGCGCCCTACGTCATCGGGCTCATCATCAGCGACACGCAGGTTGGTACATGAGACCTTACTTCTTTTTAGGGTTCCGTAGTCCCACAAGGAAAACTCTGAATTATTGTGAAAAGGGGAATAACAAAAAAATTACCCGACCGAGTTTGTTGCGGGCTCTTCTCAGTTGCAGGACGCAAGGTACCCCTGTAAACTTAGCTTTTAAGTCGTAAATTTTAACGCCAAATTGTTAAATGATTAAAAAATATATATATTAACATTATACGTATGACGTCCATAACTGCTTGTAAAAAAGTCTATATGAATAAACGACTTTGACTTTGAAGCCTTATAGTTTCGCATGTCGCATCTCCCACAGATCTGCTCGTTAAATGCTCGTAATATATATTTTTTTTCATCTGTTATATAATACTTACTACGCGTGGTGGCGCCTTTTATGCGTTTTTATTAGCTTTACATAAATACTCATAAAAATATATTTTGACATAATATGTGTTATTTACGTCCGATAGTTGATACATATGGTCAAAGAAATTGTTTATCGAGTCATTATTGTTTTTTTTACAATATTTCGATACCTCCCATGTAAATTGTTGCAACCCCAAATTCCCATCTTCACAGTAGAGCGTTACAAACAGGAAAATGGAAATAAAATCCTCATTATATAACACATTTGTGTATACAATTATATATTTAATTATGACGATTACATTATTGTAACAATAATGTAATGAAAAGTGACTGTTATATCAAAATTTAGTCGTTTATAACGCTGTACTGTAAAGCTGAGGATTTGGGGTTACAACAACTTACGTAAGAGGTATCGATTTATTTAACGCTGAAGAATCGGAGAATCGATTCAGCCTAACTAACTAATACCTCATATTCCCTTTAACCTCACAATAACAGTAAAACTTGTGTCAGATATAGGTGCGACCATAGCCCAATTGGAGCATGGTCCGTTTACAGTTCAGAGTGCTTAGTGCGAGTTTTTCTAACTTTTACGCGTTGGTAAAGTTTAATTCAATTTGTATGAAGATTGATCAGTGTTACGTTACCGCTTGGCGGCGCTGATATAAATTTAAGTAATCTGCATATAAATTTAAGTAAACTTTACCAACGCGTAAAAGTTAGAAAACTCGCACTAAGCACTCTGGTCATTACGGATTTTACTCTGTGTTACCTACCCATCGTGGGCCTATTGACGTTATAAAAGAATTTTATTCCGACATTACAAATAGACGACGAATTTTTATTTATAAAAATATCCAAATCAAAGTTTTATAAGTATATTTTTTTCTTAACTTCAAAAAACGAGGAGGTTCACAATTCGTTATTTATTTTATATTTGTTACCTCATAATTTTCGACTGGGTGCACTGATTTTGATGATTCTTTTTTATTTGAAGGTTGGTGCTTCCAGTGTGGTATTAATTAAATTTGGTCCCGTTCTGATAATTTGAAGTATTTTTTTTATTCCATATTATTGTTATCACCATTTCACAATAATTCAGATTTGGTTAGAACAATTTAATCCCTAAGCAAAATGTTGAAGATGTGCTTTATATATACTAATAATCATTTAATTTTTGTTTCAGGTAAGAATTGAAATAGGACTTCGGTTCATTCTTGATTCCGTTGAACTATCAAGTCTCCATTATTTTACGATAATGTCACTGTAAGTATCTTTAAATCGTTTACCGTCGAATACTATTTCGGTAGAAAACTCTAATCTAAAAGTTTAATTGTATCCCCAAATTTTTAAAAATTTGTAACGCCACGCCATGGGGGAGGGGGTAAAGAAATTGTGATAATCTGGGACAAGGAGGGGGGAGGGGGGTAAAAGTCGTAAAATTCGTGTGACGTAATTTATGGATAACCCCTAATTCAACGGGACGAAGGTGAATTGAAATCTGTAAAATATTCAGATTAATGTCTCAACCAATTGAAATTTAACAAAGATAAGGAGAAGTTGTGGTTGAGGCGGTTGTGGCCTAATCAGTGGTCGGCATTTAAATCGATCGCTAGGTTAAGTTACTCTTGCTACGACCTGGTGATAGATGGGTGACCCATTCTAACACTGGTTTATATTTGATATCCGACCTCCTCCGTGTTTTGCAAGGCACGTAAAACAGACGGACCCGAATAATGTCACTGAGTGATAACTAGTCGCGAGGTTGCAGAAATCGTGATGGTTCCGAGGATGACGTCAGATGGTAATCGGTCATCTTAACTCGCCCCACAGTTACATCCTCTGCAATCTAAGCGGACCCTAGTACTAGACCGGGATAACGCTAGGAAGAAACAGGAAGAGTTAGAAAAACCTATACATGTGTGTGCAACCTTATGTCATTGGTGTGCGTGTGATTTTATTTTAATAACATAATAATTTTTAATGCATATTTCATAACAATACTAGCATTCGCACACCCTCCTCTATATAACCTATAATTGTACCACATTTCATAGTCCAAATCCGCGCAATTTCCATAAAATGATACAGAAAGTTTTTGCGCCACGTATACACGTATTAACATATAGATACTGGTAAGGTAATTGAAAAATAGCTTCATTGTTTTGCAGCAATTAGTTTTAGCAATTAGCCTTTTCTGGTGTCAAATGATATATTCATCTACGTTGATAATGGACTCATCTATCAATTAGAGATATGGCATATACTCGTACCTTCGAATCATATATTACTAAGTACTAAGTCTGGACATGGTATATTGTATAATAATTCATGGTATATAACAATTCTAAACATTGAGTATAGAACCAACAGAAGCTGCTATTCTACAAGTAATTACAAAAAATATGTCAGACGTAGTATAAAAAGAGAAAATAAATTATAATCTACTTGCATGTAGGTACTAATTTCCAGAATTCATTTTCTCAAGTTGCTAGATCAACCAGGCCTCTTTTCCTCTAATCCAAACCGTTACAGGAACGATAAGACTTTACTGCTATAGTTGAGAATTAAACCATAAGCAGAAGTCTCTCTTAGACCACTCTCCTCTATCCAGAGCTAACCCAATCCACTTCTTTTCCATAAAGGCCTCCAAGTCGTCGCGCCACCTCTTCCTCGGCCTACTTGGTTTTCGGCGGCTATTTGTTTAAGTCACTATAATCGCAACATTGGCCTACCTTTACGGGTCCATTCGTGCCACATGTCTAGCTAACAGCCTTTTTCTTTTTCCCATACAAAAGTTTTATATCTAAAATGTAGAGTCAATTTGAACTTATACGGGGACGGGAACGGGAACGGAAACAGGGACGGCCACGGGAACGGGAACGGGGATGATATAGGATAATAGAAGTAAATAATAAGAGGCAGAACATAGTCTGCCGAGTCCGCTAGTTATTAGAATAAAACCACACGCACACCAATACCAAACGATTACGACACACATGTACGCATTTTACAAATTATATTGTTAATTATGATTTAATACACAAATACCGTTTACTAGTAATAAAAAAATACTACATAGCGATATATAAGCATAGAGTACGCAACATCTACATATTCCTGACCGAATTACGCCGCTTGAATTGGCAAATCAGCACTTAGGTGTTAGCCACGTCTGGATTTTAAATTACAGTAAACTCTCAAGTGTCCACCTGAAAAACCTGCTTGTCATCAATTTCCGCAACTTATCGCACGTGTCTTTCAACCGTATGTAACGTAACTAAGCGAATGTCAATGACAATACAAACAATGTAAGTCACACCGAACAATCAAGCACGGTTATGATGCAACCATCAATATTACGGTTGCTCTATCATTGTTAACGTAACCAGTTACTCATGACCTCTCTCCATTAAGACTTAAATCTTCACGCGGCGTCTTACTTTAATTGGCTTACTAGTACACCTGGACCAGACAGTCTTGAGCCGCGATGCCTCCCACACTTGAAGGGAAATGGAATCAAAGAGTATGTACATAGCTTCATTGGCCGTTGCGTTTGGACTATCCAATTACTTATGACCCTTCTAAAGTAACACTACAGCCTACATGCGTGGTCTTGCTTAATTGGTTAAGTAATACACTTGGACCAGACAGTCTTGAACCGTGATGACTCCCACAGTTTGAGGAAAAGGGGACCAAAGAGTCATTGGTCGCTATGTTTGGCCCCGTTCGCGGAAACTTTGTACGCTGGGGTTACGCTATCAAGATCGTATTCTATTGTATTGAAGCCACTTACCCACGTTAATTGTTATGCTAATTGAACAAAACCAGTTAAACAAGCACTCTAGAGCACATGTTTTGAAGCTCGCGAACGTAGAAAACTTTTAAATATACCTTTACACATGTACGCATTTGGATAAAACTGTGTTTTGGAGATATTCTCTGGATGCAATACGAGGTCGTAGCTTAATCGGTGGTCACTGCTATGGATCGCTAGGTTAAGCAGATCTTGGCGCGGCCGGGTTATAGATGGGTGACCCATTCTAGCACTGGTTTTCAATTATCCGACCTACTCCGTGTTTCGGAAGGTAAGGTGATATTAGTCGTGAGATTTTGGGGATTCCGGGGATGAAGTCAGAAGGCAATCGGTCATCTTAACTCGCCCCATAGCCACATCTTTTGCATCTGGTAACAACTATCTAAGTACATGTAATCAGTGTGAGTATTACGCGTGCATATATTAATTTGGTTAGTTATAACTACAGTAAATAATATTTACGTAGTATCAGAGGATACTACACAATGATAATTAATATACTTATGATCGTCATGACCACGTTGTGACACGATCTTAAAATAAAATGTGTAAATACATATGGGTGTGAAAATCGATTGTCATTAGCCGTGTCAGTAATTATGCAGTTACGTTACTTTTCCTAAAGATACTTATTTTTTTTTCTCCGAGCGAAAAGTAACTCTGTTGCGGATAGGTTAGAAGTGGATGCTGCATAATTACCGCCGTATCCTAAATGAACGAGCAGCCTCGCGAGGCAGCCTCGGACGGTGGACGCGCCACGTTTTTCATTTGGAGCAAGTGTATTTACCTCGGGCGAGGCACATCTTGACTTTGACTCAGGAATGTTGCCTCGCGACGCTATGGATATGCATGTTTTATTTAAATAATTCAACGTATCAATAAAATATATTTTACAGAAATATTAGCATTTGCACAACTTCCACTATGTAAACTGTAGGTGTGCCTTTCATATTATTCTGTCCGCACAATTTTCGTAAAATTTCAAAAGACGAATATCTTAGCATTCAGCCGGGTCCATCGCGTTGCAAATAAAGGAACCATAGCAGTGCCCGGGACCGAAGTGGAAGGTTTACGAGCTCTCTTTCTAGTGGTCACCAACACTCACCTTTACTGCCAGTGTTCCTTCCCCTGCCTAAACAAAGCTAGTATGATCGTGCTAGTTTGACTTTGCATGTCCTTTCTAATATAGGTAATTCAATTCTATGTATTCCGGAATACATAAAATTCTTTACGTATATATTTAGTTTAATGCAAGGCTCCAAAATAAAGAGCATTCTGTTTTCAAAACGCTCAAAGAATCAGCTTAGTAAGGTATAAAGCGATTTAAGACCTTCCTTTCATTAAGCCCCTGTGGCAAAGTTTTTCTCTGTTTGGTTCAAAAAGTTCGTTCGAAAACATTCTATCGTTAACCGAGTTTTAGGACTTGTTTATTATTATTATTATATTTTGTTTGCATAAAGTTTTAATTAAAATTCAGTAACAGGTTTTTTGTAATTTCTTAGAGGCTAAAGCTATAATCTGTGGTCAATGTCGTGTGGTCAAGTGTCGGTTTTGTAATACTGGCAGTTAACATATACCTGACCCTGATTTATTTTGGCGTCCTTTGCCCGCCTTCATCTAGTAGTTTTGGAAACCCGGCTGAGTCACCCGTTTAATATAGAGCACGCTTTAAAACGCTTTTTTTTTATTGGTGGACGACGACATAGTTAGGGTAGCAGGAAACCGCTGGATGTCAGACACGATCTCTGTGGAAGTCTATGGAGGAGGCCTATGTCCAGCAGTGGACGTGTATTTCCGAACGGATACGACTTAAGGACCTTCAAGAAAAGAGCATACTCATTTCTCAAAGGCCGGCAACGCATCTGAGAGCCCTCTGGTGTTGCAGTTGTCCATATTCGTCAGTAGTCACTTCGGTGAACCGCCTGCTCGTTTGCCCCTTGTCATATTAAAAAAAAACCTAGATTGCCTGTAAACTAGCAGAAGTAATAGGGCTCTCACAATTTTAGACCGTCTGAGAGGTTAAAGGCCTCAATAACTCAACGATTTCCCCGCTTGGCATTTGTCACTATTCTTCCTAACCCAAGAACTAAGGCACGACATATTAGGTATGCCTAAAGTGTTCCTAAGATTCTTAAAAAAAAAAAAACGCTTATGATAACACGTAGCCGGTTTTTGATCATCTGGTATGAATCTGAAAACACTGAGCTGCTTCCATAGAGATGTTGTGGGAGGCAGGAAAATTTTTTAAGCAAAGCGATGCAATTTTTTTAGGCAAGCTTAGCACTTTCCTCACGTTTGAGTACGTGTAGTATTAAGCGATAGCTAGCTAGGCCGTATCGATTGGTAATCAACCCACTACAAACACGATGATTGAAAGTCTGATTACATACTGACACGGGTCTGTGTACTCGGACGAATTAGAAATGCATATACTCTAGCTATTGTCCGTGGCATTTCTTGCGTTTTTTTATATTATTCTTCAAACTTTCAGGCATCGAAAATATATAGGACTTTATGACACACGGACGTCTGTTCCTAAGGTAGACAACTTGATGTCTGTGTTATAGGTAACAGACGTTATGAACAAATATATTTTTTGTAGAAATATATAAATGCATAGATACCGATAATACACCCAGAATCGAGGCAGGAATCGAACCCAGGAAGCCAGGGTCACTGCCCACTGCACTAACGGGCCAATTAAATAAAGTCGTGATTGATATAACGACGTTATTTAAAAGACTGCTCGTATACGCTCTTTTTTTCGTACCCCGTGTGTGATGTGTGTTTTAACTGCATATATTCCGTGGAGTTAATGACTGCAAACTTTAATTTACACTATAATTGGTACAGTGTAAATTTAAAAGCAAACTCACTGCGCGGACCATTTAAAACGCGCCGAGAAGTTATGTATGCGTCTCTCAATTATATTTAAATTCGTTCACTCTACAGATTTTTCGGGACCTTAATCAATGCAAACGAGAATTCTTTCCGCCTTTATAAATAAATAAATACATGCCTCAAAAAAAAATTTCAATACGGTAATGTTGTTATAACGGATTTCCTATAGCTATTTTTGACATTGGTGCAGTGGGCAGTGGTCTGCCTTCCGCTCCGGGGGTCGTGTGTTCGATTCCCGCCTCGAGTCTGGGTGTATTATCCATATGTATTTATATATTTCCAAAAAAAAATTTTGTGTATAACAGGACAAACCGAACGAAACGCGACAACAACACCATCACTAGACGTGACAGAATTGCCGCCACTTCACGCCGATCTCATGTTAGAAAGAGGTACTGGTACCCGGACGCGCCGGCCCATTTCAGCTACAAGCATGGCGCTACCTCTAATTTAAGATTCTATATTGGTCCTTCGATTCTTTATAAAACATTAGGGAGGAAGGATTTTTCGTGGTGGCTACCTGCCGAAAATAACAATATAAATTCTAATATACAAGTTGTAAATATAGTATTTAATATTATGTACGTTAAAATAAAGAAAATTTCAAGAATTATCTACGTATAAAATATGGTGGAAAATAATTACATCTTTTATAGTAATAAGTACAACTTTTCACCTGTCACGTTGTCGGAGTGATGCTTGTCAAACTGTCCAAGTTTCATGCGAACTTTGTGAATTACTTTGATAGGTACCGTACCCATTCCCTACGATACCAAGAGTAATTGTCATGTTTACAGCCACAAAGATTTATACATCAAATGGCGAGTTAAATTTATCTGTAATGCTCGTATGTATTTTTCGCTAAAGTAATATACTTATGTTAAGTACCAATAACTAATTTAATAGTTAATTAATTGGTAACTATTAAAATTAGTTATTGGTATTTAAATTAGGTATATTACTTTAGCGAAAAATACATATGAGCAGAAAGCTACTGAGAAATTTTACATGCCATACATCTTGGTAGCTCTATATATGACAATTACTCTTGGTACCGTAAGGAATGGGTACGGTACCTATCAAAGTAATTATATAATGCCGGAGCCAGACAGCTTAATTCGTATGATCATTTCAGTGATCATGTAGTGTGGCCGGGGACTTTGTGTAGCTGCGCAGTTTTGTGGAACTGTGTAATCTCCAACGACAAAAATGTACTAACTTTGAGCTATGTCTGGCTTCGGCATAAAAAATCAAGTATCACATGCGGTCAAATCATAGATTAGTAGATTCAATAATGAAATATTGAACTTAGACTGCTGATACTAGATAGACAAAAGAATCGATTATCCTGCTAAATAATTTGTTCTCGATTATCTGGTTGAACAAGGCTCTAGTATAATTTATAATTTTGAGGTTATTTAACAGTTATTTTTGGAATCTCATTAATAACACATTTCCTTACAAATATCATTAAGAAATGTAAAAGACCTAAATCATAACATTACTCTTTACTTCTTATTCCCTTATGCTACTGCCATTCTGGCCCGTTGGCGCAGTGGGCAGTGATATTGCCTTCTGCTCCGGGGGTCATGGGTTCGATTCCCACCTCGAGTCTGAGTGTATTATCCATATGTATGTATTTATATACATATTTCTAAAAAAAAATATTTGTGTATAACAGGCGTCTGTTACCTATAACACAGGCATTAAGTTGTCTACCTTAGGATCCCATTATTTGAGGCATCCATCACAGCGAATCGATATTCGATAGGAAACGTTTAAGTCTAACGTCATTCAGGCGTAATATAAGTACTTTATATAGTTATTTCCATTTGTTTCCTTTGATTGATTTTCACGATAAAGTTATCGTATCCTCGATAGGATAACTTTTCTATTCATTCAGGATATTTCTGTATCAAGATTTGATTCAATCGAAATTAGTCTCATGACTTCAACCACCTTTCCTTTACATGAATGATAGACTCTTGAAAAAGTGGTTACAGTTAAATTCTAATTATTTGTATATACTTCTAATAACTCTAATTGCCATCCATTGGAAGTCCATTTGTCTGAACCTCCCTTAGATAGGGAAGAGAAGATGGTCCTTATTCAAACCCGAAATTCACTAAGCCAACCAGAAAGGTTTAGGAACTTACTAACAATGATGGTCAATGAAATATTTCCAACGTTAGAGGCCTGTCAGCTCGTTATCCCAGCAATAAATTAGATGAGGCCTTATAAAAATGTAAAAAGAGAAGTTTGTTTCACTCACTATTATATGAGCAAAGTTTACGAATCTTTTTGTATTTTGTAGGCAAAATTATGTGAAACAATTTGAATTTTCTCTTTAACTCCGCCTTTTGCTTATGAAGTATTTTGTAAGTCCAGGCCGAATGCTCTATCTAATTTTGATGGCAAATGTCTGAAGAAATTTAGTAAAATAAGCAAATACGTAAAGTTTCATCTTATGAAAAGTTTTAAATACAGTTAAATAATACTATAGCGGAATTGGTACGACCTTTTGCAACTGTAAATGTAGTAACCGATTTTAAATATGATGTTATTAGCAATCACTTATACATTTCTCTTGATCTGTTTTATTCTATAAATAAACTCAAAGACTAAGGACATTTGCATATTGGCAGATAGTAATTTAACAAAATAGTTTATGTAAACGGTCCCAAATATTGGAATTAGTATCTTCAGAAGTGGAAACTCGCCGGTTGTGTCTTCTATTGGACTTAAATATTTGAGAACGATTATAAAAATATTTAAGAAATAACGTCCTAGATTTACCTTAAAATTTGAGCCTATTTTTTCCCAAAAACTCTTCCGTTTAATTATCTTTCTACATTCCAAGGCTGTAACCGTTTCTTTTAATCTCGTTACAGAATAAGAGGCTTATTAAAAAGGTCCGTTGAAATGAGAATATACGGGGATAAGTCGTCTTTTATTAAAATTAAACGATATTATAAAATATACAGGCGACAAAATTTTGTAATGTTTCTAACAAAATAGTTCTCAATTCTTGTTATAGGACAAGGGAGTGAAATCGAATACAATATAACACAAAGTAAACTTGTAACATATTCCTTGGAAGTAAGAAAATTGCCAAGGTATTTATTCGGGCCCACTGGCCATCAATTTCCAATCAGCGCGCTGTTCCCTGGAGTCGGACGAGCGAATGGAACATCGAATTTAGTACCAGAACTAATATTAAGACATTTAAACTTACTTACATTCTCATAAAAACTCCACGTTTAGTTCACTTACTAGAATAAAATTTATATTCTTTGCTATATACTCGAATTATACGATTCTCTTTTTAAATTTCATTATATAGAACTCATAATTTCGCCATACATTGCTACGAGCACTTTTGTATTTAATTTTCTAGGTTTACTGTATTTTGGCATTAAGTTAATTACAAAACGTTCTTGAATTTATGGACTGTACAC
>JANCMC010050420.1:10008414-10061057 GCA_024363005.1 Charaxes varanes | reverse complement strand
ACTGGAACCTTACTTATTATTATTTACAATTATTATATTTACGTGATTACAATTATTATTTAAGTAAAAAAAAATTTGAAGGTGGTGACCTAATTAATCTTTTTTATTATTCACTTTATTGCATAACTAAAAAAAGTGTTGTACTAAGGGTAAGTAATGCTAAAGCATATTCTGCCAGCCTATCTTAGATATTATAAAGTATTAATGAATTCAGATCTATTCAATAGAGCTTGCAAAAACGTATTTAGTAGATACCAATATGACATTTATTAAGTAGAATGTAAGGAAGAAATGGCATTGGAGCAAAAAATTTGAATTTGCTTTTAAAACTTCCAATAAGGAAGGGTTTCACAGACTCTTTGCAGATAACATCGGGTTACAATAAACAAATGACATTTATTTTCCCCCAAAGGAAGATTGGGCATTCCGATAGTCTATATCCCTTAGGATGGAAAATATCCGTTTATTTGTAAAAATCTATAAAATATCTTACATAGTCATTATCTATAAAATATTGTACCTAGTGTGGGTTCCTTTGGAGATATTTTTATGTCTATTGTATTTCTTTAAGTTAAATAAAGATTTTTTGAAAATTGAATTTTTGAATTGTACATACAATTATTTACAGTACATCAGTATTTTTTTTTTATTTTGGTAGTAAAGTGGTAAAAAATCACGAATGTCTCCATGGGACAGACTTATCCCAGAGACGTCTTTTGGAAATTAACCATGAGTACTTTCCGTTTTAGCAATAAGATCGATCGCCTTCCATCTTATTTGTTCTTAATGTAACTTTTATTTGATTATGTCGCATGCTTAATAGTAAACTGACCTAACTCAAAAAAGGAGATTTTTAGGAAATCGCAAAAAACGTTTCATCCTTTACGATGATAAGTTGTTTTTATTATATTGTAAAAACGACATTATTGTAACAAATTATTTATTTTAATAGTTAATAAAGTGATGAATGATATTTCATTATTTGCTTGTCTTTTTAACTAAAAACTTATTACAGTTACAAAAACAAAAATAGCTGTATCTCAATGTTGGATGGAGATTTCGGAATAATTATTAAATTGGCCGATAGAGGACATTGAAAAGATGATGCCTGTATCATTAATTCACTTTAGATCTAAAACGTAATCGATAAATTTACCATTAAGCATACGATGTATAATAAAGTTAGTTTTAATACTAAATATATATACGCGGAGACGCAAACTTTCTAGACTGGCTTAAATTACCGCAGCCAAAGATTTGCTCACATACTAACTGTAAGGTTCAGCTATTCCGGGTTGAATTTTACTCGCAGCTAGCTATTTTGGCGCAGTGCGATTCACATGCGGACAGTTGAAGGCGGGGTATGCTCGTAGATTGGTCCAGACTGCACAATGTAAGCCGTGATTTGTTAGCTTCTCGATTGTGCTGATAGAAAATTTAAATCTATATACATAAAAGCGAAAGTTTGCCTAGCACGTAATCTCGAAAACCGCGGTACGTACAAAGATGCAATTTGGCAAGGAGGTAGTTCTATAATTAGAAGACATACACTAAGAATGGTTTTTTCGATAAATTTACGCGCACCAAGTCGCGGAAACCGGCTAGTCTATATCTATACTAATAATATATAGCTGAAGAGTTTGTTTGTTTGTTTACTTGAACGCGCTGATCTCAGGTACTACTGATCTCATTTGAAAAATTATTTTGGTGTTAGATAGCCCCTTTATCGAAGAATATAAGCTATATATCATCACGCTAAAGTTTATCACCTTACTTTACACGAACGTAGTCGCGGGAAAGAGCTAGTCAAATTTATAAGTTGTTTGATTTCATATTTACGCCCTGCATGAAAATTTGTGGAGAGTAAAGTTAAACGTGCGTCACGTTAGGCGTCCTATAAGGAGTATACAGAAGTCATGCGCTCGATTTTTGGATACGAGCTCTGTTCTTATCAAAAGTGAAAACTTTTAAGTATTTGCAGACGATTCGACAAGAAGAATACTGGTATAGATAACACACACAGAGTAAAATATTGGAGCATATACACAAGCGTTTAAAGAAAAAAACATGTTGAAATTAGTATATTTAAAACGAATTTCGAGTGTCAATTAACTTCATCGGCGAACCAAATGTTACGCCTATGAATTGTCAATTTCACACATTCGTTACAAACAACCGCATGCGGATCGATGCATTAACGCCCTCTGGTTCATTTGTATCCGCCCTGTCGAATGTTATATGTTTTCTGTGTAATCAATTACGTCATTTAACACTCGGGTGAATGGGAAATGATTTATGATTGTTAGGACTACCGGAGATTAGTGCTGCTCATATAGCGATGTTATATTATTGTAAAAGTTTAATAACATGTATTAAAATATTTTATACAATCTAAATCTACGAATATGTCGCGCGCTTCATCATAGACTGAACAATTACGATTTAGGTCTAAAGTGAGTTAATGATACAGGAAGCTTCGTTTTCATTTTATCTGTCAATCTAAGAATTATTGCGATATCTTCATCCAAAACTGATGTTTTTAGTTAGGAAGACACAAATACTAAAGTTTCATGAAAATAACATTCTCAATCACTTCCTTAACTATAAATTCTTCTTCTTATTCGTTCACTCTTGGCACAGTGGTCGTGGTCATGGAACACTATGAAGATGCACCGCGTTTTTTGAGAGGAACTACTAACTTAACTATTAATAAAATACGTTATTTGTCACTATAATGTGGTTTATATCATATTATAAACGGATAAGGTCGTAAATGACAAAACGTTTTTGTGATTTCTCAAAAATCAGCTTTTTTGAGTTAGGTCAGTTTATGAATGAGCGTACGATATATATAAAATTGACAGGTCATCATCTAACACGAAATCTCAAAAACCGCGGGAGGTACTAATATGAAATTTGGCAAGGAGGTAGTTTTACAGTTCACAGACACTCGCTAAAAACGGATTTTTGTATAGGGATACCTTCAAAGGGCTGTCGCAATTTTTCACTGGCAAAGTTGCAGGAAACAGCCAGTTGATTATAAGTTATGATGACCATGAGATTACACACAACTGTGTTTAATTGACAAAGGAAAAATAGAATCAATAGAAATAGTAATACTTAAGTTATAAATACTTGCTTAGTTAAATAAAAACAGTAGAAAGCAATGACCTTCTTGCTGACGCGTAGTTCCCTTCGCGACATTATGTATCGCTTCGTAGAGAGGGCCTCGAGAAAGGACTTCGGAATGGTTTGGTTGGAAAAAATATATAAACGATATTATAAATTGTTTTCAAAATTTGTTATAATTTATATTCACGAAAGTTCAAAAATAAATTATTTCTAATATATTTTACTCAGTGGTTAAAGCTTATGGAAGCACCAGAACCCGTATTCAAATGTCACGTAGCACGTATTTAATCGCACATACTATATTCCTTTGCGCTCCCACCATAAGCACTTACTTTAATAAATAAATATGGCGATGGGCGAAACAGTACCACGTCACTTGCTCACGCTTACTTATTCCCAATGTACCTGATCCCCGTGGATTATGGGTAAAATTCAATTTATGAAAATTATATTTATTCATATTAGTGCAAGTTAGCCAATTAAAAGGAAAGGTGTGCAAGTTAGCAATTTAAATAATAAATAAATAAATATATACAGGACTATATGACACATGGACGTCTGTTCCTAAGGTAGACAACTTAATGCCTGTGTCTGAAAAATTCCCACAGAATCCAATTAAATAGCACAAAAACCGTATAGAAAATAATATACCTAATTAGTTTCTCTGAGGCTTATGTCCCATTTTATTGGAGTTTATGGGATTTTTTCAACAAGGATACCAAATACACCTTGTAATAAAAATACTATTGATTCTGAATTTAATTAAAACTATTATCAATTTTCAGATATAACCGAAGTACAATTTGCTCCTAATGCACAAACGTCCGATGTGACTAGTACATCTGGATTAACAGTCACAGAGTATGTCGCTATCGGCATCAGTTCCTTACTACTCGGTCTTATATATGTCGCTTCAGTATTTCTCTATTTACACATCAAGAAACGTCGAAAAGCCGCATCCGAAGAAAACGCTGTCAGAAAGATCAAAGGGCTGAAGAAAAAGGATGGCAGCATTATCACAGAGCATGATATCATACGAATAAACAACGAGCGCGTACAGTCATTAGCGAACGCCTTGGGCCAGGACGATGGAGTTATAAAGAAAAATCCATTATTAACAATAGGAAGACAATTTCACGACAATAAAAGCTTTCAAAGCGATCTTTCCGATTCTGACGATATTGCAAATAATAATTTGCGTAATGAAGATAATACATTTGATGTATGTAATTTGAAAATTGTATCTTGTTTTCATTTAACCTTCAACAAATTTTGCTAAAATTTTATTGAATTTCAGGATCAAATAACAGCAGCAGTAATACACAGACATAGTACAGAAGCAAGATATCAAATAGACGGTCTGGAGTTAAATCATAGAGATGAATCATCTATTGAACGCCTTCCAGATGAACATGTGTCGATTGTAGAGACTATAGAAGACCGTGAGATCGCTAGACCAGTAGGAACCACAAGGCGAAAACTTTATTTTAACCCAGCTTACTTTGAACCTCACCTTATGGCAGTAAGTTTTTTAGTTACTAGTCCATATAAGATCAGATCATTTTGTAACAAGCTGACATCTATCTATATCTATACTAATATATAAAGATGAAGAGTTTGTTTGTTTGCTTGAACGCGCTAATCTCAGGAACTACTGCTTTGATTTAAAAAATTCCATCAGTAAAGAATATCCTACTTATCGATAAAGGCTGTATATTATCACGCTAAAAACATTTTTTTTACCCAATTTTACGCTGATAAAGTCGAAAGCACAACTAGTGCAAGATAAAAATTGTGATCATTCATCCATATAACTATAAATTAATTTATATAATAAACCCTAGCTCGTGTTTTAGCAAAGCAATTTTCTTAGTAATTTTAATATTTTTTTTTGTCTCAAAGGATCCACCGGCTGCAGCGATAGAATTTCTTTCAAAAATAAGAGAAGTAATAGCTATTGCTAAACAGAAAATGGCAGCAAAACGTTTTCAGCCAATTCTTAATCTCATACCAGAAGAAGAAACTTACCCGTCAAATGGAAATAGTATCGACCTTTATCACGGAATGGGCAGTCAAGGTAGTGGAAGTCTAGTTAGTCTTAAAAGGGAAAACAGTAGAAAGAGATCTTCAAATTGTCTAGGTTGTCCAGGATGCCAGTCGAATAATAGCAATAGCAACGAAGTTCAAAAATTTATCAAATATAACGTCACTACTTGTTCGAACTGCTTAGGAGACCAAGGTGATAAACAAAACAGTATTCGAAAATGGTTAGAAAATATTCCAAGTGGAAAACAGCAAATATTTTATAATGACAATCAAGCACAAAGTTTAACAGGCTCACTTTTGTCTTTACCTAAAAAAGAAAGTCAATGTAATTTAAAAAAGCAAAACAGTTTTTGTGCTTCTCACACAATGAATGTGACCGATTTCACAGATACTAAAAATACCACGTCTCGTTCTGTAAGATCTGAACCATCTTCGCGGAACTATATACCTTTACCAGAGTTTGATACTGAACGTCAAACGAATAATTCCCAAACGTTATCAGATTTAAGACCTGTAAATTTTAATGAACACCGTATAGGAAGTTTACGAGAGAATATTGAAAAATGTAAACGACTTAGAAACTCATTAATAAAAAACAAAAATGCCTTACCTGACATGGTAAATGAAGCTATAGCTCTAGATAATTTTTCAAGGTCGTCATATAACTTGAGCAGCTCCGATGAAGAAAAGTGCTCAAAAAATTTACAGGTAAAGCAAACCGAAGATAATTATTCCAAAAATATTACAGATACTCCTTCCGGAAACGAATATGAAACGGACAGTCTTGAGCGAACTTCAAACAAAAAAGTTAAAACGACCTTAGTTGATTATCCAGAAGTCCCATCATCTCAAGCAAGTCCTAGCTTAAGTAATGCATTACCATTAGAAGAAGAACTTACAATGAGAAACGCAGTATACAAAGCAAATACTAGTAGCAACAGTAATACTCCATCGCCAGAAGGGCATATTCATGTAGATGAGAATCTCTATGAAACCATAGAAATAAAGAAGATACCTACCCCGTTAGAAGCTAAAGATAATGTAGTACTAAAACAAAATACCAATTATAGTTTGGTAAGTGAAGTATACGTCAACAATAATTACAACTTCAGCAGTGCCCCAACATCACCGAGCGGTTCTGAATGTTCAATGGGAAGCAGAAAACTTTTTACGTTAGATAATTTACAAGAAAAGCCAGGCTGTCTGACAATTGAAGTGAAAGATCCACCAGAAAACTATATAAAAATTCATGAATCGGACGGTTTCGAACCGGACACGTTGGATCGCAAACATCTTAAACACAAAGAACTTATAGAAAATATTCAGTTCAGTCGCAAAGATCTTCTAAAAACAATCGACGGTACGGAAAATCGAAGTCATCAACGAATACAGCTAAGGAGCAGCGGTACATTCTCCAAGAGTAATGGAAAAGTTGAAGGTGTACCAAAATTCAACAGCTTAAGAAATGATCATGAGCTTCAACGTCATTTTCTCCACCGCCCTAAACTAACATCAAGTACTTACAGCGGATCTAAATCCTTAGAAAATACAAACGATGATAGTTGGGAGGAGGCCGGTTGGACGTCCGAAGAAGGGCGAATACTAACTTTAGAGTTGCGACATTCTAAGAGACAACGGCAGTGCACACCTCCGACTATTAAACAAATTAAAAACTTGTCACGGCCCGACGTTCTTCCACCGTTACCGCCAACTGAAGAGATTTCTATATACGAAAACCCAACGATTCCGCCTAGAAGAGTCCAATGTGAACTCACTAGTCCTGGGCATTTAACAAATGTACACGATACAAATAATAATCATAGAACATTGAGAGGGAATATGGCAGCAGACACCAGCGTGAGTGTTGACTTATCTCCGTGTGATTCTATTAGCGAAACCTCTCACAGCCCATTGACTACCTCTACTCATCCGCTTAAATCTGAATATGAAGATGTGAGTCTATCACAATCAATTCCTAGCACAACGATAGCAGAAAGTTTTCGAATTACTAAAAGAATGGCAAGTTGTTGTAGCAGCGGAATTAACACTAATACATTCGTGAGGGGACAAAAGATAGACAATATTCATAGGACCAAGTTTAGACGGAAAAAGGGTTCTAATATTGAGGATTCTGGGTACCTCAGTAGTGACTCTACGAGTTCAAAGCAATTTCAAAGGAAGTTGGTTATTGCAAAAACAGTGAGTTGTAGTGAAAGTGATGATACGGAAGACGAAGCTAGGAGTGAATCCGGTGCCGAGAGCATTGAAACGCATTCAGTATATTTTGGTAACTGTCAGAGACGTCAACAAAATGCTGAGAATGTGAAAGACACTATAAAAGTGCTATCAAGTAGCAAACGAAAAATTAAAACTAGGAATGAGAATCATAACCAATAAAATTCGTGCAATAATGAACTATGTATGTGCAATAATTCCAAGTATAATTTTAAGTCGTAGATATTAGATAGAATATACATACATTAATTATATTTACCTACATTTTACAATAATTAGACAAAATAATATAGTATATAAAATGATGAATGGCCGGATGTGCAATGCAATAATAGATTAATTAGATACAAAATAAATTATAATAGATATTTTGTTATCACGTTATAATTTTTTTTTAGATTGGATAAGGGATTTCTTAACTACTTACGCTGTTTTTTATCTGTAAAAAATAATTTTACTTTTATTTATGTAATTTAGTTCAGCTTTCTGTAAATATAATAATGTTCATAGAGTCAGGCAGCAAATTTAAGCTTCCTAGTACCTGACAAATATACATATATTGCTCCGGAGCGGGATATATATATAACTTCAAGTAATTAGTCCCCTCTGTAGAATAGAGCATTTTTTTTACAAATACATGTTGAGAATAAGCAATTAGGAATAGTTTTTACTGAATTTATGTTAAAAGAAATACAAATTATTACAATTTAAAAGATAATATAAATAATATGCGTGACTATGTACAACTACAAAAGTATGAAATTGGTTTATTATAATGCCGGAGCCAGGCACAGCTTCATTTGAATCATCATTTCTATAATTGTATAGTGTGGCTACTGGCCGGAGATTTTGTGAAACTGCGCAGTTTTGTAGTACTTTGTAGTCTTCAAAGACAAAAATGTTCAAACACTTTGAGCTATGTCTGGTTCCGGCATAACAATATTGCTATGCAGGCCTATTTTGTCACTTCTTTTTTGGGGGCACGCTAAGTCTCGAAAGTTGTTACCTCATAATTTTTTACCCTCTCCCCACCCCTTACCATTGTTTTGAGTATAGATACATTTTGCGAATACAAAACATCAATTTCTATAAGCAATTAAATAAATTTGAAACGTTATTTTATGTCATAATAATATTTGTACTGATAATAGTGTCAATAAACTTTTAAAAAAATGTAACTTCTACCAAAAAATATGAATTCAAGGTCCACTTGGACTTTGGATAAAAAGTAGTTTTATAGCAATTTTATATATTTTCGAAATTTCCTTGGGGGCATCGTGTGCCTTCGTGTGCCTCGCAAAAATGCCCTGATGCAATGTAGGTATACATAAAAGTCATAGTTTTCAATTACTTATTCCATCGATTGATTGTTCCCAACATCAAGTGTCTATGGTTGTGGGTATTTATACATTTGTTTAACTAGTTTTCGAATATTGACGTCATTTATAGTAAAAAATCAGGTATTGTTTAAAACATCGGTTGTTTGTAATTTCGATTTAAGGAAGATTATTTTACGTGATAGGCGGACCGTGCCGCTCTATCACCAGTTCCGCGCTCTCACTCTCGGCTCTAGCGGAACGTGACCATTAGTCATGCATTTTCGTGCGTGCAGACGGCATTCAACAATTTATAAGACATTATCACGTCAAAAAAGAGGTTGTAAGACCTATGTCCTACTTAGACATTGTGAATGCGTACCGTTACGCTCGAATATTTCTTTTAAAAACCTAAGCTGTAAATCTTAAATACAACTATATTTGACGTCTATATTATGCGCGAAATATAACGTATATTAGATATTATAGCTGATAATTGGTGCTAATAACAGGAAAATCCGGGTATTGTTTATAAATATAGTGGTATATTAATAAAATAGTATAATATTAGGGTAACGATGCAGCTTGGTTACTATTCCCATGCATATGCATATATTTTTTTCCACGAAGTTGTTGTTTGCACTCCAATAAGTGAAATTTCGTCGGGGGAGGCTGATATTTCCCATAAAAACTATAAGTTATGGGGTTATAAAGTTTTCGAGTTATAATTGCTAAAATAGTGCATTTTACAGGTTAATTTTACCTTTATACGCACATATATATGTATTTCTGTATTAAAATAAAAAAAATAATCGCGAAGCGGTCCGTCCCCTTCTAACCTATCCTCAACAGCTACGTTTCGCGCAGAATATCCGCGTCCCCCGACGGACTCATTAGAATGCAAGCAAGAATTTCGAGAAAAAATATATATATGCATGGGAAAATAACAAAACAGCATAATTACCAAAGTTAGTAATGATAGAAGGTAGTATTTAAACGAGCGAATACAAATATTTATTGTAAATACTTAATTACATACTGATACACTAGGGGATCCAAACACTGGCCAAATGGAAATATTGAAAATGGCGAGTTACTTTATTGTAACAATTTCTTTTCTATTTTCGTTCTATATTAGTGTTCTAACAACATCTCCGTCACTCACTCTCGCAGCACCAAAGTTTCTTTTTGCACTTTTTTTAACATAATCGCATGCTTCATAAATTTGATTGACTTAAGTCAAAAAAGCTGATTTTTGGGAAATAGCAAAAAACATTTTGACATTTACGACTTATTCTGTCAATAATTCGATAAAAAGGGTATTATTGCAACAAATATATTTTAATAATAGTTAACGAAGCGATTAATGACATTGCAACGTTATTTTTATATTTTATTATTTGTATATCTTTTAAACTAAAAACTCATTTTAGTTAAATATACAAAAATAACTGTATGTCAGTGTTGAATGGAGATGTCGAAATAATTCTTAGATTGGCTGAAAGAGGATGTTGAAACGAGCTGTCTGTATTATTAACTCACTTTAAACCTAAAATGTAACTGGTTCGTTTATTACTAAGCATAATATGTATAAACTCCAAATATAGTTAGTTTTGACACTTGGTGTGTCAACTCCTCGGCTAAGGTGAAGTTCACCAATACGCCAGTAATTTTTTATTCGCTTGATTATTAATAATTCCTACGTGACTAAACATTATAAATTAATTATTATTGAAGTAATACCCTTTCAGGGTGGTTAACATAAATGAATAAATAAATAAATGAATGAATGATATTACATAAAACACTATTTGTAAGAAGTTTATTGTAAATAGTAAGGAGTTTAGTATAAATTGTAAAGGGTAATTAAATGTACTTCATATTTAATGAAAAATAATTATTTTAAGTCACTTTCTATAGATGCTCTCTTTACGTACAGTATTTATATGAAACCCTATTTATTACTTGTTAAATTAGCAACATAGACAAAGTCTGAATTATTTTTATTATTTATTAGTAAAAATGTATTTTTCTTAATATTAATATGTAAAATAAAATATATTTTTTTACTTGATATAGCATTTTATTTCTTGCCATGAGTTGTGTTCTTTTTGCATTTCACTATTTTATTTACGCTTAAGAGAATAATATAACAATAGAGAATGAAAATGAAACAAATAATATCTATGGCATTTATAATTAAATATTTAATAATCTTTTTAAAGTGAAATTTCTTACACCTGACTATTTACATCCTTTATTATAAGTTCTTTCAGATTTTTATAAATAAATCACAAAATTAACGAAGTTTCACTTCCAAATTGTATACTTTTACACAAACACACATTGAATGCCTTTCTCTCTTGTATCAATTATATTTAAGATTAAAAAGTAATAAATAGTCTTATTGGATATTTGTATATTATTTTTTAAAATATCTTTCTTGTCACACTTTCTATGGCTTGTTATAATTGAGGTTTAAAACGATTGGCTGTTTCTGATCAGTAATTTTAAATATCACATAAATCAATCATCAATGATCATAATATCCGGATCGACTTCTCGAATTTTAATACTCTTGATACCCTTCACTATTTCTTCGAGCAATTTCTTCCTAAAATCCATATAATTAGGCAGACCCAAAGCCATTAAGTCGACTTCATCCTTGTTGACTTTGCTCGTGTCCCTCCCATCTTCATACATTTTTGCCATGCAATCATTGATATAGCTCTTTATTAAAAGGGTCTGGTTTAAAATGGACTTTGCAAAGTCTCTGTAATCCTTCTCAGTGGTCTCACAATGTGTGTTATAGCGTGATAAGTCATCAGCATTAGCGGTTACGTTGCATTCGGCTGTGGTTACTAAGATCCTGAATGGTACTGTATCGTATATATAATGGATCAGTGCAAGTACTTGTGATGGGAATCTGAAATATAAATTATACAAAAACATGTTAAGTTTTTTTGAAGTCACACTTCTACGCACACTTGACTTGGGGAGCGCTTACTCCCTAAGTCAAGCGTACGTGGTGACGAGAGCGTAACAAAAAGTGTGATCGGGCGAGGCGAATATAAGTTGATTTACATGGTTACTAGCTGTTACCCTCTACTTTGTTGGGGTCAAATTGTGACAGACCTCAGATCTCCTCATTCTGGTCCTATTTAAAAATCCTTTAATAGCGGATGCCTACTAATTAAAAGCTAGCTCTTTGCCAAATTTCATCCTTGTGAATCCTGCAGTTCGTAGTCTTTTCGCTTTTATATATATTATGTATACATTATGACTTACCTTGTATAAACTTTAATGTTTGTAACAACAGAGGAAAACCTCTGATCTTCAAACAGAACCATAACACCATAGAGCCGGTGAAAAGGAGATATTTTATGAACAGCTACATTATGTTCGACCATCTCCATTTTCAAATATAAATTAAATATGTCTGAAGGCCTTACAACAGTTTCGTTCTTGGTTGTTATATTTCTTAGACAGAGATCATACTTTTCTGACGTGCAAAGAGTACATAGTACTAAATATTTGGGATCTGCAAAAATAAATACAGTTAAAAATAAATACTTAGGGCTATAAACACACGGTCGTCTGTTCCTAAGGTAGGTAACTTCATACTTGTGTTATAGATAATAGTGGACTAATACCCATATTTTTTTAATGATATAAATATAAACTTATATACATATACAATTATGCACCCAGACTAGTGGCAGGAATCGAACCGAAGACCCTAGACTGGAAGGCAGGATGACTGCCAACTGTGCCATAGAGTCAGTCAAAGCATATTAGTATTTAGAGTCAATGGGAAGGTAGCAACTATAAAAATAAATCATCTCTTTGTAACATGAAAACAAAATTTAAAAGTCTCTATATATCCTGGTCTACACCAAATACATAAATTAAAATATTATTTTATCTATGTGCGTCTGTTATGGGTAATCTGTAAAAAGCCTGGACCGATTTTGCCTGGACTTTCTCTGGCAGATAACTCATGTTACAAGGAAATAAATAGGCTGCTTTTCTTTTGTCAACATAATAAGGGTTCCAAATAAAGAAACCCTTGCAATTGACAGTGATCACATTTTAAAATTTGAAATCCAGCCCAGAGACAATATTTATTCTTAGTATAAAAATATTTGATAATTTAAGCACATTAGTGTCATAATTAACAAAATACATTGTCATGGACACTGTCTTATAAAATGTTTACATGTGTGTATAAATCGTTTGACATTGGTGTGCATGCGGTTTTATTTTAATAATATATTTATAATGAATATTTGAGCACAAAAGATCCAACAGGGTCGAGGTGCATCCGACATGCGGGCCCCTACCAATTATAACATAACTTATAATGAATATTTAATAAAATTACTAGCATTCGCACCATCCTCTATATAAAATATTATTTACTATTTCATCTGCACAATTTTCTTAAAATGGTGCCGAAAATTTTCGCTTGACATTTTAATATACAATAGTTATGTATCTCTACTCACCAATATCACAAGTGGACAAGACATCAAAATTTTGGGCCAAGATGTCATTTGCTGACGCTGAAAAACTTTTGATTGGTAACAAATGATTCTTTCCTTGTTTTCTATAAGAAATTACTATGTCAAAATCAATTCTACTCGTAACATCAAACTGAATATCCTCTAGGCTCATAACAGAAGTCATCGTGCACTGGCTATCAGCACCAATGTTTGATTCAGTTTCTATCCAGTATGGTGATGTTTTAATTTCCATATATAATTTTGTAGTATGTGCTACAGACTGTCTTGCTGTATGTAACAGGATACTGACATCTTCAATAGGCCTGAAAGATCATTAATAATTGTTTAAGTACTTTTTAGTTAGTTAAAAAATGGTAGTAAAGTAGTGTCGGACTATTTTGCATGGATTTGTCTTGGATTGAAGATGATTGTTGCTTAGTATTCAGAATTCTACAGCTATCCCTTCACCATAACCATCACCACCAGATTTCCGCAAAAAAAAGCATATATGTACTGGCAATCAAAACTTTTTTGTTGTTGTTGTTTCTTATATCATAATTTTTAAACATTTTTTTGTAAAATAACTTATTTTGACAAATATAATCATTTATAACAAAAAAATTTGTGAAGTTAGAGGGAATTTATATTTTTAAAATCATTTTTTTTGTTATTATTTTATGTATACTTAAAAATAAGCTTTTAATATAGAAAACAGACAAAATCAGCTGGTTTCTACCTTAGTAAGATTTGGTACAGAATATTAATTAACTTACACATTGTTCTTATTTAGCAAGTTAATAATAACAACAACCTTTTTGTTGCACATTTTAACTATTGGAGTCTCTGTGTCAATTTGTAACAAGTTGGAAATCTGAAAGAAAGTTATGCATTTGACTCCTGTACTGGGCTCCTTTTGTGGGGACAAGCAGAGCCCATTAGCAATTTCAAAAATTGCTATGAGAATAGAAAAAAAAGAAAGAATTTTAAAATTAAATGTTCGCATAATGCCCTGTCCACTCAGCTGAACTTACATTTTTTTTTATACTGTATATATGTGTGCAATAGCAAATATGTAATTAGTATCAGAACTTATTACAAATTCCCCTTCTTACATCTCAGATGCTGTACATTCGGTTAATGCTGTAATATCAAGTATAGTATTGTTGTCATGTTTCGTTCAGTTTGTGAGAGTTCCCACCACCAGTTGAACTTATATGAAGATATTTTATTGTTTTACCGTTTAATCAGTACATTATATACAGAATTTAATATTTAAAAAGTCAATATCAATAGGACCTTAATGTTGATTTATTTTAGGAAATATATTTTTTAATGTCAAGAAATATTTACTCGAAAAAACAGTGCTTAAATTGGTATACAGGTTCTTACACATAATAGAACAAAGTCCTCAGCTTTATATACATACATATGGAACTTATATGTATGAAGCCATATGAAGAAATATTATGTCGGTCATATAATTATGGAACAAAGTGACTTTCAATATTGTTTCTTTGTTTTTATAGGTAAATATTGTTGTTAATTAATTAAATGTGAAATAGTTTTAGATATGAAAAGTAAAAATAAAACTTTGTTTTACAGAGCAACACCCTTTCATTTGTCTCATGACGATGAAATAGACTTGTATGTATAATTCACACTCACATATATATAATATGTACACGAAAGCCGAGACCTTCAAGGACTTGTAACGCGGTGTCGTAAAAAACATATTTCTGTGCGCTGGACAAACCTTACGAGGTAGACCAAAATAATGTACTGCCGAATTGTATATGTTAAAAAAATGTGTAATAAAATCAGCGATGGTATATTTGAACGGACGTATACGTTGTACATTTAATGCAGATCAGATGGCGCACCTTGAGCTCCTGGCGGATCTGCGCGAAGAGCGCGCGCGGCGTGAGGGTGAATGAATGAATCCTAATTTCCCTTGGTCACGGCATCACGCATGATCGGGCTGGACCGATTACGCTAATTGTTTTTTTTGTTGTGTTTATTATCGTCAGGAGAACGTTCTTATAATAGAACAAAAAAAAATTGGAGAATTTCTGAATACTTAACCCCCATATTAAACTATTTCTGATACAACCATATGGCGTTTGACATAACACTGACAGAATGCGTGCTACAAATACCGTCAACAAATGTTTAGGAAAATTTACTAAACGGGAACGGGAATAACATTATCGGATAATAGTATGTAGTGAATAGTAAGTAACCCAAAGTTCGGACAGGACAATAACTGTCGGGTCCGCTTGTTAAATAATATTAACTACTAAGTGAGGTTAAGAGAAAATTATCTCATTATGTACGCAACGCATGGTCACGCGGCGAAGTATGCAACAGGTAGAGGCGCGCGGAAGGCGAGGGTGCTTCCCACTCAGTTGACGCATCGGGACTACCTGAATATGCTACCGCAGCGCGACGACGCCCACTTTACTATCTTTAAAAAGCGGCGTTGTTTTATCTATAATAATCAGTACTACCAGCTGGACATTTATAGGCAACCCACTCATCCCAGGTATCCCATAGCTTTATTTTTTCAACTTTATAAGATGGTGTTTTAAATTTCTTTTGTGGGTGTTTTGGAATTTATTCATCATATTGTGCCTTTTCTAACTAAATACATATATTAATATGGTTAAAATCTATACTAATATATATATATAATTACAGAAATTTAATTTTTCTACCCTCTTGACTCAAGAATCCCCCTGAGATTCGACGCTTCAAATGGCCGCTTCGTTTGCCCTATAGTAGGGCCACCTCTGTTCGGAAGGCACTTAAAACAGTGGAACCCGATTAATGTTACTGAGGGATATTAATCGTGAGATTGTGGGGCTTCCGGGGATGACCTCAGACGGCAATAGGTCATCTTAACTTTCTCTACAACCACATCCTCTATACTTTAAGTTGAACCTGGTACTAGACCTGGATAACGCTAGGCAGAAGTATTTACTAAATTTTTCTCGCTTTGCACCTTATTAAACTTGTATAGTTTTACTTTTTAATACTGGAAATTAGAGGGGATTGACTTTTCATCCTTAAAACATATAAACTTTATACAATTGACCAGGCCATATTATTACTTTTTATTAGAAATAATAAACATTTCATTTATTATCACCAACTATATGAAATATATAAAAATAGTTTAGACACAAGTTGAATTGCAAGACTCTTAGCCCAATAAAGTGACGACAGGTGGAATAAGACAGTGACTGAGTGGTGGAAAGGAGCTAGGAAAGCGGAGCATTACTCGTCCAGCAACTAGATGGGTCGAACATAATATCGGTCGCAGGTCGATACTAGTCCAGACCGTGAAGAGTGGTACAAATAAGGAGAGGTCTGTACCCAGGAGTGGGAGCGCAAAGGCTGTGGAGGATGAAGATGATAATGATAATGTACTTGAATAACTTAAAAGATCTGATCGTATATAATATTGTTCTACGCAAGACACCGAAAAGACCTGTCACAGCGAAAAAGAACCCCCGATTTTGAAACATTCTTCATTGGTGCTCTACTCACATTGGACTTAGCGTGATGTTATATAGCCTATAGCCTTCGATAAATCACCTATCTAACACTGAAAGAATTTTTCGAATCGGATCTGTACTTCCTGAGATTATCACGTTCAAACAAAGAAACAAACTCTTCAGTTTTATATATTAGTATAGATTAACTTGGCTATAGTGGGAAAGGAGTTTGATGACGCGATATATTCAACAATAAATTGAACTAAACCCCTGACTCTGCCGAACTGTTTATTGTTCTACGCAAAAGACGTGTTACATAATCCGATACAACGTAAAAGTTACCTCAGAAGGACTAGCAAACGTGTTACACACAGCACCCATTTTGCTACGTAATAGCCTATAACGTGAAGGAAAATGCCGGCCGCGCTCGATGCATCACACGATATCCGGCGTTTGAGAGGGCACGGTAACTGCCTTTGGGCAGGGAGATTTTTTTGCATTCAAAATGTCTTGTATGACGTGTCCCTGGTAGATAGATAATAAATAAATATATACAGGACTATATGACACACGGACGTCTGTTCCTAAGGTAGACAACTTAATGCCTGTGCTGATATGTTCAACCACCTCAAAGGAAGATCTGTTATGCGGGCTAGTTGGAGTTGCCCGGGGCAGCCGCGCCTCGCCGATTGTTGTTCGTCGCGAGGTCTATATAAAGTGATTGTTCGTAGAAACTTCGCTAGCGTGAGTTGGGTTTTGTATGGTCCGCGACACCGTTTGTACCGCATCCGTCGACCAGTCCGACAGCGCCATCTAGTTTGCTTTGGCGTATATTTCCACTCGCCATCATCGCCATCTGGTTATGTAGTGGCATCTACACTCTTTAAGGAAATATTTTTAATTTCGTCAAGGAATTGAATTTTAAAAATCGAAATCATGCAACTGTAATCTCATAAAAGCGAAAGAATCGATTTCACACAGAAATGAAGCAACTGATGTAATAATTTAAAAGCCGGCGAGATGGCAATGTTCCTATGGGATTATTCTGAAGCGGTTTTTGTAAAAAGCTCTTCATGCTAACAAATTTAGAACTTATCACAATAGTTCAATGCTAGAAAGGGACTGTGTCGGCTGAGGTCCGGTCCGTGTCGTAAAGTAGGGGTTTTTGGCGAACACTTTATGTCATAAGGTTTGCGTAATATAGGTAGGGAAATCGGGAACACTAGACGTAATATATTAAATGTTAAAAATATTTTTTTACCATAGGGAAATGTTTCTCAACGTCATCGTTCTCATTTGGCAGTACATCAGCAGCAGTTCTTCTTAACTCCAAACCGTGACTCCAACGGTATCCTTCGGGATCATCAGCAGAGTTTCGTCTAGCTCCAACCCATACAGAATCAATAACTGAAAAGATAGCGCGTTATTTTTTATCTTTCTGTAAGCAAACCCGTACCGAGTACGTATATAGCTCGGACAACGGAGCGGAAAACGCTACTATAGGCAGGCGTCCACATGTCCGCATGGTACGGGCCAGACGCATGGTATCAAAGGGATCGTAGTATTTTGAAAGCCATGCAAGTGCGTCAACTTATCCGAATCGTGCGGATCGTCCGAATCTATCCGCCAACAATGCCGATGCTGCGATGCGTACCGATGACGTCATCGACAGGTCCCTCGACAAAATATACTACATTTGTTACGTCTAGATCACATCTTAATCTTTTTAGAACCACATCAGTACATGCAGCGTTGATGCGAGTAGCATCGTTTTGGGAATTTTATTGCTATTTTATAATTTACAAGCTTTTATCTGCTTCGCTCGCATTAATCGCGTTCTCTCGGGAATAGTACTGACTTATTCTCTAATTGAAGGTCAAATATATCTATTGTGTGTGTATTAGAAACACTTTACTAGATTGAATATATTTTCTTTCTTCTTTCTAGACAAGGTGTAAAAGCGTTTTTTTTTACGGCTCGCTTCCCAACGTTCACGATACATTGCGCGCTCAAGAGGGGGATGACGATGGCGCTCTGCGTTGATATATCCCCCCCCCCCCCCCACCTTTAACGTGTGTGTTTAAGGTTATCTATAACAAGCGGTGCCCGCGACTTCGCCCGCGTAAAAATGGCTTTTAAAAAAAGGTTTAATTTTAGCGTGATGATATATATATATATATTATAGCTTTCCTCAATAAATGGGCTATCTAATACTGAAAGAATTTTTCAAATCGGACCACTAGTTCCAGAGATTAGCGCGTTCAAGCAAACAAACAAACTTTTTAGCTTTATATATTAATATAGAGTATAGATAAACTACTTATAACCATGTACCTACGTTGTTGTCCTCATATGCCTTTTAAATGACCGGGCAAAGACCCGTGGTACCATTCTAGAATAAAATTGAATATTTCTCTTGCATAAAAACATGAACAAAAAACTTGTAACATAATAGCCTCGAAAATATACGAAAACAGCAGAAACAAAACAAAACTGCACATATCTTGTGATAGGAACTGATATGTGGGTTCTGGGCAGGTACCAACGATATCCTTTTTTAGGGTTCCGTGCCCTTCAAATAAAAAAAGGAACCCTTATAGGATTGGTTGTCCGTCTGTTTGCCTGTCAAGACTCTTTTTCTCAGGAACAGCTAAAGATATAAAATTGAAATTAGTACCAAATACTGAGATCTGCGGTCCTTTGAAGCTCTAATAAAATCAACTACTATATTTAAGCAATTAAAAGATATGGTCATTTTTGTCGCTTTTCACATACTAGTACATTCCCAAAGAGAATTAAAACCTATAGGGTTCTTCCCGTTATCCTAGAATCATAAAATTTAGCACGAAGCTACATCTTGTAGTATAAGTTAAAAAAAATTCTGTAAACCGTAAACTAGTGAAAAGAAATTGTTGTGACTGTCCAATTAAAAGAAATATCATGAAAAGTATAAATCTTGAAATAAGATGGTAAAGTATTACATAATGGTACGGAGACCTACGTGCGTGAGTCTGACTCGCTCATGCCCGGTTTTTTAAATCTTTGGAGTGTACAAAATGATATACTTTTTATCAGTCACGCGTTATATTGCCGGATTCTACAATTAAGTTCGTACAAATTAGAACGCTACGCAAATTGATGACACTCTCTTAATAGTACCTGTTTTATTGTCTGTTTAAACATGGGACTGTTCTTATTTTCCTTTCTTGAATACTCTCTGTCTCTCTCTCTCTTTATCTCTTTTCTTAGATAAGGATTCCACATTGTTGGTATGCAACATATTTACTCTTCCCATTTCGCCTTGTCTTTGACATCAGTTTCGGATAGCTGTAATTTCCTCCTCTCCATTTTTTCAATATGATTTTCCTTTCTAGAATACAATTTGTCTAAAAGAAAACCGAATAGACTCCAAATCAAAAATTGAAATCGATTAAAAAATGCATCGATTTGGCCTACCGGCGCCCATGGACATCTGCACGACCAGAAGGCCAGCAGATGCGCTGCCGGCCCTTAATGACGAGTTAAGGTCACCGGGAAGTCTCACAAACCGAATGAAACGCGACAACAACACCATCACTAAACGTGACAGCATTGCCGCCACTTCACGCCGATCTCATGTCGATACGCTAAAAAATGAGCATGCATTATCCACGTTAATATCAGCGCGAGCGGAGACGCGCGGACAGTAGACATCACAGAGTCCGTTCGGCTTATCGCTCTCTGCATTTCCTGCCGCGCCAACTATGCGTCACTGCTGCACAATGATATATTAAATCGGCACATCTGCCGACTTATCTCGTGTGGACAAAGATGCCTCACTTTCTCTTGTCTGTATGAACTGATTCGTTAAACTCCGCTTTTGACTGAAAGAATAATTAATAATGTAGAATATAGGGTTCTTGACGGTGCGGTCGAGTGAGGACGAGGTTCGTTTTAATTAAACACGGATTGAGATATCGATGCCTTTAATACAAACAGTAAGCAACTCAATACAAACAAATATGAGTGGAGGCTCTAACTATGCCTAAGGGTATGACTATAACTCTATACCATTACTCAATTCAGGTGGTAAGGAGGTTCAATGACTTGAACGCAGCCTAATACTGTAATCGAGTATCCTAAGGACTGGATCGTCTACAGTATTTTTTTTTTATGATCGTGTAATGCTGTTGGTCAGAGTGGCCTTCACAGCGTCAACGAGCGGATGCGTTGACAGTACCGACTCCATAGGTTATATTGATACGAGAAATACAATACGTTAGCGTGAGCTAACAGACAACTAACGCCATCTGTTGATGGCAATCATTTGATCCATGGAACAAATGATCTACTAACGTTTAAGAACTAATTGAAGGGTTTCTTTTGTAGTATTAGAATAATAATTTTATTAACATGAATGTAAAATGGAATATTTAGAATATAAAATGTGTTATCCATACTAAACTAAAAATGTTTTTTGAAAAATATCTTGGGCTTGTAAAATTTGATGGAATCAAACTTCTACTTGCGGTAAGGCAGAGATTTAAGCAGCCTTTCTGTGTCCCGGAGTGAAATGTCTTCTAAGCTGTCTAAGCAATGCTACTTTGACCCCACATACTATAATGAGGTTTTTGAGATCAAGATTCAACTGTTGGTAGTCTTTCAGGTCAATCGCCGGCCCGTTTGCCTCATATTAGGGGTCACTCATAAATAACGTCACACGAATTTCACAATTTTTAACCCCCTCCCCCCTCCTTGTCACATTTTATATGCCCCATCCTACCTTAGTGTGACGTCACAAATTTTCTAATTTCATGCTTACATTTTAAAAATTAAAACAAAAGTTACAATTTTTTATTTTTGACATGTGACGTCACACAGCTTTTGATCGGTCTAGGTAAACATCTTTATTTTCTCTTTAATCTCAAACTGCCCTCTGCAGGTCGTACAGAATATAGGTCTTAAATGTTTCTACAAGACGATCTGAGGCCCTAGCACGACCATGCTCGATAGTTTTACTTAATTTTACTTTCAAAACAAAACGTCAAATGATGGGTCGTGCTCGCATTTCACACTACTTACCCGGCCATAACATCGAGAAATCGATACGTGCGAGTTCTGATTTCGTGCTAGCAATATTTATCAACTAAGTTGTTTAAAACGGTAGCATTAATGTTTCATTTGACGTTCGGTTTCGAACGTAAAAGTAAGTAAGACTATCGAGAATGTTCGTGCTAGGGCCTGAACAAGAAACGATAACCTTTGCTCTATTCTAGAATTTTAAAAATAGTATCATGTGCTTCGATTGCATAATGTTTTTGCGGTCGTGTTGTGATGAATCATTCAAGATTTTTTGTTTTGATACTATCATTGTAACTGATACGATAGGTCATAGGTGAAATAATGATGACATATGAAATTTTATAACATGTTATTTCTTTGATTGCAATTATAACTACGTAGCAATACTATCAGTAATCTCTATAAATTCGATCCCAAGACGTATGTATGTATTTTCTGCTTAGAACCCAGTACGGTGCGGATATGTATGAAATGTCATTGTTGCACAGTTTCTTATTAATGCACTGTTTTTATTTCGATATACCTAAATTTACCACATAGGTTTAATGACTCTCTTAAGTTCCATATAAAATGCATGCATTGGGTCAAAAAGATACTGGCTGAAAATAAAAATCGACTGAATAAAACAAATGGCGCGCATTCTATACCCTTGTAAAACTTCGCTACTTTATATTTAGCAAGAAAAGTTTTTAAAAATGGTCACAGACAGCGATGTAGTGGAAGGAAAAATAGATTACGCACCTTGCTGAAGTGAGTAATTAATGCACTCGTGTTTATTTTATTTAGCAATATAACAATCGTCGTACATTAATAACTCACATTGCGCACGGTGCAAAGATCTACTATTCTTTTTGTTGTAATCACACTACAATTGAAAAAAAGAATTGATATTATATTTTTTTGCCAACCTGCTTCGTCTCACTGCTGATGATGGACGAAATTCTAGCCCATTACAGATTGAGTGCCTCCTAACAAAGAGTCCTTTATCAGGAAGCCTAATAACATAGAATAAAAGAAGTTAATTTTGTTTTTAATTTGAATAAGTGCGATTTTTTTTGGCTCAATAGGTCTAGATTCTCGTAGTGCTGAGACAATATTAACACCAAAATGAATACGAAAGTCTCATCGGGACTGATTAAGGAGTGTCATGGTAAATCATTTTTTTTTAATATATTTTAGTGTAAGATGCACAACAATTTTTGAAATTGTTAGATATAGTTTAATTCTTCAGGGGTCAGGGACTCACGATTCAAATGTATCACACCATTTTGTTACAAGAATAAAGAATTTATTATTATTATTATTTATTGTTCTATTCACAGGATAATAAAATCTGACACTTAATATAACGTACGGTCGTCAGGATTACGCTTTGACATGTGTGTGTAAATGCTGTTAATCGTTTGACACTGGTGTACATGTGGTTTTATTTTAATAATTTAATATTGCATATTAATAAAAAAATATATAAGCATTCGCAAACCTTACTCTCTATGAACTACAATTGGGCCAAATTTCATACTCCTCCGTCAGCGCAATTTTCGTCAAATAGCGCCTAAAGTTTTCACTTCACGTACTAATTATATAAATTCGTTAAATGTGTGTACAAATTACAATTATTTCATAAATAACGGGTTGAAATTATAATTTATTAACGAACATCTCACGTGTCGTGTATTAATTGCCGGATTATTTCCAACCATGTTCATTGCTATGTTATTTTGTTATGTTAGTAATGTTATTGATTACTAACGACCCGCCCCGGTTTCGCACGGGTGCAATGTATGCATGTATTATATATGCGTGTAAGCTTTCCTCTTGAAGCTCTGTTTATTAATAAAAACTGCATTAAAATCCGTTACGTCGTTTAAGAGATATAAGCGCACAAGAATGGGAAGCGATTATATTATATACAGTATATAGTACAGTATATACTAGTGGACTCGGCTCGACAGACGGTGTCCTGCCTGACCGTTGGGTTACTTACTATTAACTACATTCTATAATATTGTCCACGTTCCCGTTTCTTATCCTATTCCCGTTCCCGTTCCATAATGGTTCACAATTTTGATATAAATGGCTTAAACATGAAAGATGGATGTATGCTATCGCGGGTTTTTTTGTAGAACTATTTAAGTTTTATTAAAATCCATTCAGTCGTTTTTCAAACAAGCGTCAAACATACATCCAGACATCCATACATCCATACGTCCATGTGTACAAACTTTCGCGTCCATAATATTATTAGGATATACATGTTCTGAAGTGTCGATATGATTAAAACTCTATTTACGTTAAAACATATAATTTTTGTAGTCCTACATGCAAATCTTACAGTTTAGCTCTGTATGTCTGTCCGTCTGCAAGGTGGTCAGATGGTAGGACGGACACGGACGAAATTTTTCCATGCTAAAAATTCAATAGGAAAATTATTTTCAGCGAAATGGGACAACAACTTTTGAAGTTATTTAACAAACTATTATCGCGTATAACATACGGTACCCTTTTATAAGCGTGTTTGATCACTTTCTTAGCCATTTTATTTCAAATTTCTTCTTCATTCAACTGCCAAAATTCCCTGACTATTAAACTGTCGAAGTTTCCAAAATTGTCTACTTTTGTGTCGTTTGTTTGCCGAGATGTTTATTTTTGCTAACATGTTTTCCTCAATCCTTATTGATGATGTGTGAACTGTACTGTGTGCTGTGTTGATGTGTGTGAACTGTGTGCAAAATTTATATAGAAGAAAAGTTAAATTTAACTTATTACTAGCATCTAAAAAAAAGAATAAATATTGAATTTCACTTTCATTTCAATTGCATTCCAAGTTTCTACATTAAATTTTATATTATTAAAAAAAAAAACAAGAAACGGGAATAGGCTTGACCAGTTCTATAAAACAATTTTGTACATTTTTGGTGGGTCTCTAAATTGGTCGTAAACTATTTACTATAGCCATAAGTTATAAGGGACCATGCGGACGAAGTCGCCGGGTAAAGCTAATTATTGTATAACAGTGAGTTGCTACACTAAAATAAAAATTATGCAGCTAGAGCATATAGTGCTAATAAGAACTAGCAAGTTGTGACTTTCATGCTTGTTTTAGTTTGAAGAGACAGGCTTAAATGTGGTACAAATTTAAGCCATCAACACCCTTTGAACAGGGCGAGCGCTTCATCAAATAGGCTTTGACAGTTTATCGCCAAAGTTGCCATAACCTACAATTGTCTATTGTTATAGATGTTTGATATTGATATATGTATTTTTGTTACTCTGTGTTTTATGGTAGCTGGATGTATAAAATTTGAATTTGTCTTTATTTATAAGAGGACAACTTTAAAACATAGTGCTATAGAAGTGACGAATTTCTTACCATTCCATGAATTCACCGTACGGGTGCCGTGTCCATCGCGTTGCAGAGGAAGGAACCCTGGGACTTGTGACCTAGGTGTAGGTTTAAGAGCGCGCTCTTTATAGTGATCACTAACATTCACCTCCCCTAGCCAAATCTGGTATGATCCTACTAGTGCTCCTTTAGATGTCCTGTCTAATAATATATATATTTTTTAAAGGAATCCGTAATCCTATAAGGAACCTTTACAGTTTCGCTCAGTCTATCCGTCTATCTGTCCTTCCGAAAGGTGGTCCTCTCTGGGATTTCCAAGCTATTACTTGCAGAGACTTAAAATTTTCCATGTAGTTAAGAGATGCTAAAAACTCAATAAGGACAAGTTTTCAAGGTAAAGGATACGGAACCCTTCTATATAAGCGTGTCTTGACACACTCTTGACCGATTTACATTTAACTATATATTATACTTAATTAACAAAATATCTGTTACTGTAGTGATAGTAGGGCAGGCGACGAGACTAAACTTGTAGTCACTAGAGTGTTGTGGTCACAAATTTGTAGTCATTAAACCTTATCTCCGTGTAATTAGCCTACCTTATCTTAATCTTACGCCCGAGTTTTTCTAACCCCCCCCGTATTGAGGATTCATATTTGATGGGAACACATAACAGGGTACAACGATTCTTCCTACATGATTTTCTGACACTCTCGAGTGTAAAGGAGACGCCAATTCGGGCTTCTCTACCCCCGCCTTGAGATTCTGAGGTAAAATCATCCTGGACACCAGTTCGGAGTGTGTAAGCGAGCCTCCTGTGTCCTACCAAGGATGAAGAGGGCTCCGCTGAGTTTTAGTGGGTATTCTGGCATTTCCAGCGAGTTCCACACATCTTTCTACAAGTGCCTTCGGAATACCGGTTCATCTGCGGATGGACTCGTGCGTAAAAGCATTTCCCAGCGAAAAAAAATGTGTTTAGGTTTTATATTTTCGAAATCCACAACGAGGAAACAATAATTGCCCGATCTGAGGTGTTTTTAAGTCCGCCTGAGTGCAGATATTGGGACACGCAGGGCACGTCGTAAGGTGAGCCATATTTACCTTACTTCGATCAACTTGAATCCGAAATAGAACATGCTAAAAACTCATTAGAGGAATTATTTTGAGCGAAAGCGAACAGAAACTCTTAAAATTATAAAACAAATACCTTTATCATATATCAGTTACTGAATTCTTATACATAAGAGTGTCTTGATACGCTCTTGGCCGCCTTTTTCTCAAAAGCTAACTCGAATAAATAAATTTTAAATACGAATTTAATAAAACGGTCTGTTTGACTCTTGTCATACAAAAAGTTACACTATAGAAGTATCGTTTTCTTCCTAGAGTTATCCTGGTCAGGCACCAAGGCTTCTTATATTGCAGAGGATGTAGCTGTGGGGCGAGTTATGTTGACCGACTGCCATCTGATGAAATCGCCAAATCTCCCACAATCACTCAGTGACATTAATCGGGGCCTAATGTTTTACGTGCCCTTGCGACAGACGGAGGAGATCGGATATTTGAAAGCAAGTATTATAGGGGATCGGATCACCCATCTATCCCGGCCAATGTAACAGCTGCTTAACCTATACTAGGTTGGCATATAGAAGTATAAAAGGATGATGAAGATAATATTGCAGTAAAATTGCACTGCATTTCTATGTATGGAAGCTTAGTGCAGGATCTGCCGCGATGCTTCGCAATCCAACCTCGACCCGTTTCCTCGTGTACCGTCTTTTAAATGTAGATACATAGACGTATTCCTTGAAATATTTATAAGGAAAATGTTAGTATTCCGTACGATTCAAAAATTTATGCGCAGCATTCGCCGATGTGCATTCGGGACTCTTTTAATTCATAATGGATGGTTTTGTTACGTGACTGTAAATTTGAGATATTTTTGTAAAAGTATGAACTACTTTTGTCAATTTCGGTTGGAGCTTCCAAGTAGCTTCGCAGAAGTAGCGCCAGGCTTGCAGTACTTTAGGTCTGCAGGGCTATATATAACAATTCTAATTTGAAGGTACCCTCAAGATACAGTGAATCCTAATTTGGGGGCCAATACTGCTTTGATTTATTGTAATGTGTGTACTTTGCATCTAAATTAGAACTTACATAAACCACAAGAAGTTTCGAATATTAGCTCATAACATATATATTCCTAAAACCTCGGATATATGCCAAGTAATTCAATACGCTTCCAACATTGTTTAGTCCGACCCATGAAAGTCTTCTACCCCCGCAAGTTTATTATAAAGTGGAAGAGTCACTGCTGATATTACTTGCATGTAGAAAATGTCATACTGACAACGGCAAGTTATTAGTAGATTGTTGCACCAAACCGAAAGTGAGTCATTAATGCACTAGTGTTATGTTGGTGCCCGATCAAATGCGAGGCCTCTAAATTAACACTAAACTAACACAGTGCATTAATGACTCGCTTAAACAAGGTGCGTATTCTACATTTTTTTCAACTACATCGCTGTCTTGCTATCAAAGTTTTACAATGGTATAGAATGCGCACACTTTGTTTTTGATTTTTCACTTTTTTTCAGTCGATTATTAGTAACAGCTAGTATCTTATTGATCCGATGCATACATTTTATATGAAACTTAATAGGATACATTAAACCTCTGTGGTAAATTTATATGAAAATAAAAAAAACAGCTCAGTAATGAAAATTCATACATTACTGCACTCTTTTGGTTTTAGGGACAAAAGGCCTCTTTTCTGATCGTTTATGTAGTGATTAATGATTGCGTGGTTGGAAAAAAAAAGTATATTCTGATCTATTGATAAGAAATATCTGTTGGTACATAAGACGGCACATAAGCCATGATGACAATTGGCACGATTTGTGTTTTGAAATTAGTAAACTAAGCTTAAGGAATTATTTAAATAACTTTCAGTATACGCTTGTTTTCATCTACAAAGGCCCGAAACTTATCGTTTTATATCGTTAACTTATAATTATGTTAACGTAAACTAGAATGTTCTTAAGTTGGAAAATCAAAGTTACTACAGAAATTCATCGCACTCTTCGATAGGTACCGAAAATAATTTTAGATATTTTATTTTTGTCGATTGGACAACTAGCTTTAAGTCTCCGTAATTCTAGTTTCTTTCTACATTATCTAAACGATATAGAGTTTGAACACTTTTTTGCTGTATCGCAGGTGACCACGATACAGTTAAAACTATGAGTGTGTGCGTTATCCCTAACATTAAGGTTAGCATGTTGCCTTTAAAAACCATTATTGATCCCTTACACTAAGCGGGGTTAGCGTTTTTGTAGTAAACAGGAAAATATAAAATGTAACTGTATTGAACGGTACGTAAGCAATGAGCGTTACTTAGGAGATTAGTAAGAAAAAAGTATGATGATGTGAATTTTTTCTCGAATCTCGTAACTTATTGAACAAGAAGTCTGTAAATATACGAAAATAATTGTTATTAAGACATGCGAGTTTAGCTTTACACCTTGTTGCTAATATACATCTGGATCTATATATATCCCACTGCGCCGACGGGCCAGTTGATATATAGTTATATATCTTATGATATACTTATGAGACTTCAAATTACTCTTAATTTTTAAACTAAGGTTACCAAACCACTATATCTTTATATCTGAAATCATTTTGAACTCGCTCATCAATTAACAAATAAAATTAAATGTTCGCATAGTCAACTTGTATTCTGTATGGGTAGATGAATAGAAATTATTTCGAATACTTTTCCATTATAGATAAGTGTCTTATAATCTATGTTGCATCTATGACATTTTAGTTTACTGAATGCGCTTTTGAGACTGATATAGACGTTAAAAATGACGAGAAGAATTTGACTTCCATTGAGCGAAGTATAAGCAGTGACGATTTTAGAAGAGCTTTTTTCTTTGTATCCTTTTTAATAATATGCTTACTACAATTAATTCAAATACTCCTAAATACTTCAAGAAAAAAGTGTAAAAGTGTGGGCTAAGTGTTATCTGGCTTGGTTTAGATAAAAGTATTTTCTTTTTCTCTGTAAATGAAAAATTGTGTATGGGAGTCACCTTTCCCCACATTAACCCACCTTCGCCCTTGCTCACCTTAATCTACCTTCCCCCTCCTTTCCGTTTCCTATATGCGTTCGGTATATGAGAAGTGCCGAGCGTAACATTATAACGCGCAACATTGTAACGCGTAACATTACAATGCATAACACTATAACGCTAACACTGTAACTCGTAACACTGTAACGCTAACACTGTAACGCGTAACACCGTAACGCGTAACACTGTAACGCGTAACACTGGAATGCGTAACATTGGAACGATGCGTATCACCTGACACATTTGATTTCACTAGCCGTATTTTTTTTATAACACGAGCATTATATCGTTTATTAAGGAGAAACTCCAAAAAAAAAAAATTAATCGTTGCAACATATAAATGATCAAGTTCGTTTTCCAGCTGTTTAAAGCAAATAATTATCCTTATTTAAAATCCAGACATTATATATTATTTTAGCGTATTTCGGCACAGGTAACATAGCATCGCTGAATTCATTTGAAGTGAGATGGGTGTTATGTTTCACGACATCCTTCCAGCCCTTTATTATGACAGCACTAATATTATTGAAAACACTAGCGCCATTTCTAAGCGTGGCGTGTACTTTTAAAGCAGTACAGCATATAACTAAGGTAAATAATGATCACTTTAAATTCATAGATTATGTTAATTTCTTTACATTTCTCTCTCTTCTTCCAGTGAACAAGAGAGAGAAAAGTAGATTATCTATTATTTTTCTTGTTTAATTAGCCTATAATGTCCCACTGCTGGGCAAAGGCCTCCCCACTCTTAGACCACTCTCCTCTATCCATAGGCTTATATATAGACAGATAAGTTCTTTTTACACGTAAAGTTAATTAAGTTTAGAATTTATGGTGGCGGAACAGGTATGCGGTCCTCCTATTGTCTAGGAATCATAAATATTTAAATATAAAAAATGTGTGTCGTGCTTAAAAAAATATTTAGCGCTTTTCTTGGTAGATAATATTTCATAATTCTGTCCACCCTTTAGCTGTTACGGCGCCATCTTTTGTACAAAAAACTGCACCATTTATTTGATAGCTCCTAAATACTGTACAATGTTATAATAAATCTTATAAAATAAGTGTGTATTCTCTTTTTACAGGCCCCATTAGGTTGTTTACATACAATTGTGCTTATATATTCAAATATTATGGGATTGCACATGCTTTACCATGTCAAAAACACTGGAAGCTGGCTTGAGATAGGCACATCAATATCACAATATGTAATTGTACAAGTCATTACTTTATTCATTGTACTGATTAATCAAAATGCAAAGATGTTAACCGAGATAGAAATTCATAATTCACTGTTTAAGTTGTTTAAAAATAAAAAGAAACACATATGATTTATTTAATAAATAAAATACAATTATTTTGATGTCTTTCTTTGTTCTTATAAGTGGTTTTTTACTATATAAGACATATGATTATATGATTTATAGAAAATTGATTGAGAAGTTAAAAAAAATTCTTATTTGCGTCTAAATTATAATGGGTCTTTCAAATAGGGCGGGTCGATGTTGACAGTCTGTGTCCGCCATCTTGCTTTTGTGACACCTGTCTCTAACACAGCGCAGCCCACAACACGCGGCCTATTTTTTGTTGTGGTGTTGTCCTCAGCAACGACGAGGCGCATTTTTTGAATGATTGGCAATGTCAACAAGCAAGCAAGGAAAATTGCCGAATATGGGACAACCAAAACCCACATAAAGTTCACCAGATGGCAATGCAAAATAATAAATATAATATCTATGATAAACAATTTCAACATAAGACAGGCCATCGCTCAGATGCAACTGAATTTATGCATCAGAGCCGTAGAAAATTGGACCTCTCGGATCCGTGTCACTGTTAAAAGCTCCGGCGGACATTTAAACCATGTCATATTCCATAAAAAATGGTATTAATAGGCCTTTCAAATACAAGGCAAAAACGTTAATAACTCACACACAGCATGTTTTATTCCATTTCAACATAGGCCCGTTCTTGTTGAAAGATCCTTTATCATGGCTAAAAATATTTTTTTTTCTAGGAATTCAATGACCTACATAGCTCATATTTTTTTCTTAAAACCAACCCTTGGTTCCTAAATCATATTCAAAAGTCAAGACAATCGATTCTAGAGTTTTTAGGAAGTTTTTTTTTCGATTTTTAGATTTATTCAAAAACATTAATAAATAGAGACCAAAAATTTACAGACTAAAAGTGTCTTACTAGTACCAACATACCTAAACATGAACTAAATATCCTTCTGGGACTGATTCAATTAGCTTATAGTCCTACACCCTTTGCTATAAAAAAGAGGTCACTGCAAAAAGGTGTTAGACCTTTTCTATTTTGTTTCTTTATTATTTCTTTTACAGACCTTATGTAAAGTTATTTCTCCAGATTGTTCAGACTTTACAGTTAATTTGTGCTCTTTTATAATAAATCTTTAGGCCATATTTTATTTCTTACACTATATTAAAAAAGACAAACCATATTATTGAAAGATTTATTAGAAAGACAAAACTCAAATCTTCAGATCTACTTTGCTTGTGCTATTTAACAGAAACAAATATCAATACATCAATAAAATAAGTAAAAAAACACAAAACATTCATAAAATGTTAGATATAAATTATCCTCGGCAGTTAATAAACAATTAAAAGTATTTGGCTGTCAATAAACAAACCCTTATGACCTTGACATTGATGCTTTCTGAATCACCATGATATTCCTCAGAAAAATAATTATTATATTCAATAGCCTATACATATAAAAGTAATCTTAGAGAATATAATAGTTTCAATTTTTATTACATCATATAATGTAGGTTATTTTCTAATTTTTTTTCCATATTAAAGTCAAATTATTAGCAGGCATCTCTACAGTATCAATTAAGGATAAATTATTTTCGTCTCCCAATATTACCAAATCATTTATATCTCTTATACCCCATGAAGGATTCCTTGCTCTTAAGGATGCGTCAAATGATATATTGCTTTCAGGTGAAATTATTCCATCCTTACTGTAGGGCCCATATGTGATCATGAGGGCTTCGGGTTTCAAGTAAGCCCCAGCATTTTTAAACAGACCAATAGTACAATCAAAAGGACTTATGTGTATCATATTAGCATTAAACATATAATCAATAGAGCCTTCTTCAAATCCGTAGGTTGATAATGAGTCTTGGATATCTATGAATATTGGTTGTAGAATATTCTTGGTAGAGCAGTTTGCAGCATACATGGATATGCTTTTAAATAAACTTTTATCAAATTCAGAAGGTTGAAACCTTACTCCAGGAAAATGTGGTGCAAAATGTGCTACATGTTGACCAGTCCCAGAGGATATCTCTAAACACAAAGGGCTTTCGTCTTCCAATTGATCAAAGTCGCTGATAATGAATCTTTTGAGAACTTGTAATATTGGATCTTTATTTCTAGTGGCTGCTGGACTTATCAGTTTTTCATCTGTATACCTGAAAGATACATATGTAAAAAGTTAAATTCTTTTTCACGTTTTAACATTTTCGTCATACATTTGCGAGAACACTTAAAACTTACCCCTCATTTCCCTGGCTGATAGTGCAACCAACATCATTAGTCTTCGACATAGGTCTTAGCAAAACTATAAGTTTTTTAAGCTTTTGTGTCTTCAATAATAGTTTTAATATTACCATATGTGGAAAAACCTCATTCATACACAAAAACTAACATTTATCGTTAATGTAAAAAAGAACGTGTTGTGGATTTTTGAATACTTCAATTGAAATATCTTATCCGGTAACTATAAAAAAAAATTTAGAATATATATTTGTTTTTTAGAATATGGCAAAGGCAAATCGTAAAAAGTACAAAACTAATAGAAAAAGCTCAATATTGAACTTTCACGACACTCGCCGGCCTAGGGGTGAGCAAAGGAGTAGGGACTAGGGATGTCAACTCTAGTTGCTCATAGCTCGAGATGAATTTCCCTAACTCGAGTTTTGATTTGATTGAAAACGCGAGTACTCGGTTGACCCACTCGGTCTGACAAGTTCTTATTTCTTACGAGCTCGTAACGATTGTTCATGTACTCTATACTATTCTTCTTCGCGTTTTCATGTCAAACTGTAGGTGGATTTGGCCATGTGGTTAAGCCTTATATTTTCGAAGCCAATAATGAGGCTTCATTAATTGCTCGATCTGAGATGATCATACAAGTTCTCCTACGGGCAGGTATTGGGGCACGCAGTGCACGACATAAAGTGTGGTGATTGGATGGTTTGGATTTCACTGCATGCACATACCAGATCGGGGCCATCCGAAAATCCTCACCAGAACATATTTTCCTTATTTCGGACAACTTGAGTCCGGTGTCTATGTATATAAAGACTTTCAGACCTGCCAAAGTAATTCATGTCCAGGCGGAAGACTTTCAGAAGGCATCAATAACGTTTACTATATATATTAGGCTACAGACAGATCCTACTACTACTGTCTACTGCCATTTAAAATTACTTACATCATACATGCAGATTGAAGGATAAATTTGGAGTGTCCGTATGTAGTTGCTTGTTAGTGTTATATACTTTATAATAAAATATATAATTTTAAACAACTGTATTCAAATTTAAAAATAATGTGTTTATCAATTTAAAATTGTTTCAATACATGTTTATTAAAAAATGGCTGCTAAAAGTAGATTATTCTATGTTATTCCTAGTAATCAGTCCAGGCATTGCAGAGATTACCCGCAACACAATAGACAGACAAAAATGCTTAAACCTGTTTTAGTAATAAATGTTGTGTATAAACTGTATAGCCATATGCAATGTCTGAATGTTTTATTTTTTCTTTCGATGATTATAAAATAATAATTGCGACGGACATAATATTTATATCTGTAGAACTGTTCCTTATTTTATTGTTAGGGAGCGGAGTTACTGATTATTTTAAATAAATTGAATAATTTATTCCTTTTATCCAGTTAACTCGAATTACTCTAATTTTAACTCGGGTCAATAATTTGAAGATCATCCAGCAATTATAACCATATAAACTCCTAATCTTGTACAACATAAAAAAAATAAAATCCCTAACGAACACGCCCAACATGGTCGACGTCACCGTCTTGCTGTTGATCTTTTGCACGCCACGCATCACCATGCACATGTGCCTGCCAAAATATTACACTTATTACTTCTAACGACTTCGCTTCTTTCTATAAGGGGACATGCAATGCTGCTTGCATGAGTGCAAGAAAAGGAATGTACCCTGTTATGCTGCCCGTACACTCTCCTCGAATGGCGGCGAGGGACAGAACACGAGAGTCTACAGGGGCACTATTATAATACACAATAGTTATATTTCTAAATCGGTGTCTGTAGGTTTAGGTAGGAATACTGAGTCAGTCTTATTCGTTTATTTGAACAAGTGCAAGCTAGCGACATCACAAAGTGTATTAACACTTTAATTGAAAACTTTAAACAATATGCGTATTAATGTATATTGTTTATTTAGCCGATTCGTTCATCTCACCTATTGCCCAGTGTACGTGACGTCAACCCGAGAGGTACTGATGTTATGATATAAATAATGAGATAATGATGTAGGATTAGATTTTCAGCTTACACTTCGATGTGGACACGTCTTGGTAATTCTTTGTAATTATATTTTTAAATTAATACCACCGCTCCTTATCAAAGTACATCTTTTATCAAGACTCTATTCCGCCCCGTAACAGTGGTGTCAGAAGTAACCACGTGTCCACGTTACCGTATCTCCTATATTATAAATGAAGAAAAAAATAGTAACTCATAACTGCTCAAGTGCCAAGACTGGCGAAAGCTTTGATTTCTGACAGCGTCTCCACCACTCTGCTACTGTGCCACTATGAGGTCCTATTCGATCTGTTTCGCGATTCCTCGTAGTCCCTTTTAGTCACGCTCGCTCCTCGACCTCTCCGCGCGAGCAGTTACACGAGAGTGTACCGGCGCGTTTTAAATAGGTTTTTCGTTAAATGAAAGTTCTATAAATGTGTTATTTAGACGAACTTTTGATATAAGAAATTTTTCTACTAACCTGAAATCTACTTTAACGGAAACTAAAGGGGGAATGATAGATGGAAATTTATGATATACTTACACTCCCTCGATGACGACGGCGACCCCGGCGGGGCGCACGGCCTTGGTGACGGCCACGGCGATCTGCTTGGTGAGGCGCTCTTGCACCTGAAGCCGGCGGGAGTAGATCTCCACGATCCTGAAATAACATCGTCCTCTAGAAAATCAGCCATCATCGCAAAGGTTCTATTGTCCGAATTAAGACAAATAAATCGAAATATTCCTATATATTAATACATGAAGCGACCACTTTCAGTGATACTTCATAAAAACTGCGCCAACTAAGGAATATGAAATTTGGCACAATTATAATATTATATATTAAATGGTGGGAAAATCCACCATCTTGAATCAAGTCATTTAGGTGCTAGTTTAATAACTTTAATACTTATTTATTATTTCTTATCACTTAAATAATTTTATCCATTAAATATTAGTTTTACACAATAATAGTATATATCTGACAGTTTGTATTAATTTGTTTCCATGTAAGTGACTTGTTAGTGTTTAATGGAAAATAGAGATCTTCAAAACTAACCTCCCTTTATTGATTTCGCTTAAAAAGTTGTTAAAATACATACCTTTATAATGATAACAGGGCGGACCATGCGACTCCCTAGTGCACAAGTGTTTGATCCTCATCTCGGAAACTGCAGACGCGTTTATGAGCTCCAGGGTTAAGCACGTGAACTCAACGCTCTCGTAGATGCTCATCTTGAGTTGATAAAAAAAAAAGTTTATCACAAACTTTATTTTACACTAGTTGTTACCCGCAACTTCGTCCGCGTAAAATTTGGTGATTTTTTTAGCGCAACATAGACTATAGCCTTTCTCGATAAATGGGCTATCTACAAATGTAAGAATTTTTAAAATCATACCAGTAGTTTCTGAGATTAGCGTATTCCAGCTTACAAACAATTTAAAAAAAAAAAAAGAATATTAGGAATACTCTTTAGGTATGTCTAGCCTTTTTCCCTCCAACTAAACTTAAATTAGGAGTGGGTGCGACAATACCCCAACGGCGGTAGGGTTTGAGCCGGGTACCTCGCGGATTTCAGCCCATACCTTATACCGTTGAGCTATTGAGGCTCTAAAAGTTATTTGTGGAACTGATGAGCATAATTGTCTTTTGCTGCGAATGCTGAGTTTGAGTCTAATACAAAATGATTCTAATGTAGCGATTGTATGTAGCGAGTGATTCTAATAGAATTCTGAGGTTATTTAAAAATACTACTAAATGCTACTAATAATTGATCCATACTTCAGAATACCTCAAATAAATGACGTTCGTAATAGCCTTTTGAGTGACGTGCCATGCAAAAATTTTATTTCATAAGACATTCGGTGTCACGTTTTATGGAAAAGACATAGAGGGGATTGATTAATTGACTACATTTTTTTATATTACAAGGGGCAACGAACAAGCCGTTCATCGTCTAAGTGACTACCGACGACGATGGGCATCTGCACCGTCAAAAGGCTCGCAGATACATTGCCGGCCTTTAAAGAGGGGTTTAGGTCGCCAGGAACCATCATGAGCCGGACGAAACGCGACAACAATACCATCACTTGAAGCGACAGCATTGCCACAACTTCTCGAGAAAGAGGTACTGGTACCTGGACGCGCCGATACAATTTGGCTGCAGACCAAAAGGACTGGAAGGGGAGGAGGTCGCCGCACGGTGGAGTTTTGAGGAAGGGGTAACGTACAAATTTATGTTTAGATTTCAACATTCTTCCGGTCTTAATTTTCCTTGTTTTTTTTTTCTTTTTTCTTTAATTTCAAGCATCAAGAGCAGGGGGAACCATTACAGTAATCCTCGCTAATCCTGGAGAATTTGTCTGTCGCATTAGTGTCCTTTTTATATAAATATCTCCGGCAGCGTTTATTTTCTCAAATTGCTGGCCAAGCTCTCGAGGCGCGTGTATATTAACAAGATTTTATTATCTTGTAGTCGTGTGCCTTTATTGTAATGGAAATCCAAGCACAGGCTCATAGTCCTTTCTGCCATTATGGGTATAAAAACTACCACCACCTATCAAGTTTCTAGTACCTATAAGACCTACAAGAACGGGAACTGATTTGGATGTTGCCGTTCTTGTCGATCCATGACACAGCCACGAACGGGACTGACGTTATTAAAAATGTTTTTAATCCTCTACGTTAGATTAAAAGGATAACGATGACACTATAAGCACTAAAGATCACAGGCTGGTCGTAATTGGCCCACAAACCTTTTTGCTTACAACGACATATATTGTTCTATTCACAGAAAAATAAAATTTGACAATTGATATAACATACGGTTATCACGAATACGCTTTGACACCATCCAATACATGTGTGTGTAAATGGTGTACGTGTGGGCTTATTTTAACAATTCAATATATTAATAGGGCATAATATAAAAAATATTAGCATTCGCGCCTTTCTCTATATGAACTACAACTGTGCCAAATTTCATACTTCCCGTCCTCGCAATTTTCTTAAAATGGTAGGAACCATTTACCTATTTAACAATGGTAGGAAATTTTCGCTTCACGATGGCTTCACGTAGCATAACTGTGTATAAGCATACTATGGAGGATTTTGTCGCCTTGCAGATGATTAAATCAAAGCAAATATTCTCGTGTTTCAGTAGCAACATCCCTTTCAAACTTTCTTTAAGCATTTATGACTGTTCCTTTTTTAAGTGAGGAAATCGGAACGGATTCCAACCGCCACAGTGGCGGACGGTGGGTTATGTTAGACTGCAACCGAAGAAACCTTGGAACACCGTGTTCTTAACACACCGTGAGGTTCTAGTCGAGATTAAATCAAACATTTATGATTGTTACCTACTTTGACATTACACAAGGGTATGATGTCATGCCCACTATATTGCCTCATGCACACGTACAACAATTTAAAGGTATAGAAATCTTTCACAACAGTTACTTACATTTAATGTCTATTTTATTATGTATTTTAATTGATATACACATTACATACTTATATTTTTCCTTTCCTCTTTCTTTGGGTTCCGTATTATTACAAGGAACCCTTATAATTTCGCACTGTTCGTCCGTCCGCCCGTCTGCTCGTAAGGTGGTCCCCCTCCTAACATTTCCAAACTATTAGACGTAGAGACTTGAAATTTTCCATATTGATAGAACATTTTGCTTTATTATTTTAATGAGCTTTTATTGTTAGTGCAGTACCTTCGTAGGTGGAGATGTAAATAGCTATTATTATTAGGCAATTACGATTTCGTTTTATATGTATAAAAACCTATAATTTTTACTTATTTCTTAATGACAACAGATCCGTTCTCATTAAAGAAATTAAGCTTTATTTTGCAGATATCTAGGACAAGAAGGATTTTATGAAGGGAATTAAAAGATTAATTGCCATTTTATACAAATCGTATATACTGATACGTGAAGCGAAAACATTAGGTACCATTTTTCGAAAATTGCGCGGACCCGAAGAGTATGAAATTTGACACAATTGTATTTCATATAGGGGACTGAGGAAGATACGCGAATGCTAATATTTTTTTAAACACACGTCTATTGGATGATGTCAAAGTGAAGTCGTGACAATCGTACTTTATATTCATAGTCAATTTTTATTTTCTGTGAATGTATGTAACAATATATGTCAGTGTTAAGGAGCAAGGTGCATAACCCGGCCATCCTTCAGGAATTAAAAATATGTGTTTCTGACGTAAACGTGGCGCTCAGACGAAGAACTCCGCTTCTATTACAACCGCGCGGTCGCACCTTCGTACTGCAGAAGGCACCAATCACGCAAGCCATCCGTACGCTCAGCGCGGTTGCTGAGCAACTGGATTTATTCCAATGTTACTTGAGCGAGTTCATAAAAGTTACTCTGTATATTTTAGGCAAGTCTGAATATTAAGTGTTAAAAATTGAAATCCTTTTTTGTTTATGTTTAATTGTTAGTTGTCTTAGTTAACTTAACCATCGAATTAGGTTAAACCTGTTAACATAGGTTTAAGTTTAGTAATAAATAAATGTCGTTTAGGCAAAATAGTTTGTGGGCGATTTTCGACCAGCCAGCAATCTCTAGTCAATGTTATATTTCCTGCTCGAAACAGTTCTCTGGCTAAGTATTTGATTTAGTCTGGAATCAAACCAGTGTTTACGCAATTTAACTTCTCAAGAGGACATGTATAGATACTTACATGAGGTAGGAATTCGAAAACAATCGAACGGCTAAACGCGGGATACATTAGCATAAAAGATACGGGACCTTATATACGCCGAAAGTCAGTGGAATTGCACCCAAGTGCCGAAGAAAGCTATTTCTATGCAAATAATCGAGAATCGAGGTTTCGATAGCTCATTGAAAAATATACCTGCAAATCCGTGAGGTGGTCTTCCAAACTGGAACTCCGTTTAGTAATTGCCGTTCCTGTAGGGAATATAATGATATTTATTATAAAACGGCTTTTAAACTTACACGTATATTATATAGGGATAGCGTTATATGAGGCACTGTGTCGGAGCGAGCCCATGAGGATGAACCCCGGACGGGTTCGGAACCAGTTGGATAATCCCGATTTAAAATAAACTCTTGAAAAATGGGCTAGTTTACTATTTTTGAGAAACTAGTTTATATTATACTTTGCAGTCGACTAAATCGAAGGGTATAAAATGGTCGAAAGGTTTGGTCGTTGGTCCAAACGTTGGTGCCAATATTTGATCCAACAGATGCAAATTAATACTAAATAAATTAATAAAAAGAATCTTTTTAACTTTTTGTAAAAAATATATATGCATTTTTATTATGTAATAGCATGTTTTTTTGGCATTTTTATAAATTATCATATTGATGTTTATACCCCAGTTCATGGCAGTCAATTAATATATGTTTGTATTTTAAATATCTTCTATCTTTATTGTAGTGGGACTTTCAGAACCTACATGTAGGTACTAGGTACCTATGTTGAATTTATATAGAAAGTAGATATTGTTAATTAATTTAACGAATTTTCAGGATTTACACTACCCTTCTTAAAATTAAGCACTGCCTTTATAAAATAGAATTTAGAATTAAATACCGCCCGATGTTACCAATATTGGGGCCAATATAACACTCAATTGATAAACACTTTCGGTACCAAGTTTCTTAAGGTTCATAATTTACAAAATGTAAAATTGTAGTGATATTATAGAAAAATAATAAATTCTAGAGAATAAAGGTTAAGTACTTGTAAATTGTAGTTTTTTATCTCATCACTCTCCAAGTAATGATGGAATAACTTTCTTAGGTGTAAAGAGAACTTGTGAAGACTTAAAGAGGGTCTAGCACGAACATTCTCGATCGTTTTACTTACTTTTTTTTACGATAGAAAACGAACGTCAAATAAAACATTAATGCTCCCGTTTTACACAACTTAGTTGTTTAATATTGCTAGCACGAATGAAATCAGAACTCGCTCGTATCAAATCCTCGACGTTATGGCCATGTAAGTCGTGTAAAATGAAATAACGAACCTTTGACGTTTCGTTTCGATCGTAAAAGTAAGTAAAACTATCGAGAATGTTCGTGTGAGGCCCTCAGAACGCTATTTTTGAAGTTAATTTTAGTTTAGCTTTTGACTAAACCCTCATTCGCAAGAAAGTTAAAAAATGTTGCGTTAAATTTCGCTGCTGGCGGTTTTTAGCGCCCTCAATATGAAAATATAGTTTATATATATATAGCCTTGAAGATGGGAAATTTATCTTTAAAAAAACGTCGCATTTTAAAAGCGCAGCCATGTGAACATAAATTTGGGAGTTCGTGTATTTTATTTGAACGGTTTTTTAACGCAAGATAAAAAAAAAGCTCTCGTGGGAATAAGACGTAAGTGACTACGTACACAGAATACTGCCTTGGTAACCTTAAATGTAAAGGAATTTGGGGAATTGAAATAATGTACAAAATTTGGTTTTGCTTGTTTTATTTCAATCATTTGCTCTTACAAAATATGTTCAATGCAAAGGAATAAAATGAATATAGAAACAAATATGATGGTAAAATATACTTATAAAATAAAATTTAATTACATTAAAGAGATTCAAACCTTTTATCTACTATAATATAAAGAAGAATAGGAAGATTAAAATATTGCAACTTCAGACAATGGTACCTATTAATTCCTGAATTTATAATTACCATTATACAGAAGAGAAAACAGTTACGGATCAATGTAAGCTACTCTACAAGCGTGGAAGAGCCGCCACTCAAATGTAATTAATAACAAAATAAAGCTAAAAAGATTGGCAATATGTCAACACTTATTTAATTAGATTTGTTTACAAGATACGTATTTTGTTAAGTTTATATTAGTGAAGTCGTGGGTACGTTGCAATCAGTAAAATAAGAGGCACCATGTTCATTATTGTTTTATGTTCTCATAAGATGGGCTTGAAGTACTAAAAGTTTTATATATTTAATAAGAATGCAAATAATTTTAAGGAGTAAGTGATTACTTAAGAGTGGTTACGTAGGTTTTTCTAGTAAGTGTTGGACCAACTGAAAAAATAATAGTCAACTAGAGTTTGCATGGATATGTTACAAGCTTAATATTGATGAATGTGTTGTTGGTGTTTATTGATTCCGAGGACGTCAATAATAAGATTGAATTGTTCTTCATTAGAGTGCTTCTAATGATTAACGTAAAGACACCGTTTTCAGGGAGCTCATTAAAGGGAATCAAAAATGTTTGGTATGTGAGTATCGTTTAAGAATTTTATACAAGTCATACCTATTTTTTTAAAAGAAGTGATAATACTATTTACGTTTCCAATAGCGCTTTTTCGTTTCTAATAGACTTCTGCATTTTATCAAACACTATATATCACTTCGTCCACGTTAGCTACTCTTATCACTTAGAGGTTTAAAAATATTATTTGGATAAGGATATTATGTTTATAAAATGGTCTAGGGAGACCTTTGTCCAGCAGTGGACGTCGCGGTGCTGAAATAATGTTAATGAGAATTAAGGAAAAATTAAAATTTCCTTATTTATCATTATCATTAAAAAAAAAGCTAACGTGTGCTTCTCCGAACGCCCGACAGAAATTATAACTTAAACTAATCTAAGTTGAACGGCTAGCTTTGTGGGTGAGAGTTAGAGGGAAGGAGTTTGTCTGCTGCAGTCATATGAACTGGCGCCGTTGCGCAATACGTAAAGAAGCTGGTTACCCTCCCATAAGAATTTATCACTTCAAAAAACCTCTCATGTGTTGTTAAACTTTCGCAGGATTTCAGGTATGGGACTGTTCGTATATTTTCTGATCTGGCTAACTCAGAAATTAGCACAGTTGCCGAGTCCTCCACCTCCAGATTTCGAACCGACCACCCCGCACGACCGCCACATGCCACCCAAGATAGCAATCCCAATGGGATAGAAAGAATATAATTCGTTCGGTTTGTGAGACTTCCCGGTGGCCTAACCTCGTCATTAAGGGCCGGCAGCGCATCTGCTGGCCTTCTGGTTGTGCAGATGTCCATGGGCGCCGGTAGGCACTTCGGTGCCTGCTGCCTGTTCGTCTGCCCCCTTGTAACATAAAAAAAAATGTTATACAACAGTTTTCTACTAGTACTTTAAGAATCTAGTTAGAAATAGCGAGCGCAATCATCATAGCTTGGCAATTTCTTTGCCAAGTTCTTGACCAAGTTCCAACTAAGGGAAAGGACTAATTCACTATTTAACTATTTTCTTGTATTTTGAGAAGTAACAATATGTTCTCAGCTCTTGGTGTATTACGTTTGTAAACCAAGGGGAGGGTATGAACGTCACTTTGTTTGCAATAATGTTCGCTCGTAAAGAGGAATGACTACTGTGTTTATACCAGCAAATGCACCACGAGTTTCTGGCAGCGCTAAATGAAATGCGATTTAATGAAATCCTCTTCTATGCACTAAAGATTCATAAAATTACATACATTTTAACATAATGAGGGATGTTAGTAAAAAAAAGGGAAACTGCGAGTCACATTGGCGCACTAAGGGTTCCGTACTAGCACGTAACACTTTATCAGGCTATTTTTACTCTTCATAAGATTTTTAATTGGTGAGGCAGTGGACAGTGATCCTGCCTTCCACTCCAGGAGTCGTGGGTTCGATTCCCGCCTCGAGTCGGGGAGTATTATAAATATGTATAAATATACATTAATAAAACAGGCATTAAGTTGTCCACCTTAGGAACAGACGTGCATGTGTCATATATTCCTGTATATATTTATTTATTATTAGACAATTTATTCTGGTGCTCAAAATATACAATTTTCGATTTTTTGCCTTTACTTGTGCTACAAGATATACTAGTTTCTTGCCAAATTTCATGCTTCTAGGTCCACAAGAAGTATCCTATAGGATTTGCTTCCCTTTGCGAGAGTATGAAAAATGCGACATAAACCATATCTTTTGATTGCTTACTTTTAGAGGGTTGATTTTTTTCACAACTTCAAAAGACCAAAAACTTCAGTATTTGGTATTAATTTCAACTTTATATGCGTTCCTGAACAGGGGTCTTGGCAGACAGACAGACGGACGGACAACAAAGTGATTTAGGGTTCCTTATTTCCTTTGGAGGTACGGAACCTTAAAAACTTAAGAATTATTTCTACACTCGTCTTAATGACTCAAACATGAACACACGTTCTATAAATATTAGTGTTCCAAAGACAATTTTTTGTTTCGTCGTTTCATTGTTTCATTGTTCGGACTAATCTCTTCTTCTTCTTAATCGCTCCCTCTGTTGAGGATCGTGACTCCAGAGTTTTTGGGTAAGTTGCTTCCATCGGTCACGTTTCGTCGCTTGATGGAGTGCGGCGCTAGATAACATTTTCGTTTACGTATGCCTTATTCATAGTTTATCTCCTTTTACGACATAATAAAAAGCAGCTTTGTATGGAATGCCGACCACTAATTAGGCCACGACCTCCTCTCATAGGAAAAGCAACTAAAGATGTGAAATAAATGCAAGTAGTTAAATAAATTGGTGCGTCTATTTTCTCTAAATAGCTACGAGTAGGACAGCGTTTATTGGAAACTCTTATTTATTTATTTCATAACGTTTTACAACAACATGCTTCGAGAATTTCTCTAGTATTAGCTGAAGTGAAAATAATTCTTGTGAAGCAGTTTATTACGTTCACAATATCGCGGCGAGGCGGCACGATTCGTTTGCCGCAGCTCTCTCTGCGCGCCCCAAATTGATTTCTAAATAATTTGTCTCTTCGAAAAATTCTCGCAAGCGCTAGAACTTACAATATGAAATATAAAATTGACTTTATTTTACTAGCTTCCTAGTAAAAATAGATCATCTAGTAAAGATAAATAAATCCGAAAAAATGTGAACATAGCGGAGCTTCGGGTATAAACTCTTTGATTGTTTTTCAACTGTAAGAAGAAGAAGAAGAAGTTCTCAATTCGACGTCATTCTTTAATTGTTCTGAGGTAACCACCGGAGAACTTTCGACTGGCTGAACCGATTTTGATGATTCTTTTTCATTTGAAAGCTTGTGCTTTCCGTGTGATCCCATTTCAATTTGGTACAGTCCTGACAATTCAAAGTCGGTTTTATGGGAAAAAAATAATTATTTTATTCCCAGAATATTCATCTCAGTACGCCATATTGTATGAATGGCATAAGCAAGGACCAAGCCAATTCATTAAATATTATAATTAATAAATATATACAGGACTATATGACACAGACGTCTGTTCCTAAGGTAGCCAACTTAATGCCTGTGTAATAGGCCACAGACGTCTGTTATGCACAAATATTTGTTTTGTAGAAATATATGAATACATACGTATAGAAAATACATCCAGACTCGAGGCGGGAATCGAACCCACGACCCCCGGAGTTGAAGGCAGGGTCAATGCCCACTGCCGTACAGTCATAACATACGTTACGTTAATATTATTCAGGCCGCTTATCAGGCTAGACTATTAATTTAATAACTCATTAAGGTAGTTGATTGAGTCCTATACCTTAGAAACTTAAACATTTTATATCATGGATTTAGCCTAGCCTTGTTCAGATTAGATACTAATTTTAGTTCTGTCCTTTTGTGACAAATATCCTTAATATTTGGGTGCCAATAAAGCCATCGTACGTAGATACGTATCAGATGATAAACATGCTCAATATATTAGGGAATTTGCTCATAGCCGACTCAAAGGGGGAAGGGTATGTTCCATTGAGAGCAGGGACACAACGCGAGCGCTGCGTATCCTTTTGTGGGTGATTAGCCCAACCCTCACCTCTTACAATGCTATCGAAATTTTGTCGATACACGACTATACCTTTTTCAGCTCTTTTTAACCCCCGACAAAAAGAGGGCTGTTATTTTCTCATCGTCACCTGTAAACGAATGGACCGATTTTGATGCGTTTTTTTATTTGAAAGCTGACATGATTGAAATGGTTCTTAGCTAGAATTACTGAAGATGATTGTTTAGGCGTTCCAAGGGTATCAGCACTTTTTGTTGCGTGCAGTTAAAGTTTTAGAGTTTTCCTGGACTTTTCTGTATCGTGGGTATCTTAAAATTTTAATTTTATATTATTACTACCTCGTTTTATATAAATCTCCGCGTTTGTACTCTTAAAGAATTAAAAGTGTTAATAATATCTTCGAGAATACCTCCAAAATTGTTGTGAAGAATATTCCTATAAAAAACATTGATAGTTAATAAACATAACTGGGTCTGTAATTAACGATGAGTGAAATTAATTGTCTATTAAACCAGTTTATGGCTCGCTCCAATTCACCCATCACTTGGTCTCTACGCAGTCATAGGATATTGATTATATGTAATCCTCGAAGATATCGTCAGACTGAGCACGTTCTTTTTTAAAATTCGATTAATTAACCTATTATAGGTGATCTATTAGATGGGTGATCAATGAAATCAATTATCTATTGAAGCAGTTGTAGTAATGGCTCGCTCCAATTCGTCCGTCCCGCGGTCTCTACGCAATCGTCGGGCATTGATTATATGGAGTCATATATGATAATATGGTTAGACTGAGCATTTTTTATTTTTTAATCCCAATAATTTACAATTATGAGTGTTCAATGAAATAAATCGTCTATTGAGTCAGTTGTTTTTATGCCTCGCTCCAATTCGTCTGTCCGTTGGTCTCTTCCCAATCATAGAATATTGATTATACGAAATACTCTAAATTATGGCCTGACTGAGCATGTTCTTTTTTAAATTCGATTAATTAAACTACTATGTGTGTATTATTCAAGATGAGTGATCAGTGAAATCAATTATCTATTGAGCCAGTTGTGTTTATTGCTCGCTCCAATTCGCGCGTCCCTCGGTCTCTACGCAATCATCGGATATTGATTATATGTACAGTACTATAGGATAATATGGTCAAACTGAGCATGTTATTTGTTTAGTTCCCCTAAATAAACTACTATGGGTTTTTATTAATGATGAGAGATCAAAGAAGTCTATTTTCTATTGAGCCAGTTGTGTTTATGGCTCGCTCCAATTTGCCCATCCCTCAGGCGAATTAGTTTGCTATTAAATTCAGATTTGTACACTACCTTAGAATACCTCAAATATGTAGATGCCATTCGTATTAACCTTTTGACTGACGTGTCATGTAATTTTTTTTCTTTTAAACTTACATTCAGTATCATTTATTATGACGCGCCCCGACAAACTTGTTTCTAGGTTTGGGTTTAAAAGAACACTTAAATACATATTTACCTAAATGGAAATGTTACTACAACACCCCACAACCCTTATATCGTCATCATCTTTAGCCTATAATTGTCTTCTGCTAAATAGACCTTGTCCAGTACGCGCCATTATTTCTTGCCTTCGTCTCGCATCCAGATTTGTACCAGCAACCTTTCGCTGTTAGTTGAACCTGGAGAGCGCCCTATTTGCTGATGCCGTTCAAGAATTACTTACCCTCTGTAGTAATTATAGAGGGAAAGTAAATGAGGAGATCCTCCTCATCATTCCACCAAGCGCCTCCTCGCTCGGTGGCATGATGAGGAGGGACAAGCGACCACTAGATGACGCTATAATTTTATAGAAAAATAAGCCAAGGTTCAGGCATTACAACGTCTGCCGCGTGCGCTAGTACAAATATAAAATAGTCCTTTATAAATGAGGCGAAATTTTCAGCAATCCATGGATTCACCGTGCATTCCCTGGTTCAACACGTTGCCTAAGAAGGAAGTATCAATTCCTGGGACCAGCGACATCTAGTAAAATAATATTCTATGTTAATTACTATATTTAACTACATTAATATGTACAAAGATAATTTTAAAAACGTCAAAATTTGCCTGATTACCGTAATTCGCAATATTGAAGGAGGCAGCACGCCATGTTTTGGACACAGACGACAATTTCAGACCGGGCTACTATAATTAGGCAGGCGAAAGTTTGCGACTTATTTGCGACGGAAAATGAACAAAGTCGTTACAAGTGCAGGACTTAAGACGTGCTATAAATTTTAAGCGAGTAGCCGTACCTGGGTAATGCGATTTTACACTGAATTTACTTGTTACCGTGCCGTTTAATTAAGTAACTTGCAGATGGTAAAAGGTATAAAATGTCTCATCCATTATCTACACTAATATATAAAGCTGAAGTGTTTTTTTTTGTTTGTTTACTTGAACGCGCTAATCTCGAGAACTACTCGTCCGATTTGAAAAATTCTTTTAATGTTAGATAGCCTATTTTTCGAGGAGGTAAATATCGTAACGCTAAAATTAAAACTATTTTTTACTTAATTTTACGCGGATAAATCCGCGGGCACAGCTAGTGTCAAATATATCTCAACCATTATCTCCATGCAGTATATTGTTAGCTTGAACTCGCGTAAGTGTTGTTTTCTTCGACTTTCATACAAACTCTCAACCTCTATGTAACCCCTTTTAAATATCATTTTCGTGACAATAAGTAACCTATGTTTGTTTCCGAAGTCCAATCTATCGCTGTTCCGAAATTCTTCAAAATCGGTTCAGCCATTTTGCCATGAAAACGTAATAGACTTTTACATTAATAATATTACAACATATACATATTATAAATACCTACAGTATAAGAAGCTTTTATGCTATAACTTGCTCATGCGCAGTTGACATATCCGGTACTGCGCAGGCGCGACCGGAAGCTACTCTAACATACGATTATTAACCTCTCCCCCCCGGTCCTTGTCTCATTTTTTAAACTGTAGGTGTGACATCGCATATTTTTCAACTTTAGGCATATGCATTAAACTCATTACAAGAAAACAGCACTTTACTTGTTTATTCAACTTTTTTTAATGTTCTTTATTTTGACATCTGACGTCTTAAAGCTTTTGATCCCCGGCCCGTTGTCACACAATGTCACAATATTGTGATACCCAATCCCTCCCCCCCTTAATGTATGACGTATTTTATGCATGAGCCTTTAAGTAAATAAAATACTTGATCTATGGCGGTTGCAAAGGGTCAATTCAAATTTATGTTGGTCCTTTACCGTTAGCCGGACGCAAAGGAAAAAATTGAAAAATAATGTAAAGTTAATTAATTAGTTATTAATTTATAAGTCATCAGCTGTCCACTACCGACTCCCTTCAAAATTGGTTCAGCCCTTTCAGATTTTCGTAGCAAATAGACAGACAAAATAATGTTCTTGTTGTATATTATATACGTTCGTACAACTATTAAAATAATTTTATTTTAATGTTACAAACAGAAATTTCTAATTTATTCATTGATTTCCAATTTGGATAATCTTAAAATCTATCAACCTTGTCAGACATTAATTAATTACAATTGGACTATTCCTGTAATGTAACTTAAGAAATAAAACTCTCTCATTTTTATTTTTTGTAACAGATAATATATTTATTTATAACAAAGAGTGTGATGTATAATTATGATTACAATACAATGCTTACAATTTTAATATTATATACTAACATTTATTTGGTCAAGTTTTCCAAAAGAAGATTAAGGAAAAATATTATGTTACACAAATGAATTACAATTTGAAATTATGTTTCTATGCACCGAAGAAAACACTGTAATTAAGTGAAAAATCCTATCACTTCTGTCATTGTAAAATTTCGAACAACTTCAATTTAATTTTTTTTAACTTAATTTCTTGTTTAATTTTACAATGTTGCAGGCAAATGGTGTTGCCAGAAGATATGGTATTTGCAGATGAAATAATTGGTCAAATTTAGAAAAAAAAAATAAGTTATAAAAATAAATATCACAGATGATGATATTGAGAAAAGATATTCACGTTATATATTTATAATCAATAGGTGGCACTATAATAATATTTTGCTATGTCATGACCTTTTATATATCATAATGTTATTCAATTAAGAATACTCAAGTTTATTAATTAAAAAAAAGACACAATTACATTTCGTAAACCATTCACTCCATTCCATTAAAAAAAAAATTAACATGAGTCCTACCTGGATATTAACGTTGCACAGAATATCGTTATAATAATTCTGTCGAAAATTATAGTCTAAGTAGATGCAATTGAACAATAATATATATATTGTGATTGTGAGCAGTACATAATCTCTCAGACTTCTAGTATTTATTGTTAACAAAATAAAAATGTGATGAAAACAGTGTGACATACAATTGTAAGCAAAAACACATACTGATAATATAGATCAGGTGTGGTGTGGGTGCATAATAGCCCACTAAAAGGAAAAAATACCTTTATAACAATTAAGAAACAATAATTAACACCTTAAAATTATGATATCACATATCATTTGTATTTTACATAATCCTAACTAGGAATGCAAGTGATTATTAAGGGTCACCATAAAGTCTGTAACACGAATTTTACAATGTTTTTTTTCTCCCCCACATCCTTCACAGGCTGTAACATTTTCAAAACCCACTGACATGATACATTTTTAAATTTTATGCATGTATTATATATGATTAAAAGTAAACAGCAGTTTCAATATCTTAAACATTTTTAAGATAATTATGCAGTTTGGTTAATTTTTCCAAATATGAATATTTGGAATAGGTATATTTTATTTTCTTCTCGAAGTTCTTGTTCGCACTTTAATGTAATATTCCATCAGAGGAGGCTCACATTTTTTTCCAGCTACTTTTCTAAAATAGGGCATTTATGGATGTTAATGTTAACATTATACACACATATATACAAGGATTTTTCAATTAGGGTGACTGCCCGTCTGCATCTAATCTATCCGCAAATGAGTTGCGTTCGAGAATGAGTGATAGTCTGTCGGGGGAGTGTAGACATTTTGCGCGAATATTTTTTTTTCAACATAGAAAATCTTGTTTAGGTGTGTATAAAGTGAACATTAATGTGGAAATGCTCCAAAATGCTATATTTTAGCATTCAAAACTCAAAATTATATAAACAAAAAAAAACGTCAGCCTCCCCTGATGAAATATCACTGTAGCAGCAGCACAGTGGAATGCAAACAACAACTTCCAGAAAAGAAAAACTATGCATTTTTGAGAAAAGTAACCAAACTGCATATAGAAATATGGTACTACTACTGATAAAAAATGTATTTATTGATTACAATTTTATTGTTCAGAATTATATTTGCTAAAATTATTAATTATAAGTAATTTATACATTTTTGTGTAAAATTTTAGAAAGGCTGTTTCCAATAGCAAGCTGCTAATGGTAATAAGGCTGTTTTTAGTAGGCTGGATGGAATAAACGCCAACCAGCCCTTCCCACCCCCCTCACGAGCAATTGTAGCCCTACTGCAATTAAGTGCAGAAAAAGCAGCCCCGCATAATAGAAGGCAATAAGGTTTAGGATTATCTTAATTCTAAGCCTACACTAAACCTTGGATATAATTACAGTAACAATAAGTGGTGCAAATGACCCACCCTGGTGCAATGTAGATATGCATTAATATAAAAATCCCCTTTGAGCCATTCTGATACCTTATAAATGACATTAAAATCTGTTGCTTAGTTTAAAAGATCTAAGCATACAAGAATGGTAAGCGAGATTATTTTATACAGTATTTTATACAAGATTTTTCCAATCTTGTCTTTCTTAGGTCTTTTTAATCTTACATACATGTCGTACATAGTGATGTGCCCGTTTGAATATCTTATTACAATTATTACAGTGATGCTTTTTTAACTGCCCATGTTTCTCGTCGTAATGTTTCTTTAGAACCCTCTTTAGCATAGTTTTTTTGCACACACGACAAACAGACTTTGTGTTTCTATTCTTTGTAGGGTATACATCTCTCAAGTCAACTACAGTTCTATTATCTTGAACAGTAACTTTTTGATTATCATCTAGTTTTCGTATCATAAAAACATTATGGCCTGTTTTTTTCATTTCCACAATTTTTGATGAGTTGTTTACTCTCTCAAACCAGACTTGATTGATTTTTTTGTCATCGTACGATGTAAATTTTGACAGTAGATTAAAATGCAAACTTCTGATGTGATTCCTTAAGCTAACACTGTCACAAAATATTCTTTTGCATACCACACATGTGTTATCAGCATTAAGTGGTTTCTTGAGGCTGTAAATAATAAATGAAAGGTAATTAAAGCAATTAATTACTTTGATATGAACAAATTTCTTCCTTATTAGATAGCTATCCTAGCTGTTGAGAACATCATTAGAAAAGGCAAGTTTAAAGGTATTATACAATATTTGAAATTGTTTTTGTAGAGCTATGGACAGTGGAGATTTGATAAAACTTGAATTAAATTATGAAAACTAGATGCCCAGCAACTTTGCCTGCAATTTTTTGTATGGATACCTAATTATTCTCCTTAAACTAAAGTAGCCTCCATTCTGAACAAAATCAGCTATCTGCTAGTGAAAGTCCTGTAGAGAGCAGTCCAGTCATTCTGGAGTTTTTGCAAAATGAACAGACAGACAGACAAATTTATAATTATATATTATATACATAATTTGACATTACAAACAGATACTATAATTTTATTTATATATAAAGAATGAAAACATTATATTTGATTATATAGATTTATCTAATTAAAAAAAAGTGTACTGAATGATAAGAAGAAATATTGATAGCTTTATTATATTATATCTTATGTATGTCTAAGTAAAACTTGTATATTAATGGCTGTTATTAATATGTACATATTATTTTTAATAGTCAAATAAGGTCAACCTTATTATTATCTAAAATGTAACATTTGAAGTTTCTATACATATTTTTTTTTTCTTAACATTTATAAGATCACTACATAAACTTAAAGTTATAAAAATAATATGAGTTATCAACCTTTTTAAA
>JANCMC010050420.1:9811084-10008314 GCA_024363005.1 Charaxes varanes | reverse complement strand
TTTTTTTCTTAACATTTATAAGATCACTACATAAACTTAAAGTTATAAAAATAATATGAGTTATCAACCTTTTTAAAACTATTGATGTAGAAGGAGGTTCCATAATTGAATTATCCTCTTGAGAGCCATCAGTGTCTTGACCTTTATTTACAATTTTATATTCGATTTCATTATATGGACAATTAGTTTCCATTGTATTTGATTTCTTATGCACATTTATATTCTAAAATTTTTCAGCATACTAATGCAAATTTTAAAGAAATTACAAGGTATGGAGTTGATAAGAAAATCGATTACATCCAAGGACGTATGAACTATTTGCCATTGGCTACTCTGACATTGATACAAAAAAAATGACAATATTGTTTACACTTTTATATCGTAATACTGGATTAATTTCTCAATTACCTGTTATCCCCGTGAACGTAATAAGCATGCCTTACAAGATTTCCACGATTTTTAAACAATATGTTACACCACGTACAAGTTCTACTTTGTAAACAACTTTCCAAGTGTCTTTGAATTATGATTTTTGTTTTCAATCTTTTACCGCAGTGATGACAAAGATAGTAATTGTTTAAGCTGCTAGTCTGTTTAAATAGACTTTCATTGTCTAATACTTTAACTGCATCGCTATATGCCATCACGAAAACTCATATCTTTCAAAATTTCTTTTTTATTAATTCAAACACGATACCCAATTTTTTCTGAGTCATTCAAATTTCAAATACTTATTTTTGCCTTTCCCATAACTTTGCCTTGTTAATAAATATAACGTAAAATTATAAAAATATTGCATATTTTATTTGTGATGCTATGAACATAAACTGACTGATGTTAATTATAATTAATGGACTTAAGATTATCTGTAAAGATTAAATTATTTTATTATTGTTTTGTTTATTAATATTTTAACGGTCCTGGATACATGTCCTTTTAGACCTTATTATTTTATTGCCATCTCTGTGCTGCCACTTGATGTTAAGAATTCTGATTCAAAGAGTACAGTAATATTTTGTGACCTAATAAAATACTAAATTACCAAAAGAGTAATGTAATGTAAAAGAGTAATAATAATAATTTCAAACTTTATCAAGAAATAAAGTATAGTACATGTTTAAATTCTACTTTTGAAACCTACTACTCCCTACTACCGTTTATTCATAATTATCAGTATTATATTTTAATGTTTCATAAATTATAATTTATATTTATTAAAATATCATTTATCGAAGGTAGGGAACCATTTTCTATACTCTATCGGACAAGAAAATTAAAGTCATAATTTGCTTGGCATATTTCAATTTCTTTGGACTAGATTGAAATGGAAATGGCAAGATTCATCAAAATCGGTTCATTCTTCAGGAATCAGGACTTAGGGACCTTCAAGAAAAGAGCGTACTCATTTCTCAAAGGCCGGCAACGCATCTGCGAGCCCTCCGGTGTTGCAGTTGTCCATGGGCGTCGGTAGTCATTTGGGTGAGTGACAAGAGAGAGATAACATCAGAGACATGCAATTAAGCCTCTTTTGTTCGTGGTACATTTATTCTATATAGGATTGGTAGCCATAAAATGTGTAAACCTGGTATCTGTTATCTAAAAGCGTTCCCTTATGGTTTTATCACGATACTCATTCGAGGCACGTTTATCACAAATCTACGGACAATTTGGTATTGGGCTATTACCCATTGATCCTTTAAAATTTCTGTGCTAATTCGTTCTCGTACGTTATTGATTCGCGATTCTGTTGAACGAGAAAATAGTTCCAAATGGAACTTTACGCAATACAAATAACAATGTTGATTACATTTATAATTTATGTTATGTTTCGTTTGTACAGTGAAACTAATACGTTCGAGTATCATATTGATTCGCGATTCTGTTGAACGAGGAAATAGTTCCATATAAAACTTTACGCAATTCATATAAAAATGTTGATATGGTATGTATCGTTTGGTTAATATTTTTTGTAGAGTGAAAATGTTTTCTCAGTCAGAGAAATTTGTTATTCCTTAACTCTGGTACATACTTGGCTTTATTTTTTACCTAGATTGGTAATTGCACATTTATATAAAGCAAAAATGTTAGTTGAACTAACGCCTTCTAACCTTTTATCTTTTATACAGAGGAAGCGTTCCCGAATAAGGTTTTAATTTCGATTATCATGGCGGTCACGTCCGTTACAAATTTACGGGCGATTCATTCGGTGTTACATTTAATACGCATTGATCCCTTTCAAATTTCCCTGCTAATTCATTCAGCGACGTCGCCAATTCGTAATTTTGTCGAACCAAAAATAATAATGAGCTGAATTTCACTCTATTCAAATTTCAGTGACCAGTGAACTATTTTTAATTGCCCTTTGATTTTTCCCGTTTATCGGGTATCCAATTAATATATATATATATACATAACCTTATTACATTTAATTCATCACTCAGTTACAATTTTATTACCTATATATATATATATATATATATACATAACCTATATTTTCCGACTATTTTCGAATATTAATTCGAATATTTTCCGACTCCCTAACGAACGCATTCAATCCTTTTCAGCCTTCTCACTATGTCCGTGGTGTCGAAGAGCCGAATGGCCTCAACGTTCACATGATGGTGGAGCCTGTTTTCATGAGCTTCGGCGTATTTTTGTACTACTTTAGTTACGAATATTAATCGAGCAATTTCACCGGCTTAAGGCTTAGCACACGTGTAGGGTTAATATTAGGAATTAGTTCACCATCTACTTTCATACTTAACTATACCAGCCACCTAGGCCCAGAGCCGATCTCCGAAGTATTTTTACTCGAAAACACACTTATTTTTTTGTGGAAAGTCCATCCAAAAACATTATACCTATTCATGGAACAAATTAGGTATTATTAGACGACATTTTAAGCCTATGTGTAGTTCATTTAGGATTAAAAGTATTGTAAATTTGTAATAGTGTATTTTATCATGTATAATAAATCGCTGCTGTTTTTCGGACAAAGTAATAAATTAAAAATATTTTTGTGTGAAATGGTGGTATTTAAAATAACTTCATTCAAGTGATTTTTAATTGATTGCAAAATATTTGTGCATTCCTTAAGTGCGTATCTATATACGCACTTACTTACTAAAATATATACTATTATATATTTTAGAAAATAAAGTGAAAGAAAAAACTAACAAAAAGACAGCTAATCCGGAAGTGCCGATAGAAGTGAAAAATTAAACATACAGCGGTGTCAATAACGGTAACGTAACGGTAACGGTGTCGCGAGTTCAATGGTTTCTTCCCATCTTAAAAAATGGTCAACGCGTCTAAAGAAATTTTACGCGTATTCGGGACGTAATAAATTTGGCAGCGGCCTCTCGGGCTACAAGCGCCAAGTGCACCAAAGCTATTAACCTTCACTCTGATTACTGAATGAATCTACGTCCCATCTTCACTACTATCGGCATCGCACCCCAAATAAACATTTCGGCTTTTTATCTCACTTCTGATTATTTAGAGCTCTACTTCACCGAGACGCCATGGCGACGTCGCCGGTTAAGTATACAAACAATTCATATTAAAATTTAGGACAGATAACTCACATGGCGACGGCGTGGCGATGTCGCCAAATTGGAAGCGTAGCAGCGATTACTACTGGCTGAAGCATTAGACTCATTTTGCGTGCATCGTAGGTCAGTGGAAAATTACATTTTATCAAAAAACTACCTGCCTGGAAAGATTTCGTTCTGTCAAAATTCAACCTTTCAATATAAAATTCTGTTGTACCTGTATATGTCACTGAATTCCCTCTTAACGGCTGGAACGATTTGAATTTTTTGTATGCGTTAGGATGCCCTAAATGGTTTAAATTCACAAATTAGTTCGGCAGATGGCGTTGCATTTGGTATCTAGGTTATTTATTTATCCATACTAATATACGGCACGGGAAAGGGAACATGTATAATAAATAATATAGTAAAATAAATAAATATATACAGGACTATATGACACACGAACGTCTGTTCCTAATGTAGACAACTTAATGCCTGTGTTATAGGTAACAGCCGCCTGTTGTACACAAATATATATTTTTTAGAAATATATAAAAATAAATCTTCTAGCACAAGTGTCAAAGAAACTTTTTCGATAACACATAACGCTTTTTTTTAATAGTCATCTTGACATGCCCATACGTGTCTATGACTACTACGCGCCCGGTGAGTACTGCCATACCATATGAGTGGATAGATATCAAACGCCAATATGTCATCTGTAGGGGAAATGAAGACAAACAAAATTATTTCATGAAAGGGTAACATAATTTTTACTATTTTCACAACAAATAACTGGACATATTGTAAAATTTTAAAAAATTTAGTTTCATTTGACTACATGCGTTTGAACGAAAGACTATTTTTTGGCTACGAGTGACAGCTATGGGTAGTTTGTTATTTATAAACTCATATCGAGAAAGTAAAATAATGTGGCTTACGAAATCTTACCCATTGAATGAGCAGAAATGTACTCATAGAGTATGTATCGTATGTTTGCTATTACCGAATTTAATGGAAGTTTATTTTATGTAAACCATACCCATGAAAACTGGATGTGTCTCTGTCTATCTAAAAACAGGTAAAGGTAAAGACATGCTGAAGTTTTTTTTTAATTTTGTGTGGACTCTGATAACATATTATAATTATTAAATGTGATCTTACAAAAATGGAGTTAACTAGAAATCACAAACAGATATATGCCAGTATGTATACATATAAATAAAAATGAAAGGTCTGTTTGTAACGTCGAACTTAGGGATGAACGGATCGATTCCGATTTCGAAAGTTCGGAATTACCGATTGATTTTACATTTTCGGTTCTGATAAATTTTTATCTAAAATTATATTAGAGGTTGATAATGTGGATGATGGCTGGCCGAAGTTGACCTTTAAGTAATAGATTGGACGAAGAAAAAGCTGCAACGCTTTTGTTTATTAAATATAACTTGCCACTTTTGGAGTCACTCCTTTTGATTTAATTTACACATATTACTATTTTTATTTTAAATACATTGGTAAACGTCTATTATTATTTTTTTTACTGATAAGAAGAATGTATGAATAATGTGTATGATGTTATTTTTCGTTCCGATTTTGGTCCCGATATAAAACCTTCGGTTCCGTTATATGGTTTCCGTAACATCTGTAGCCGAAATTATTTAGTAATTGTATATGAATGTTATAATTATTTAGTAATTGACTATATATACGATGCCTACAGCAAAAACGCAAGTCAGAAAAATTCTCTGTTTGTCTGTCTGTTCTGAGGAATCTCCAAAACGGTTGAACCGATTTAAATTCAAGTAGACTAGAGTTTCACTTGTAGATAGCTGGTTTTACAAGGCTAAAACAACATAATGCTACTTTGCTTGGTTAAATAAATAGGGTTTCGCACCAAAAATAATTTATAATGTAATCAGAACTTTGCCTGTTTATGATGATGCTGTTGCCTTCCAGAGCGGTTCAACGAGACAGGCCAGGCTAGTTAGCGCTCTCTCTGTCCTAACATTGGAAGGGAGTCACTATGTTAGTTATTAGTGAATAGTTGTAGGAATCACGAGTGTAATTAGTATTTTTTTGTTTTAAAGAACATTAGGAATACTTTTTAGGTATGTCTAATATTCCCTTTTTCCCCTCCTACTAAGCTTAAATGAAAAGCTGGTATTAGGAGTGGATCCGACAATATCCCAACGGCGGTGCGGTTCGGACCGGGTATCTTGCGGATTTCAGTCCATACCTTATACCGTTGAACTATTGAGGCTCTAAAATATTTAAAAATATATTAATTCTAAGTAATAAATTCGTTTTTCTTGCACCCTGCGCTGCGGCCCAACTTAATTAATCATCCGTATGTTACTCTTATAGTTGTTTTTTTTTAATTCGGCATTGTTTCATAAGAGTAGGAGCGTGCAAAAGATTAAAAAGTCACGATAATTTGAGACAGAATTTCACGCTCAAGTTGTAGTCAGTAATAAGCCGTAATGACTATGAATTATTTATATAACATCTATATATTCTAAGTAACAATTAGAACAGCCCGTATACATTCTAATTTGTCTTATGAAGATTAACGAGGCTTAGGCGCTATGAGCATCAGAAACAACAACAGAGCTTTAAGCACATAACTTCAAACATTGAGCTTTGAAATACACGACTCTATATAATGCCAACAACCCGCTCCGCCTTCGTAAATTCAATATGCATGCGCACATAAAAACTTTCCTCTTGAATAACTCTGTCTATTGAAGAAAACGGTATTAAAATCCGTTGCGTAGTTTAATAGATCTAAGGCAGGGGTCAGCAACTTATTGGCAGGCAAGGGCCATATCGTTTTAAGAAATTTGATGCAGGCGGGCCACACTTGTAAATTAATTACATATATAGGAACAGGTGTCTAATGCCTCAATGGCTCAAAGATACAAGGTATGTATTGAAATCCGCAAGGTACCCGGTTCAAACCCCACCGCTGTTGGGGTATTGTCGCACCCACTCCTAATACTAGCTTTTGATTTTAGCTCAGTAGGAGGGGTCAAAAATGAATATTAGACATACCCAAAAAGTATTTCTAATATTCTTTAAAAAATAATAATAATATTTATTTATAAAACGTGTAAACAATAATAAAAATGCTAAATATTATTAGAATACGACAAAACTTTCAACTAAGGATTCTATGTTTGTAATAAAAATATTTTCGTTTACAAAAGAGCCGCGGGCTTCATGTGGCCCGCGAGGCACGCGTTGCTGACCGCTGATCTAAAGTTACACGAACAGAAACCGGCTTTGTTTTATAAAGGATGGCATTCTTAAAAGATATTAAACCGGCAACTTACCTCAGGTAACTACTTACATCAGGGTACTATGAAGCTGAAAGATGAAGAGTTTGTTTGTTAAGCTTTTAATTTAAGCTAAGTAGGAGGGGAAAAGGGAATATTAGACATACCTAAAAAGTATTCCTAATATTCTTTACTATATATATTATACAAGCTATACCCCACGATTTCCTCCGCGTGTGCCAATCATATCACTTAGAGGTTTAAAAATAGTTTTTGGATAAGGATTAATAATTTTAATCTTTTATTTAGAACTTTTAAAAGGGAACAATTTTGTCATACATGACTTTTGCGAATGTTTAACCATCGGAAGCCGGGAACAGATGGAAAAACGGATCCCCGATTCTGAATCACTCTTCATTGGTGCTCCGCTTTTATTGGTCTTAGTGTGGTGATATATAGCCTATAGCCTTCCTCGATAAATGAGCTATCTAACACTGAAAGAATTTTTCAAATCGGTTCTGTATTTCCTGGGATTAGCGCGTTCAAGAAAACAAATAAACAAACTAACTCTTCTGCTTTATATTTTAGTGTAGATATAGATTCTGTGATAAGTTTTATAAATATTATACTGTTCTGTAGGGGGTGTGACAATTTTCGGGACTCTGTAAGCCTTTAAATTACACCGCAGTGCGCCGTGTCGTACATATATTTCTTCATAAGTACTTATGTAGTAAAGGCAGTGGTGGCCAACCCCGCGCCCGTGGTTCATCTGTAATGTCCTTGTTGCAAGATTCCAAATGTTTTTTCTTCTCTTTATTGTACAATTTAAAAACAATTCTACAACTAGATGAGCTTAATGCTAAAAGCATTTTCTTCCAGCTTACCTAACTACGGACATGAAAAGACAAGTGCAACTACATATTTAAAAAAAGACACCTAAACTGATCTGAGGTTTGTATGCTTATACATATGCATTAAATACAAATAAACATGTACAATAATTTTCGGATATATGTGAAAATAATTTTTAAGTAATATTAAAATTTTCTCAGTTAGTGAATTTTGTAACAAATTCTTTGAGAAATAAATTCTTTAACCGTAATTATAATTTTATTTTCATCTATTTTAGTGGTTGGAGTATTTACGGAAATCCATGAGATGCTTGAACTAATAAATTACTTTGTTTCTAGAATCTAGTAGAAGTATCTATCATATAGTACAGAAAAAAACTATACACCGCGCTGTAAAAATATGTCATCGCGCACTTTGAAAAAGGTTGGCTACCGCTGCTCTATGGCAAACGTTATTACCGCACGGTGTAATAACACTTAAATTTCTTTCCCAAATAAACGAAGTTGGTTGATAAAAAATCTAGGAGTAGTTTTTATGTATATTTTACTCCCAGGGGGTGGATCTCCTTTATCTGTCCGATAGCTGGTCCGATCCACTACGGGTACGCAACGCCGGAGTGCCCTAGCTGCTATTGTCACACCCCCTATACCGTCCGTGACAGTAGTATCCGGATCCTTTCTTTCGGTGCCCGCCGCGGCTTCGCATCGGTGTTTACATCATCGAAGTTTTTACACGAGTCCCTAACTTTTTCAAAGGTATTCTATTCCCTATGTTCATTGGAGACAATGTAGGATTCTAATGGTGAAAGAATTCGAATTGTGTATACTTTATAATATTATAAAGTATACACAGCGTTTCTAGCCGTGTAATCAGCGCCGAAAGTTCTCCACTCTGGAGCCCTGACCTCCGGTTGCTGGGGCCGTTGCCCCGCTGCCGTCGAAAATCTATTGTTATAAATTTTTCAATGTTAATGTTTTTATATTATTCTATACTATACAACTGGTTGAAAACCGCGACTGCGCCCGCGTGACTTCTGTGCTTTTGTTAAATCATCAACATCATCATTTTTTTTGTGTGCAATCCCAATTATTTTGCTAAAAGTAAATTAGTCAATGTAATCCTTGTACCATCAGTTATCTGATGCGTCACGTTCCGTTGAAATCGGCGCAGCCGCTTCTTAGATTACCCGGAACAAACAATCAGACCGACCGACCGACAATTTTTTTTTTTATCATAGGTGTCGTACGTATCCTCTTATGCACTTAGTGAAAGGATTTAATTTCGCGACTGTACAAACAGACACTCCAATATTTAGTCATGTATAGATGTATTTAATTAGACTAGAGATCGCCGGCTGGTCGAAATTCATTCACAAACCTTTTTGCGTACAATGACTTATACTGTTCTATTCAAAGAAAAATAAAATTGGACAATATCTATAATGCCGGAACCAGACATAGCTCAAAGTGTTTGTACAGTTGAGCAAGAAAGCGCTTTACCATTTTTGATGACAGTTCCTACTAAAAGTAAATATTGCTAGGGGTTATTGTTAGAAATTAACGTAACGTGAAACAAGCAAAAATGAGCCTTTTAACTAATTGACGCGCAAACGACATTCGACCTTAGCGTGGCAAACCAATTTCTTGGTTGACTATACATTTTTGTCCTTGAAGACTACAAAGTACTTAAAAACTTAACTCAGCTACCCAAAGTCCCCGGCCACACTACACGATCATTGAAGTGATAATTCAAATGAAGCTATGTCTGGCTCCGGCATAACATGTGGTTGCTACCATTACGCCTTGACATCATCCAATTATATGTGTGTGTAATTGGTGTAAATCGTCTGGCATTGGTGTGCGTGTGGTTTCATTTTAATCATTTAATATATTAATATTGCATATTATAAAAATAATATTAGCATTCGCACACCATACTCTGTCCGCGCAATTTTCATATATTGGTACCTAAAGTTTTCGCTTTACATATTAATATATAAATAAATAAATATATAGGACTACATGCCACACGGACGTCTGTTCCTAAGGTAGACAACTTAATGCCTGTGTTATAGGTAACAGCCGCCTGTTATACACAAATATGATGTGATGCATTAATGATGAGTTTAGGCCACCGGGAAGCCTCACAAACCGAACGAAACGCGACAACAGTACCATCACATGAGGTGGCAGCATTGCCGCCACATCACGCCGATTTTATGTAAGAAAGAGGTACTGGTACCCGGACGCACCGGCCTCATTCGGATACGCTCCCTCTAATTAAAATGTTATTCTACATGTGAACACATTTAAACCTGGTAACAATCAAAAGCCAAGAGATATTTAGTTGAATGGAACGCGTGTTAACCAATTTATTATTAAAATGTTTAATGTTAAAGCCAAGCCTTTTGTGTGCTGAATATTTTATAAATGTTTACTAAAAATATTACTACACACGAAAGCCAAGTGCGGAAATATCGCTTAGCATTCTCCCATATCCCCGTTTTGTAATAAAGCGGCTTCCTTTGTGAGCTTAAACGCTGCCAAGCTTTTATTACGCGCAATGCGTACAGATTTGCACATTAAAATATTATGACCTGCGCAACTAGTGTCGACTGAACTGAAGAAAAACACCAAGCTGTGCTCAAAAAAAGTGATTATGTAACTATGAGATTGCTAAACTATAATAATCAGGGGGGCAATCTATTTAACTGCCTAATTATATATAATCCCTAGCTTTAACCCGCGAATGTATCCCCGTGATTTGAGTTATATTGCTAAACTAGCTGTGCCCGAGAATTCATCCGCGTTAGGTAAAAAAGATTAATTTTAGCGTAAAGATATAGAACCTATAGCCTTCCTCGATAAGTGGGCTTTGTAACACTGAAACAATTTTTCAAATCGGACCAATAGTTCCTGAGATTGGCGCGTTCAAGCAAACAAACAAACTCTTCAGCTTTATATCTTATATATAAAATTCTAATGTTACAATGTAAGCTACCGTGCTCCGGCTGGACCGATTTTTATGAAATTTTATATGCATATTCAGTAGGTCTGAGAATCGAGATCAAAATATTGATAGCTATTACTTTTTGGAGCGCAACTGGAAAACAATTTTTTCTAAAAGTAAAGTAGCTTTTTTTCTGCCATATGTCGGCAGCATCTTTAAGAAACGTTTAACTAAATCTGTTCCTAACGAATAAAAAATTAAGATATTTATAATTACTCTGAGAAAATTTGCATTTTCTTGTAAGTATCGATAAAACTCGCTTTCTACTAATTAATACATTGCTGAAAAATTAGGCTATTAGAGGTGGCGTGAAAATGAAATGCACGCAAGAAAATACTTCGTCATCCCACTGAAATATACTTATTAAATCATTAAGTGGATGGTGTTATACAATACCGCGACAAATATAAAGTTTATTTTTAAAATTTGAAGTTTAAAGATATCATTCTTTAGTTTGAGGATCCTTAACACCACTTTCTAGAGACTTTATTCAAAATTTAATAACATTGAATGGCCTTATTTATCTGTTATTGTCTATATGTTAATGTTTTCTGTAACGCTGTTGATTACTAATAAATAAATAAATAAAATATTCATACTTAAAGTAACATACTTGAAATGTTCTCAGTATTCTTTTTAAAACATAATTCTTAAAGTGATAATTCTATGCTTACATGAGGGTAAAATTTCAAAATCATGTCGAAATATCGTTACGACTACCATTTCTAGAGGATACGTTTAAGATCAAGATGGGAAAAGTAAAATATTTGTTGGAAAATCTTGAGTCAAGATTGAAAGCATCATTATTTCAATGGGGTCGGGGTTTCAAAGTTTTCACTTTGAGCTCTTAGGAAGTTTATATATCAATAGAGGTTTATATAAGTATTAGTGTGCGTGTTTTTAATGAGAGCGGAGCAGGATTTTTAATTCGGCTATTGAGGATATCAATTGTACAGTGAGCTTACTAACAACCGGCTCTTAGACTAGAAACTGTACCGAGAAGCGACTTTACTCCTGTTATACGGCTTTGTAAACGACGAAGCAATATCTTTGTGGTTGCATTGTATTCTCTCCCTTTTTCGAAATAAAGCGCTCGTTTGAACCTTAAATGCCGTCGTATTGTTTCTACTTTGCAAGGAAAATAATATTTACAGCTATTCTTTGATAATTTGATTACGAAATTTTGAAGGAGCTAAAAGTTATTATTACCTTTAAAGATATTAGTAATTTATATATTAATAATGAAAGTAAAAAGTTTTGGCTGCTATAGTTTATATACAAGATGAGTTGCGAATAGTAATAATATACACATACTAATAAAATATGAATTATTAAAATTGAACCTCATGCACACCAATGCCAAACGATTTACAGACTCATGTATACGAATGAAGTCTTGGCAATTATCACAAAATAATCATGTATTTTATTAATATATGACATTTCATGTGATTTAATAGTCAGATTCTCTCCCAGGGGATGTCCCATCTCCCAGGTGGATCTTCCGTATCCCTTTCTCGCATATAGTCAGCGTGAAATGGCAGCAATGCTGTCACGGCAAGTGATTGTATTATTGTCGCGTTTCGTTCGGTTTGTGAGACTTCCCGGTGACCTAAACTTGTTATTAAAGGCCGGCAACGCATCTGCTAGCCTTCTGGTCGTGCAGATGTCTATGAGCGTCAGTAGGCACTTAGATGCCTGCTGCCTGCTCGTTTGCCCCACGTAACATAAAAAAAAATTCTCTTTCAAATAATACGATGTTATAGAAATGTAGAACTATCATATAATTGTAAATGTAGAAATATATTACAAGAATCTGAAATTTCACCCTCATCACCTTGATGTCCTAAAATTCACAACCGTGCGATTTTCAAGAAACTTCATACCTCGCACAATTCCTCTGTGGAATCAATTACCAGCGTCTGTATTTCTGCTAATTGGTTATCATAAGTTTCAATATATTAATGATACTTGTTTGGCTCATTATATTACTTATATATACCGTGAGGCACCAAGGTGGTAAGTTTGGACGATGGATGAAATGTGGGAGAGAAGGTCGATATGCTCAACCACCGCAAAGGAACATCTTCGTGTCTGGGCTAGTTGGAGTTGCCCGGGGCGGCCGCACCTCGCCTACAGTTATTGGTCGCGAGGTCTATTATAGTAATCGTAAGTAGAAACTTCGCTAGCGTGAGTTGGTTTGTATGGAGATTTTCAGTGTTTGTACTACGGTCGTCGTCATCCATGCAGCGCCATCTAGTTTGCTTTGGTGTAACCTTTTCCATTCTACATCATTGCCATCTCGTTATGTAGCGATAGCTACATATCTATATATATCTAAACGGTTTGTAAGGAATTTTCTAGATTTTATACAATTAAAACCTCCGGGTATCGGTTGAGAAAAAAGTTTTTGTATTCACTGTTAAAGCGGGAAACTTTAGCATGCGCTGAGGAAAGCGGGAATGTCGCGATTCAAAAGGGGACTGTTTGGACCAAAGCGAGTTTAGTGTTGACTCTAAGTGTACCTAGAATTAGGTAACGAAGAACCACATTCAACTATTAATCACAGCGCTCTACTAACCACAATTCAGCTCCTAAATTTCAGAGCTGAGATAAATCAGAATGATTTATCCATTGCAGTAAATGTGTTAACAACCAAAAGCCATTTCAACCACGAAGAAGCAAGTTATTTTACATTTAACCACAAGTAAGGAAAACCTGTAAAGTGTTTTGTTAACGTACAATAGTTGTATGTGATTTGTAGATTTCCACATAATGCATTCGTATTAAACAAAAAGAAGTATAGCGCCATCACAGTGTTTGTATATCATGTCTTAACGCAGTGTTTCCTAACCTTTCTTAGGCCATGTCTCACCTAAACTTTTCTGAAATGGTTATACTCCCCATACATAATTTTTAACCTTCAAAAACTGTCTTGTTCTCTTAAGAAATATAAATTATAAGTTTTAGGAAGTTGATATTTTGGTAAGGTCAAAGGAAATTATGCTTTTATTATTAATTAGGCCTTTTTTTAGAATTTGCCTTTTTTGTTAAATTTTTCTACGATATCTAGCTTTGCGTTCAAATAACCCAAGGCTAAAGGGTTAAAGTCGTGTCAAGTGCATTTTTAAATTGTCCCCCTGTAGGGCGTGGACCCCACGTTGCGAAAGAGTGGTCTAACCGCTAAAACTCTGTTGTAAATGTAGTAATATTGAAGAGGTCGTAGCATATTCAGAGGTCGAAATTTGATTCGACAGCTACGTTACGTAAGTACTTCTTACAACGGTCGGGTGATAAACGATGACCCATTCTAATATTGGTTTTCAAATATCCGACCTCCTCCGTGTTTCATTCCGAGAGTTTCCCATACCATCACCAGATATCCAGTAGCGGGGTACAGATTACGGCCTTCATTAGAATTATAATATAAGCAAAAAAGGAGATTCATTCTTTGTTGATTAAAGGAAGGCAAGAATAATACGAATACAAAATAATTTATGTCTCTATACTTAATCTAAAATAGATGACATGGGTTTGAGACCCTCTTTTATGCCGGAGCCAGACGTAGCTCAAAGTGTTTGTACATTTCTGTCTTTCAAGTCTACAAAATACTACGAAACTTTGTGCAGTTACACAAAATCCCCGACCGCACTACATGATCATTCAAATGAAGCTATGTCTGGCTCCAACATAAAGTATATGGATACCTGTGATAGAGTCTTGCTCTTCCGCAGTACTATTGTACTTATAATATCTTAATCAAACAGAATATATTATATTCTGTTTGATTAAGATATTATAAATTAGGTGTGTGTGTGTATTTGCGTGTGTTGGAGTGTATGTGCTCGTGTTGAAAAGAAGAGAGAGAAGAGCGTTTATGGAGATCTACCACTATCATCCAGCAAAGCTTTTCTATATAATTATAATATACCTTTTACTCATAAAATGTAGATAAATTGATTATTGTAAATTAATAGGTTCAAGCAATATTTTACCATCTACAACGTGTCCTGTTATAAATTCGTTGGTCTCGTCTTGTACGGATATCTCAATGAATCGTTCTGCGGTGCTCTGGAAGTTTTGGCCGCTATACGAAGTTACGTACCTGGTGTAAAAATTGAATGTTTATATTAACAAACTAGCAAACCCGGCGAACTCCGTTTCGCCACCAGATAGCTTCGTTTTATGTAACATTTCGTTTGGTGATTAAAAGTTGAAGAAATTTTTTTTTTCTTTTATATTTGAAATTTTATTTCATTTCAAAACAGTAATGAATTCATTTCAATTACAAAAAAGAAGTGTTATCTAGTTGAACTTCTCTAAGTAAATGAAAGTGAATCCAAAGTAAATACTGAATCGAAGCTTTATACTGAAGTGCTCTTTGGTAAACCACATTTTTTGTTATATTCAGTTATATTGAAGTGCTCTTTGGTAAAAACCACATTTTTTGTTTTTTGGTCCGACGTTAACACAAACAAAGCGGATGGATTCCCAACTCGTGAACACGCAACGTATAACTGTCCATGTGAAAAACAATGATTTTATAAATTTATCTCGCAAACACTAAGCGATTGGCCTTGCGACTTGGTAATTGTCATTGCGAACGCAAGGCGAACAGGAAATTGAATCGTTTGAAGTCAAACGGAAGATCAGTCGGAATCATTGGTATTCGAGAAATACATACATTTTCACCTGCGTACTTTCCGTTAATAATGGTTGCCTCAATCAAATTCGGCATAAGTCTTTTTACCGAAAGTCGAGTACCGTTGCCAATTTCCTAGGTGAGTCACCACATCCCTGGACCTCGAGACAGAAGGTGATAGTAAAGAGATAAAGACCTCGTAAAAGTGGATCATAAAATTATTAATTGATTCCGTTGTGCAATTAAATGTTGTACAGAATCATAATTGTGGTGCTCGTTACTCAATCTGCCATATTTGAGGCTATGTTTTGGCAAGATTTTTATCAATATATGTAAATGCGAAAGGCCACCAAATCACAAAATCTCGAAAACTGTTCGATATACAAAGATTAAATTTGGAAGGGGAGTCGACTTCCGCTCTCGCAAATTTTTTTTTAGCCGGATGAATTCGCGGCAAACAACTAGTTAATTTTATAAAAACGCGACAGCGTCTTTCTTCGATTTAATATTTCTACATATTCCTAATTCTTTTGACAAAATTTTTGGTCAAGTTGCATGTTTATTTTTATCTACACGTGAAAGTCTCATCAAAATAGGTCCAGACTTTTCAATAAAATTGTAGGTTTTTGCGAAGTGTGCTCCGCTTTTATCAATATCAATTTGGCAAAGACTGTTAGGCGGTTCACCTGAGTGATTATCGAAGCCCATAGCCAAGTGCACTACTCGCAGAAACAGTACCGGCATTTGAGAAATACTTACTAATATTATAAATGAGAAAGTAACTCTATCTGTTACGTTTTCACGTCTAGACCGCTGAAACAATTTTTATGAATTTTGGTAGAGAGCTAGATTGAATCTTGGAGAAACACATGGCTACATTTAGTCCTGAAAATAAAACTTGCAAGAAGTGAAATATGGGTTGAAGGTTTGTATAAAAGTTGAAGAAAACAACGCGGCCGAAGTTCGGTTGTAGCTAGTCATAAATAAACAAAACAAAATATATGTATCTATATATTCAGCTAAGGAATTTTCACAAAGTCGTCAATATATATAATACATCATTGGATATATGATGAATTTCGATAAAAAGCTAGACTGGACTTTTGAGAAAGACATGCCTTCTTTTTGTCCAGAAAACGAAATTTAAAAGAGGTGAAATACGGGTTGTAGGTTTGTATAAAATTTGAAGAAAACAACGCGGCCGAAGTCCGGTTGTAGCTAGTCATAAATAAACAAAACAAAATATATCTCTCTATATCTTCAGCGATGAAATTTTTAGAAATATGGCAATATAAATACATCACATCGTATAATATCTTTCGGTAACAACTTTCACATTGAATTAATGAAATTCGATTGTCATTGGCGTGCCAGTCATTTTAAAATTTTTATAAATTTCGCAATGAGATTATCCGCTTTATTTCATAACATGTACATTGTACTATTACAAAAACGTAATAGCATAACTTTTGTAAGCCGTGATCGTGTGAGACAGAATTCGTTACATGAATTAATCATAAGTTATAAATAATTTCTTATTCAAATGCTCATAGCAAAATTTCAGTAACGGTTCAAATTTATGTTCAAAATATCTTTACAAATATTTCATAGAACAGGCGTTATGTTACTTCTAACCTATTTATATATAGAATGTTCTAGAACGGATGTATAAAAACCTTAGTGAAGCATGGAAAGTATTAAAATTAAATGATAGTCGGAGCACGCGTGTCCTTTCGATTTAGGAGTATTACACGTTAAATATTTAACATTCCACTTAATAAAGTAAACGTAATTTCCCAGGGGGAGTTATCTTCCTTTATCTGTCTGATAACTGGTCCAATCCCCTACGGGTGCGCGACCCCGGAGTGCCATAGCTGCTATTGTCACCTGTATACCATCCGTGGCAGTAGTGTCCGAATCCATTCTCTCCTCCCCTCTAGTCTACCAGTACCTCTTTCTCACATGAGATCAGCGTGAAGTGGCGGCAATGCATTTCTTTCGGTTTGTTAGACTTCCCGGTGGCCTAAACTCGTCATTAAACGCCGTCAAAGCATCTACTAGCCTTCTGGTCGTGCAGATGTCCATGTAGTGTCCATCGGTATGCATCGGTGCCTGCTGGCTGCACGTTTGCCCCTAATAACAATTTGAATTTTAAACTATTTATAAACAAGACGAATACAGAAAAAGATATTAAGAGAATTAGAAAATAATGTTGATAGAGATCAAAAGTATTGCAGTTTGCTGTACATCACACAACTCGCGAGCAAAAAACGTTCTAGAACGGATATATAAAAACCTCAGTGAGGCAAGGAAAGCATTAAAATAAAATGATGGCCGGAGTACGCGTCTCGCTCCGATTTAGGAGGATTACACGTCGAATATTGCACATTCCACTTAATCAACATAGTAATAAGGTGATTTGCGAATCTAGAATAGCTTCTTGATACAGTTTTTGCTTGAAAACTTGTCCAAAAACGTGTGCTAAAATGTAACCCGTCGAAATCTCGATCCCATCAATTCGAGTATTGATGGTAATTAACCAAAGTAACTAGACGTTTGCATTTTTACATGAGTGGAAAATAAATACGTTAATGGTTAAGTGATAAATTAAACGTAGGACATATTCGAATAGCCTAAAAATGTCTCATATCCATATGTGTGGGGAGGCACACCAAGATGGAAGGTTTCGGTGAGAAATGAAAGGTGGGAGTGTAGGTCGATATGCTTAACCACTGGAAAGGAAGATCTTCATGTCCGGGCTAGTTGGAATTGTCCGGGGAAGCCGCGCCTCGCCTACAGTTGCTCGTTGGAAGGTCTATATATAGAAATTGTAAGTAGAAACTTCGCTAGCGTGAGTTGGTTTGTATGAAGATTTTCAGCGTTTATACTGCGGTCGTCGTCATCCGTACAGCACCATCTAGTTTTGCTTTTGTGTAACATTTCCACTCGACATCATTACCACCATCTCGTTACATAGAAAGGTAAGGCGGCGGTAAGAACTGCTTAACCTAGCGATGGACTCAATTGCCGGCCACCGATTAAGCTAGCTCCCCATATAAAGATATTTGCTTTGATTTTACTAATCACTTTACGAATTACCTTTGTAGGCTCTATTTCCTGATGATATTTCATTTCAGAAGTAAAACTTGTGTTTAGGCATGTATTTATAGCAGTTTTATGCAGTTTAATTTTAATTGATCCTCCATAGTTACTAAACGTGTAATTCATTCATTCGCCATAACAAAATGCAGTCATCCATTATGCCGGGACTTACATTAGTTTGAAAAAGAAACCTCACGTTAATGCACGTATTAGCGACTTAATTGCATTGTAATTAGCATCTCATTTCTCGGGAGATCGGTAACAGCACCATATCTTGATACGGCCGCGTCGGTATGTTGCAATTAGTTGTATGAAAAACTAACTCCATAAACTCGAAGGCATTACGCTTTTTATCATAGGATTCCCTAGATGTGGAATTGTCGATTTTGTAATATGATACGTGGTCATGTGATGTTACGTGTGTGTGAGATAGAATCGAGGTATTTCCAGTATTATAATGTCTGTGAGAAGACTTTCGGATCAAACCTAGGATAACCTGATAAAAGTGTTTGGAATATTGGGTGCAATAAGGAGTACCAATGTCCTAATTTTATAGCTATACTCTGAAAGTCCAGGGGGACGTGGCCTAATCGATCTTGCTCTTGCTGCGACCGGACGATAGATGGGTGACCCATTCTAGCACTGGTTTATATTTAACATCCGACCTCTGCGGTGTTTTGGAAAGTACGTGATACAGTAGCACCCGATTAATATCCCTTTGTGATATTAGACGTCAGGTTGCAGAGTTCGTGGGGGTTCCGAGGATGACGTCATGTGGCAATCGGTCATCTTGACTCATCCCATAGCCAGATCCTCTTGATAGGGATAGCGCTGGGAAGAAGAAGAAGACTAAAAGATTCACTTTCAGCTCCATTTTGTATTCAGTAGTCGTTACAAAACACAAAACAACTGACTTTACCTAATACCCTACGCAATCGCAATCCAATCAGCACTCATCTTATATTTTTTATACTAGCTGTTTCCCGCGGCTTTGTGCGTGTAAACTCCCGAGAGCACTTAGATTTCCTTAAGCTGGCCCTATCAAAAATCGTCATAGGTGACCTTCCGCTTGTATATATAAGAGAATTTCTGTTGGTCAATAAGTTTCTATGCCTGATTGTAGTCTAGTTATATGAATAGTGAAGTGTGATCTGCCATGTCCTTATTTCTTACAATGTAGTGTACATGGCAATGGCTAAAGTTTATTGTTATTGTCATATATTTATAGCTTAACGAGGCATATAAGTTACATAAAAACTTCGCTTGACATATTGTATTCATTGAGGATAAGTAATTGACCGTATTGTTTTATTGCAATGCAAGATTTTTGTAATAGCGCTACGACGTTATCTATGAATACCTAGACTTTATCTATCTCTTGAAAGGTTTATAATAAATCACACCTTTTTTCATATATACAGTAGAATCCGTTTATAATGACGTTGAAGTGAAGTACTATAAGGGAGGTCATGTGTCGGACTCTTTTTTAAAGAATTTTATATGAAAACCAAATTAAGCTGTGTAATTACGTCATATTAAGCGGTTGGTCAACTTATGAGGTGTCATTGTATACGGATTCTACTGTATTTATAAAAAGAAACCTATTTATATGTTATCGGTTCTAAAGATATTTTCTGATATCGATCCTATAAAGGATAAATAAAATTATTTTCAAGTACGAATAAGATTGTCGACGATAATTATTGTCTATTAGCATTTAGGTGCAAAATTATTGGCCGTCGTTTAACATCCGTTTGATGCGACATTTTCTAAATACTATCGGTCTTATTTGTGTTTTTAATTGGCAAACATAAGACTGTAGCATGACGTCAAGATAGTCGCAAAACTCTCTAAGTCAAAAGTGAAAACATCTTTGTTCACACAGACTTTCCACACAAGCGCATGCTTGTGATCTTTATAAATGTACATGTTTTTAAAACATTTGTCTATGTTACAATGTAAACAGAAAGCAAAACATAGTATGGATTATATTTCATTCAGATTCAGAGATAATGTATTTGTACAAAATATTTTTCAACACAAAAACTAATGGTGATTTGACATCATCAAATATCCTCACATTAGCATACAGAAAACCTTAATTGTTTTTATATGTAATAATATTGTGGAAGTTGATGGAGAAGGTGGGCTTTAACGATAGCGGTGATGTCGAAGCGGAAAGATACACCAAAGTCATAGGAGATGGCGCTGTGCGGACGAGGCATTGGTATACGCTGAAACGCACCATACGATTTCACTCACGCTAGCGAAATTTCTACAGACGATTATTATATACAAAGTTTTCGACGAACAACTGTCGGCGAAGCGCGGCCGCCCCGGGCATAGCCAGCTAGCCCAGACTAAGGATCTGCCTTTGTGATGGTCGAGCATATCGTCCTATGCCCATTCCTCGCCAAATACCTTTGATGCCTTTCGTCAAACCACTGGAAGTTGAAATGGTGATGGTGATACTTTGCTTTTTTTATGGTACAAGGAGCAAACGAGCAGGCAGCAGGCACCCAAGGACATCTGCACGACCAGAAGGCTAGCAGACGCGTTGCCGGCCTTTAATGACGAGTTTAGGCGGAGACGCTAATGCGCGACGACTCCCGCGTCTCCGTCGCGCAATGTGGCGCGGTGGAACACCGTGAGGTTTTAGTCAGTTGGAGTCCGACGCACCTGTGGCGACGGACATCCGTCCCGGATTTCCACACGTGAAGAAAAGTGGTGAAACATTGCCGTATTTGTAATGTAAAAATATTGTTACAAATTTTGTGTGTTTGTTATGTTCGAAACAAATAAAGGATTTATGATGGGCTATCGCGTGTAGATAACTTATATTATTTGAACGTTATGTTATGTAATTTCGATGTTATTTATAAAATGTTATTAATTCATCACTTTTGTCTAATATTTTCAAAGTTTTGTCGTGACTATACAGTTTTTGTGCGATCTATGATAACGTCAACTACTTATATTACAATATAAACTATTTATATTACAATATAACATTGTGGTTAGATTGTGGCCGAGTTAGTGGTCGGCATTTGCGTCGATCGCTAGGTTAAGTAACTTTTGCTGCGATCGAGTAATAGAAGGTTGACTCATTCTAACTGGTTTATATTTGATATACGACCTCCTCCGTGTTTCGGAAGGTACTTAAAACAGTGGAGCCTAATTAATGTCACTGAGTGATATTAGTCGTGAGATTGTAGGGATCGTGGGGGTTCCGAGGATGACGTCAGATGGCAATCGGTCAGCTTAACTCGCTCCACAGCCCCTTCCTCTGCAGTCTAGGTGTATCCTGGTACTAGACCGGGATAAATCTAGGAAGAAGAGGAAGGTAGAATATTATGATTAGGCATGACTTAGAAGTATCCTAGTCTTGTTTATCTTTATAAATATACTAGCAGACCCGTCAGACGATGTCTTGCAATCAGCTAGTTGACTAATCTCCTTTATGTTTTACCATTAAACCTGATCCTGTCCTTATACTTTATGAAATAATCATTATAGATGGCATGTCAGTCAAAGGGTCTACTACAACCACCATCTGTTTGAAGTATTCTGAAGTAGCGACCAAATCTGTATATCTTAGTATTTTTAAGTAATCTTCCATCTTTTCCTTTCTTTTAAACCTTCACTGAAATATGGGGAATGAAACAAAACAAACAGAATTTAAGAATAAAAATAAGAAAAACTTTATTAAGTAATTTAAAACGATAAAGCACTGTTCGAGTTTTAGCGAGTCTAACGAAAAACGGTTGATTTATATATGTGTAGGAGAATGTTATTTAGTAAAGCACCGTTTATTAGCAACCTTAGAGACGGTCAAAGAATTAAGATTGATCACCATCACCATGATGAAGACTAATAAAAGACTATCATTATATGATGAGATCAGATCGGAACTGGTTGGATAGGGAAGGTAACACGAGCAGTGGAGGTGATTGTTCGTTTACACGTTAAAGGGATCCCTCAAACTTACACTTGGGTCACAAGTGAGATTTCCAGCCTTCCCTATTCACAGTTAAGCTATTGAGTAGAATAAATATTAAAGTGTCTGCACAAATCGTCTTCTTTCAACCGTTTAAAAAGTCCATCTGGAACAATTTCCCTATTTCCTTTCCCTACTTGAAAACAGCTGAATCGATTTGAATGAAATTGTAGCCAAATGATAGATCATTGTGGCGTATACTCTGCAATTTGGTTGTAATCAGATGAATATTTATTTTGGCAATTATATAATTTTCCTACCAACTAAAACTAGTTATCTCATATAACCACAAGTAATCCATTTGAAGTCAATTGTCTATACGTGTCAATAGACTGATGATCTCAAGTGCTGGATAAGATATGAAGTAGATAACCCTAATTTGGGACTTAGGCTAAATAATCTGTAGTGTTTGACAACAAGGCATTAATGGATGCGACATGCATTGTTACTGGTATGTTTAGACATGCCCTGATTAGTGTAAGCGACCTGCAGTTTCAATTAAACATAATGATCGCAAACAACAACGGTCTGTTTGCAAACTAAATCAGCTTGTGGCTACATTATCCGAACTCCAATTGCTTCGCTCAAATTTAGTGTACATTGAATGCATATTTATTGATTGTTTATTAAATTGGATAGAAAAATTTCACTTTTTAAATCTGCAATAAATTCTTAGCCTTACTAATGTTATGTCTGTAGAAGTAACACTGTCTGTTACCTTTTCATGTCTAAATTAAATATGGTAAATTTCCGTAAAAAGATAGATTGGACCTTGAAAGACCTAGTTTTTGTCGCAAAAATGAAATTTGATAGTGGGAAAGAAGGATGGAAAGTTTGAATAAAACTTAAAGATACAACGCGGTCAAATTCACGGGTTGGCGTTAGTAATTAAATAAAAAATCTGTGTCTTTTGGGTAGTCAATTGTACTACAGAGCCTGGGCTGGGCAAACACGTTCACCCTACAGAAAACCACAGCACAAAAAATGCTACTAGCGTAGCATTTCTGCTAGTGAATAGAGTTGCCAAAGTTCATTTTTAGGTTCTTTTTCAAATGTAAACGGGCAAAGTTGCCAAAGAAACATACTTATAATATGTCGTTCTTAGTTATAAATATCAAAATATATAAGAAGAAATACTAAGCCATCATCCGCACGGGAGGTTTTTTAACGTGCGTTAAAAAAGCGTTTAAATAGAACATATGGATTCCCAAGTTTTTTTTCATACGGCAACGCTTTTTTATCGAGCAATGTTCTATTTTTAACGCTATATTGTCGCATCACAACATCGCCATTCGTGGAGATCAATGGAGGAAGCCTATGTTCAGCAGTGGACGTCTCCAGGCTGATATATTCAGAGCCTCAATAGCTCAACGGTATAAGGTATGGACTGAAATCCGCAAGGTACCCGGTTCAAACCCCACCGTATTTGCAACCATCTATAAGCTACGGTAGCTTACGGCTAACCACAAATTACGTCACACGTTGTGTATGAACGGGCAGTTAAGGTCAAAAGCTTTGTAAAGTCACATGCCAAAATAGAAATAATACAAAAGAATTAAAAAAAAATGAACATGGGCCATTCTACCAGGTAATTTTAGGATGTATACTTTTCATAAGATTTCATTTTATTTGACAAAGTCGCCGCAATTTTTTTATTTAATTAAATCGCTACAATACTTCATTGTTTTTATTTATAGGGTAGATTTTTTCACAGCTTTAGAGGATCATAGACCTCAGGATTTGTTATAAATTTCAACGTTATACCTCTTCGCGCTTCTGAGAAAAAGCCAATGAAGTTGTCGTATAAGTGTTCCTTTTTTACTTTGACGGTACGGAACTCTTGTTATGCAAAATTATAGGTTAACAGGCGATTTAGTTTAAAAGTAATTTTGGAAAATTGAAATGAATTAAAGGTGAACGTTACAAAAAACAAAAAAAAGAGTTAACGTTAAGTTTCATATATTTTATTCACAGGCTCAGATAAAGAATGAAAAGCTAATGTTTAAATAAGTCGAATAAAAACATTTAAGCCCAAATGTAAGTGCGGGCTCGAAATCGCGAACGGCGTAGGTTGTGTGGAATAAAAAGTATTTTCTCCCAAACCAACCCGTCAGTTCATTACGTGAAAGCCTTTAAGAGTTTAAAGCGATGTTCTTTTGGAGATGTAAGAAACGAGTTCAGTTGGACGGTAATGCCGCTAATTTTGTGTGATTTTTAGCTACAGTTGCGTTTCTCTTATTGTTGGGGATTTTCTCTTTGTAAATCGTTTTATTACTTTTAGGTTTCTTGTAAATAAATAAATATTCAGGACTATATGACACATTGATGTCTGTTTTAAGATAAACAACGTAATGCCTATGTTATAGGTAACAGCCGCCTGTTATACACAAATATATTTTTTTGGATATATATAAATACATACATATGGTTAAATACACCCTGACTCGAGGCGGGAATCGAACCCACGACCTCTGGAGCGGAAGGCAGGGTCTCTGCGGATCCACTGTGATGGTCACCATGGGTACTGAAATAGAATTTGACGTCACGTTTTCACGGTCCATTGATATCGAAGCTTAATCTATAGTAATATATAAAGCTGTTTGTTTGTTTGCTTGACCCGCGCTAATCTCAGGTACTACTGTACCGATTTGAAAAATTCTTTCAGTGCTAGATAGTCCAATTATCGAGGAAGGCTATATGCCATCAAGCTAAATTGGAATCTATTTTTTTTACCAAATTTGCGGTTGACAAAGTTGCGGGCACAATTAGTGTAGCGGCTGCTACATAACTAGATGGCAATGATGTCAAGTGGAAAAGGTTACACCAAAGCAAACTAGATGGCTGTTAATTTTTTTTTCCATTTCGGGGGAGGTGTACTGGTAGTGGGGCCTCCCTCTATATAAACCATGTAATATTTAGGTTAAAAACACAAATAAAGGATTTAAAGAACAAACAAGACGTTTGAATCGAACCAAGTATCACAAGATATAAAGTATAAATCCTTGATACTTCAACAGTAGAAACAGATAAATAAACGTGAAAGATATTTACTTGACTGGCCCATTGGCACAGTTAGCAGAGACCATACCTTCATCAAAAAACTCGAAACATTTCGGTTTTTTCTTTGGCATATACTTCTAAATATACACATCATTCTAATAATCTTTACAAAAGATAAAGTCGCAATGTGTTTCGATTTTTCTGAGGAGAAGTATATATATTGTTAGTTATAACACCGGAGCCAGACATAGCTCAAAGTCTTTGTTCATTTTTGACCTTGAAGTCCACGAAGTACTACAAAACTTTATAGAGTTACACAAAGTCCCCGGCCACACTACATGATCATACAAATGAAGCTATGCCGTAAAGCCGTAACGTAATAGCTTTATAAAGAGGTGATAAGACTATAAGGCACACTTAAAAATATTCTAAGCTTTGCGAACGTGAGTGAAACTGCCAGCTAAAGCTGGTTGGTAATAATAGTACCATAGACAATACTAGACTGTATTTAAATATGATTGGTTATATACTTTCTATATTGAAATTTTGTGCACGTTTAAAAAAGGTACAGCCTCTGAACTAAAGCGGATCTGACTATAAACAATTGTACTGTAATTTTCTTTGTATCTCATTCTAATATTGGAACATGAATTTCATCGATTGCGCAATCTTATATTAGTATGTCTATGGATAGAACTAACCTCTCTCGTGACTGCTAAAGCACTGTATGTTATTCGTCTGACAGTTCTTTCCGTCCTTCTCACACGCCGCGTTCATTATAGGTTTAACATGGGTACAAATGTCGCCTCCTCCGATATCTGTAAGAGCCAAGTTTGCCGTTCTTAACCCCTTGCTTTAAAACAGATATTCAGAAAGACAGAATAAACAATTATTAGTGACTGTGACAAATAGAATGAAGGACCTAAAACTAACATGAGACAATCTTATAAACTATTAATGTAAAAAAAAAAAAAGCCTTATCGCCTAAGACTTAAAAGTCTTAGGTGATAAGGTGATTGAGGAGGTCGTGGCCGAATCAGTGGTCGGCATTTGAGTTGATCGCTAGGTTAAGTTGCTCTTGCTGCGACCGGGGGATAGATGGATGACCCATTCTAGCACTGGTTTATATTTGATATCCGACCTCCTCCGTGTTTCGGGAGGCACGTAAAACAGTGGGACCCGATTAATGTCACTTTGTGATATTAATCGTAATTAGGGGTAGCGCCATGCTTGTAGCCGAATTGGGCCGGCGCGTCCGGGTGTAACATATACTTAAGTATGTTTGTTCGTTGCTGGGGTAGAGTTATTCAACATTAGACGCCTAGATTTTTGTTAAAGATGACGTAAACCTTCATTGAGCAAGCTCGATCTCAGGAAATAAGCAAAAATGATTTTGGATGAAACGTACTATACCATTAAAAATCTATGTATCCCTCGGCTGTTACCTCTTGCACAGGTGTTAAATTACATTCCTTGAGAATTGACTACCATAAGTTGATAGTCCTATGTATGTATTTATTTATTTAATAAGTAGTAAAAGTACAAAAGTGTATATTTATTATTTTATCTCTATATCTATTTATTTCGCTTTTTAACATTTTTTCTTTTTCTTTCTTCTTTTATTTATGTTTTTGAGACTAAAAATCACTGGTAAAATTTAAATCCTTCCTTTAAAAAACATAAATTACAAAATTATGCTCAGACCTAAGTAGTATGGTTGCACCTAGGAAACCAAAGTTGCTATTTTCTAGGACTAGCCTGTTGGTGCAGTGCGTAGTGACCCCCGCTTTCACTCTGTGGGTGGTAGGTTCGATTATCACCTCGAGTCTGGGTGTATTATCTATATGTATGTATTTATATATTTCTACAAAAAAATATTTGTGTATAACAGACGTCTATTACCTATAACACAGGCATTATATTGTCTATCTTAGGAACAGACGTCCATGTGTCATATAGTCCTATATACATATTTATTTACTTAGTGATAACTTTGTAAAATGTACTTATAAAGAATTTAAAAATCTAATTTCTCTTCCGTATCTTGATATTCATACTCAAATTCAATAGATGTTTTGTTAAAATACAATTTTAATATCTCTTTTGTCAATTAAGATCTTATAAAATATAAAACTGATTAGGAAAAGATGAGTATGAGTCGCCTATAAGAAACAGCAAGAAATTTATTGACCATTATTTGTATATAGTTCTCAAGGCCCCCCATTATTTTAGCCTATTTTCTGCTTGACTCACTACATTCCCTCCATGACCCACGAAAATTGGCCTTGCCTATGGAAAACCCTGTACCAGCCTACAAGGTATAACAGAACATAACAGAAATAGAGACTTCTTTGACTTAATAATAATAAAAAAACATTAACTCTCATAACAATATTCCACATATTTATAAGAATATGTAGATAATAAGCAATGGACCTAAAGGACTTTATTAAGAATTAAGAATTATTTTCTTTATTTTAAGTACAATAGTCTGGCTACATACAACATTCAGGAGTAAATTTTGGTTACCTCTTTTCAAAACGATTTTTATTATTTATTTTTTTCAAAGAAAACTGAATGTATTTTAAGAATATAAGGTGTTCACTAGTTTTCTTTTACGACCCGGCAGTTTGATAACAGTGACGAGACCAACCATTTAGAAAATGGCCTTCCTTCCTTCCTTTTGCAAAAAAATAGTTTAAATTAAAAGTTTAATTAAGTAGATTTATCTTTATAATTGCTCTTAACTTGTTAATTTTATACCTTATAGTGGAAACTTTATAGACATAAGAACTATTATTTTTTGTATAGCTATTTATTTTAAGTATGTTGTTTGTTTCCCAAATATTAATAAAAAATAAAATAAAAATAACAACTTAAAAGTTCAAGGTATGTTACCTGCGGAGGCTCCAGCTGCCTCTCTCTCAGCCGCAGCATGCGGTGTTCGGGAGCACTGAGCGGACGGTGCGTCACCACCAGGCGAGTGAGTGCCTGCGCGGCCACACCCGCGCGCGCACGCCGTTTGGACAGACGCACTCTTGTCTCCAACTCATTGTAGTATATGCAATGGTTGCGCACCACCTGAAATACCAAGATTACACGTGTAAAAGTATATGCTTATATATTAAAACATATTGTCTGTAAAGTAGGTTTACAGATGATAATTTTACTTTACAACGCTCAATGCTTAGGCAGATCGTGCCTCTCTATAGCTTGATGCGCGCTCTCGCTTACACGCTCGGGTCAGGCTTTTTGGTGCGCGCATCCGGCATTTATTCATTTATAAAACTTACCGAATACAACCTTTTTTTCTATTTCTGCATTTAATCTACGTAATCCAATAGATCCCGACAACACTTTAGTGACTACAAATTTAGCATCGCTGCCTCCCTACTATCATAAAAATATAAAAAAGTATTTTTAAGTAGTCAATTGTTGCACAAATGCAAAGTTGTGGATGGTTTTATTCTTCTTTACAGTTAAGGAACAACATTAAATGTAAAAGCACATTGAATGTTGCTCCCTAGTCAAAAGAAAAAGAATTTTACAAAATGGCTTACCAAGAAGTAATTTTCCTCATATCCTTTAGAGGCTTTACTTTTTACATTCCAATTGTACTCTCTAGCCATTTTATATTCGTAAGTGTCTTCATCCATGTACGGTATGCCTTCAACAATGTCCCTGCGGCGTTTCTGTATTGTCTCCTCGGTTGGCAAACAGTAAGCAACAAATTGCTCTCCACTTTCATCCATCACACCTCTAAAAAGAACAACACCTTTAAAAACATCTATAAAGTAGACAGAAACAAGTGTGCTTTAGACCACACAACTGAAACTATTTATTAAGTACTAATATTTTAACTTTAAAATGTATTTACAACATAAAACATAGGATAGAATATTTAATGAATTTTACAAAATATAAATTTACAGTCAAATTCTTAAATGAAGAATTGAAATAATCAAGAAATCACATATTCACCAGCCCAAGTCAAGAGTGTGTCAACATTGATGGTTAGTAAAGTCGGTTTACAGAATATAATATTATGTGACAACTCAAAACGCTTAGGCCAATTGTGCCTCTCTGTCGCTTGTCCCGCTGAGAGTTGAAATCTCCTGCTATCAATGTTTTTTCATTCAATACGGAAAACAACTCATCCCAGTCATTTTTTGACGTCCGCACAGACGAAGGACAGTATATTGAAATTATATTTTCAACATCCGCACAATTTAACACACCATTGTTATGATGCTGAGTCAACTCCAGTTGATAGATTCATACTAATGAAGCTAATTCCTAGTCCCTGATCTAAGTTAAATTGCCTAATTAGCGATGTTATCTCAGCAGTGACTTGCAAAATGATTGTTTACCTCAAGAGTCAAGAGACATGGTCATCGCTGCCATTGAAAAGGTAAATATCTGTTCGTTAAGTACAAAAAATAAGACAGAAAAAGAAATGGGCTTTAGATTTGTAACATTTGTTTTCTTTCTTTCATTTCTTTGTTTCATTTTGTTTAATTTCATCTTCATTGGCCCTTAAATCTTTTACAGGTGATTGTTTGTGTACGCAGTGTACATCTCCGTTGATGGCTGTGCAAACCAATCCTGTATCGGCAAGATCGACCACAACCAGCTTAATAATAACTGATATATTCCGTATTTACTCCTCATATATTTACATTTAATTAAAAAACCACTTTCAAAATCGTACATTCATTAATCCATAACTCCATTTTATTAAAATCCTCTTTGTGCAATAGAATGAATGGTTTTAAATTGGATATCAATTCATTCGTTGGCGCTTTAAAGCGGATTCCGCGGAGCGGATATGGATTTTCCAGTATTCCATGAAGGAGACAGGAACTTTTAAGGAAGACCTATTTGAGATTGGTGGCCCATGTGTAGGTTAGAAAGTAGAAATAAGTAAGGAAAAATATTATGACCATGTTTGAATTGCGATTTCTTGTCGGACGCTATATTCTTCAGATACCTTCAAGTGTCAATGCGTTTATACTATAAAATAAATAGTGCCGCGTTCTCTGAGCGTTCCTAGTGAAGATTATTGCAGTACGTGCACAGCGTTTTAAGCGAACTGCATTTCATACGCTCTTTGAGATAAGGACATGTTCGACTAAGTGTGGCTGAATAAATTAGTTTCCTGTGTACTTTTAAAAGGAGACAAGTAGCTAAGTACCTACACAGTCGTCATTTTCGAAAACCTTAAAGAAACAACATAAATAAATACAAAATAATTTATTTCTTTAAATTAAATCTAACATAGATTACGTGGGTTTTGAGATCCTCATTTAAGTATATAAATACCTGTGATAGAGGGTCTCGCTCTTCCGTAGAACAATATATTATGTTTGATAAAGATACTTGAAATTGTACATACCTTAAAAGCGTGTGTGTACGCGCTCGTGCTTGTGTATGTATGTGTTTCACACCAAGGTGAGAGGCTTTTCGGCGAGGAATGAAAGGTGGGAGCGAAGGTCGATATGCTCAACCACCGCAAAGGAGTGGGTTCGATTCCCGCCTCGTTTTTGGGTGTATTATCTATATGTATGTATTTATATATTACCAAAAAAATATTTGTGTATAACAGGCGGCTATTACCTATAACAAGGGCATAAAGTTGTCTACCTTAGGAATTGACGTCCATGTGTTATATAGTCCTATATATATTTATTGATATTCTTAAGTTGTTCAATTCAATTTCAAAAGGTTTATTTATTATTAATACAAATTTAAAATACAAATTCAGTTTAATTAATAATCAATAATCAATATTAATTACCAAACAATTACGGGAAACGCCTTGAATATATGTATGCCTGGATATCTCACTAGGATAACCTGTTCTGAGATATCCAGTGGGACCCGCAACTTTGTACAATACGTTTAATTTAGTTTTAAATTTTGAAAAAAAAAGAGTACTGCATTATTATTATTAATTTTAATATATAAAAGATTATAAAAAAGTTGAATTAAATAACGAAATTTCTACTTTTACTAACAAAAACAAAATAGATTGTAATAACTGATGGAAACCAAAATACGGCTAAGGTCACGTAAGGGCGCCCTAGACCACAATAAAGTTATAAGACACGCAGCCAATATCCCACAGAATGTAGGGTGCAATAAAGGGAGGGATGTCGAATCTTTTGGCAATTTATCTGATGTAGATATATATAACCGACTTAACTGAAATGGAAATGGAATTTTAATCAATGTCTTACAATTTTATTTAACAGTTGTTTGGCAAACTGAAACGGACGCTTTATTTATTTTTTTAATACTCTAACTGCTTTTTTTGGGTTCCGTAGTAATACAAGGAACGCTTATAATTTCGCTCTGTCCGTACGTTGGTTCATCTGTCTGACCATAAGGTGGTGCCCCCTACCATTTCCAAAGTATTAGACGTAGAGACTTGAAATTTTCCATGTTGATAGAACATGATAAAAACTCATTAGGAAAATTATTTTGAACGAAATCGGACAACAACATTTGAAGGTATTTAACAAATACGTTTATAGCGTATCAGATACGGAAGCCTTCTATATAAGCGTGTATTGACACGCTCTTCCCCATTTTATTTGCACTTAGTATTTATTCGCAACAAACTGTACCAGGAGTCTTTCAAAGATTAAACGCAAATTCACTAAAGAAAATGAAATTACATATTAGTATCTTATTAGGAAGTGAAAGTGGTTAGAACGACGGTCAACAATGGGCCTGTAACGGAGACGTTGGTGTCTTCTCCGAGTGTTATTGATGGGGATCAAAAATAACACCAACTTGTCAATATTCTTCTTGTAGACTGTATTTACAAAGCACTATTATTTACACCGGCTAATCAAAGCGTCATGGGAACGTGCCGTCCAACAATTTGGCACAACCTTATCTACTAAATGGGGGCTGACACTAGTACGCACCCGGCCAAACTTGCGCCTTGTACATAAAGTTTAAAAAAGTATAACTTCTATCAAGTGGACAAGGATCTATGCGCCCATTTTTTTTTCAAATCCTTTTTTTTCCGGTTTTTCGATATTTCCGAAAATTTCTATCCCCACAAAAAAGGGCTTCTTTTTAGGAAAAGGATATGAGCTCTCAATTAGATAGTGCCACACTTTCCTTAAGGGTCACCAATGTTTAATTAAGTAATTGCAACTCTATTAACCTCTTTAGCAAATTGCTGATCTCATTAGGTGCCGAACGAGGTTGTTGTGAAAAAATTAAACAATATAATCCTTAACTAATATAAAAATAGATATCTGTATTGATTAGTTTCGGATATTTTTATTTAAACCAGTTCATTTTCCTCTTGAATTCGTCTTTGTTTACTTCGTTTTTATGTCCTCGCTCGTTTTTTTGTCATTTAATGTTTTAATTTTTATAATTTAAGTGGAAAATTACTGCTTAGTTTCTTTCATGTCTACTCCATGTTACTTGACACTGGCGGAGTGATCTGCGTGTTCAATGCGATTCTTTAAGATAATAGTAAAAAAAAGATATTATAATTTTGTCGTAGTCATATTCAGTAAAGATAAACCTTACAAATTGTCATGTCATTGTCATATAATAATTTATTTAAATAACGAAACGGTACTTATGCAAACATAAAGAGCTGCTTCGAATTAATATAAGTACGATAGTGCACATATATTGCACGAAGCGATAATGGTTTTTTGTTATCAAACTAATAAACTAAGGAAAGTACATTATAGATAATAAGTTTTGTAAACCAGTAACACCAGCTAAAGAAATTGTTTTAGTATAATTAGTTTATTAACATTATGTTATTACGTAATTCGAGATAGCCTTCGCTTTCAAGAACTACTGATTAGTTCCAAAGAAACTAAAATATTTAAGTACTTCTAAAGAAATTAATTATAATGAATCATAATTCTTTCTATATTAGTCGTTATCAGCCACAGTTGCTGAACGGGTGCAGAGGGGTGGGCTGTAATACCAGATGCGTTTATTTGAAACAAGTATGACCTAACGCAAGCTTTATGGTAGGAGAATTGGTATGTAAACGTAAGAACATGATTAACATCATGATCTTACCTTACCTTACAAGGCCTAGAGCGCTTGTTTCAAGGGTTTTAGCTATATTGCCTTAAAAAAATCTTCACATTATATTTTTTCCGTAATATTTAATCAAAACATAAAAGAAATGAATCACACTTGATTGTTTGACATACCAGTACAGCTTTGAGTCTCCCATTTTCTTATTTTACTCAGAATTCGTGAGATTATTGAAATTTATCTCAGTGTTATATATATAATAAGGGGCAAACGAGCAACCGGTTTTCACCCAAGTGACTACCGACGCCCATGGACAACTGCAACAACTCTTCTTTACTTCTTTCCCTTTTCTTTCAATTTGTTTTGTATATATGTTTATGTATGTACTAGCTGTGCGACTTCGACCGCGTAAAAGCAGGTAAAAAAAAATAGATTCAATTTTAGCATGGTTATATATATCCCATAGCCTTCCTCGATAAATGGGACATCTAAAACTGAAAGAATTCTTCAAATCGGACTATTAGCGCGTTCAAGCAAATCAACAAACAAACTCTTCAGCTTTATATATTAGTGTAGAGTTTAGTTGTTGATGTATAGACATACAGACAACGTAAAACTAAAGTAATATAATAAATGACAAAGAGCACATCTACCCACTGAACAAAAAAAAAATTAAAAAAAAAGTGATCACTATTTATCTAAATATTTACTTAAATTTGAACCTAATAATATCTTCCAATCCTTTACACAAAAAAAAAAACATTCACACACTCTTTTAAACACACCCTCACATGAATTACACACACACACACACACATATATATATATATTTTCAGAGAGTGAGATATATATTTATAATACATATTTAAGGCATATTTATACTAGCATTTATTTAATGCGTTTGTTACTATATAGTAAAGTTGTTAAATGAAATTTATCTGGGGTTGACGCACTGAAGCTGAAGCACAAGATTTCCTAGTTCAACTTCAGAAGCTAATTTTATAATAGAAAAAGACTTTACGATTTTTTTATTACGAAAAACCTTTGTGGAGTCTATCTCCTGATGATGCTTCGGTTTCGAAGCGAAACGTACGTTGAGGTACATCGGACAGTCAGTGTAGTGCTGTGCTTTGGTGGTGGACTCGATGATGTAGCTTTCGGGTTGCAGCATTACACCTATTTTCCCTCGTATTCATTCGCGGATTAAAGCAAAGTAGTTTAGCTTCTCATGCATTTCGTGGATTTTCGCAAAGTAACGCCTGATTCTATCAATTAATAGAAAAAAAGTAAACTATTAGAGTGAGCGAAGCGAGCCCTAACACTATCACACAACCTAACTAGTTTTGTTGTACAATTTACTAAAAAACTATAGATTTGTGCTTTAATATAGTAACTTAACTTCATATCTATATGTGTAATATATAAAAAAATAACATAAGAAAAAAAAATATATACAAAAAACTATGCGAGCCCTCTCTTAGCTCATTTTTGCTAGTAGACTAAAATAAAAAATAATCCGCTATTTAAAATCGTAGAGATACACTTTCATTAAGACGTATTTATTAAATAATTCTGTGACATTGTTCATATCTTTATTTCTCGATATCATACCCCAATTAAACTTTAGCCGAATCGTAATAAAGTTATTAACAAATTTGTAAAGTTTTATGTAGCAAACGAGTAACTTTTTGAACATAAGTTCAAGTAAAAGCGATACCGTTATTACAAAGTTAACACAAAACTTATAGTGACTATAAAACTTATGATGCTCGTTCATAAACTTGCACAATGTCAGCGAATTACCTCCGGTATTACGTTGTAATTTTTTAATCATACTAAGACGACTATGGTATTCTGTGTCGTAAGTAGGAAGAGCATACTTCCATTACTGGTATTTAGGGATGTCTGAGCGAAGATACGAAACGGTATAGCTGCTAGAATACTTTTTGACTTTTACTGGCCCTTTAGTGGGGAAAGAGGAAAGGCGAATTGTACGCAATACAATCAGTACATATCGAACCAATTATAACCCAAAATTCAACTCATTTATATTTGATATATCTCTGCACCCACTGTCAATGAAATATGTTATAATTGGCTTCAATATCGGAATAGTCACATATTTACAGGCAACTGTTTCAAAAACCCGAGCATCGCCATAAAATATGGATCATCGTTTGAAGTTATACGACTTATGTTGTCTAATAGTCTTATTGTAGAAGTCTTTCAGCTTTTGAGCTCTGAGCGGATTGTAACTAAAATTTCGCCTATATCGATAAGATGTCCGGCCTAGCACTACGCAACACGTGGGTGTGTCGTGTCGTCACTGTGTTATCTACGCAGATAATAAGAGGCCTAGCGCGCAATGTATATTAGCATTAACTTGCTTATCTACAGTGCGTATAATAATAACGATTAGGTATATGTACGTATGCCTGAAAACTGGCTGTTGGTTCTGTGATTATTCTTTTATATAACTAAGGTGGATATTCCCAGCTGTGGGTATGGAAGGGCTGTGAATGATGATGCAGCTGCTGCCTGTAATGATGATGATGATGATGGTGATGAAGGTGGAAAATAAGCTCTTGCTAATAGCCTATAGACACATGCAAACACCACAGATATTCTTTTATTGCCTGTGTGTTTTACAGAGCCCCATACTAATACATTACCAACCCGTCGATATTCTATTTTTCAGGCTTTTATTTTTTACATTTCGGTCTGCCTAATCTGGAATAGAATACGTGACCAAACATAATATGGCTTCATTTTATCTATATTTGGACCAGCTCTTTGTAAAGGCCGCGTGTAAACTACATAAAGGGTATTTTTGTCCGTCTCTATTTATGGTACACACACACACACACATATATGTATATATTGATCAGCCTATAGTGTCCCACTTTTGGGCAAATGTCTCCCCACTCTCAAACCATTCTCTCCTATCCTAGGCTTTAATAGATTTCTTTATTGTGTTCCACCTTTTAAATCAAGGCTTCTTAAAAACGGGTCTTTCCTTTCGTGCTGGTCCCTAATTCGTATCTTTTCAGAAACACCGAAGCTGGCCACTGGATGACACAGAGATGATATGCGAAAGAAGAAATTCCTATCAAATTACATGGTTAACAATTACGTGGTTCACTCAACTTACATAAAACATTTATCATTTTGGTGGCAGACAGGCATTTGGCCCTGCCAAAAAGTAGGCAATCATCGCTAAGCCTTACATCTCTTCGTATAAATACGTAAAAACAGATACAAACTAATCGAGCTATTTCGATACGAACCAGTGATCATTAGCGCAAATAGCCCTAGTACTTAATTAGCAATAATCTTATCCGATACAGAGATTAATTATCTAAACATAGGTTTGATTCCTCCGTAGTGTCGGCCGTCACATATTGACAAACGGTCTAATTATTATATACGAGTATATTCGTCGGCCCACGCATTATAAGGCTCAATACACACGATACGACTATAAATTTATCTATGACGAATTTATTTACGATTACTTATGACTTTTGTTAGTTATAGTTAAATTTCATCAAACAATAAAAAAGAATATATATACTTAACTACCTACTTATTAACTACTATGTATATGTATATAAAACCTCTGTAAATATATAAAAAATAACTTGTACAGTCTTGGTCACCCTACTCCGTCTGAACCGCTGTGCTGAATTGAATAAATATTTGTGTGTATATCTCTTCCATTTCAATAACCTCATAATTGAACAAATATATTTAATTCAAACCGACGAAGTTGCAGTTTACAGCCAGTATACTATATAAATAGGAAAATGAAAATATCTGGCACACCTTACGTACTCCAGATATTTTCCTAAAAAACTAATGGGTCCCAGCAAATCAATAGTGATTAAATTCGAAATTAAATTGTGAATAATAATATCATTGATAGCTTCGATTGGTTCTAATAACTGCCCGCCAAAGACCTTATAATTATTATATTAATCTTCAGGCTTGATAAGATCTCATAAGGCGGAATACACACGCAACGACTTATGTGTGCGACAAGACCGACTTAACATTTTGTCAATGCCAAGTGGAGTCTAGGTTTGAAATGGGTTCTTACGGAATTCATTCCATACTGTATACCGCTTTAGCTATTTAAGCTTGTGTAGTGATCGAACTGAAATCTTCAAGAAGCCTTGAGATGCTTTAACTACTGAGCCATTCAACTTTGTAGAAAGCCATAAATTGATATTAATTGCTACTTAGATCGCCACGGGGTGCCATTGAGTTGATAACTTTGAATTCCCTCATTTCGTATTGTTTAACCAATAACAGAACCGCGGGTGGTCATCTTTGGTGTTTCTTTCTAATTATTTATCAAAGAAACTGTAGTATTTACGACTAGTTGTTACCCACGACTTCATCAGCGTTAAATTCCATAATATAATATGAATTTTCATATACCAGATACATTATACTGTAAATTATATATCATGTCACTCTAATAAGCATTGCTTTAAAACTAACCGGAGCTTGAATTAGCGATGCCTTGTAAAACTTTACATATACAAAATCTTTGTCTTTTTATTAGCGTAGGTCTGATAAAAAATTATCGGCACGTGTATTAAAGATTGATACACACTGAAGATTTTTTACGCTAATAATGTGAAAGAAATATAATACATTATATTTTCATTAAAGTAATATATTTTACTCTAAGCATTCTCAAAGGGTTTAAAGGGTAAAATTTTCACACCATGTTGGTATGTTCAATATACGAAAGATTAGTCTATACTAGCAAAAGCGAACGAAAAATCTCGTGTCTTTCTTACATTTTTCTCAAAATGAAGCATAAATCGCAGTGTTTACTTTATGTGTATGTAAAAGAAGAATCTCTTGTCTGTCTTCATTTTCTCAATATTAAATATGATATAGTATCGATTATTTGATATAAAACGTGTTATGTACACATCCTATGTACAACTTGATAGGCCTATCAATTTTTTATGAAATCACTCTTTAAAACACTACTTAAAATATGATATTATTATATATGTTTAAATTATAGCTCCATTAATCGTAGATCACATTCTCACTTGATGTGTAATGGTTAAGATAGTTTGAGCCTAGAGATATAGTCGGAAACCGGACGTGAGTTCAATAGAAAAGCTCTTTCTAATCTCAGCATTATGAGTCTTTCAATATAGTTTTGTATTCAGTAATTAGAAAAATAACATCAAGATTATTCCTCTCTATTTCCCTCAAATCATATTGTTTACAGCTGTCAGCCGGCTACATGTGACCACATCTAGCCCGGCCAAATTGAATGATGTTCCGAAACGTTCCAGCTTCCTCCAGATTGAATGAATTTAACGCATTATCCTGTACGAATTCCTGTAATCAATTACATCAGGAAATCCCTAGATGACAAATTGTAAGGTTTTAATTAAGATAAACGATTTCATAGAAATATAATTAAATTATTAATGATTTCCTGGAAATGAAATTAAATTGGTATACATTAGGGTATTAGGTAAAACCGAGTGACGATTTTTATATCGTCTATTTCGGTTTCGCATTTTTTTTCCTTAAGCCAGATCCGAGATCTGACTGAAATCTGCACTGGAGGTGGATTTTGTTTTGTAATTCTTCTGTTGGGCAGGACACATGGCTAGAAGTGGTGATGGCAGATGGTTTACGAACCTAACTGAGTGGTGACTTAGATTGGGTTGGAGAAACCCTGGTTATCCCGTGGCCCTATGGGCGGATGATGTAAAGAGAATGGCAGGAGGTGGTTGGATGAGATTGGCAAGGGATAGGGGAGAGACAAAGGGAAGCCTATGCCCAGCTGTGGGTTATCAAGGGCTGAAAATGATGATGATGATGATGATTATATGTTTTCAATAGGGTCCTGAATTTTTGTTCTTGTTTTTAAATTATTATTTTTCAGTTTAAGATATTCGATTTAAAAGCTTACTTTGTCTTAGTGTTTTTACATTAATTTTATAATATAGCCCAAGGATTCGGGAATCGAGTCGCGTGCCTAACGAATTTCACTTCGTCCTCCTATCATTTTACAATAGAGGCTTCTTTGGTATGTATAAAATTCTGAAGTGTAAATTGTTTGCTAGTGAAGGGAGCTATGTTTGCTAAAGCTGTCTCATTAAATTCTGACGCAATAAAATTTTATACTCAGTAATAGTAATTTTATACTCAGTAGTACTTATCTTTCTAGACCAGCGCACGTTTCCTATGACCTAGTATATTTTTTAGTAGAGTACCTTCTATTAAGTTCTGGAGTAGGAGCGGTCAGGATGATAGCCGATTTCATACCGTGCTCCTATCATTGACCTATGGAGACTCATTCAAAAGCATTTTCCTGTTAATTCTTGCTCCGGTACAACTACACTAATTAACAAGTTTCCTTTCTGCATTCACTGCCCCCTCTGATACTGCAGCTTTCATAGCTGGACGTGATGTGACGTCATCGTCACGTGCGTTGCGTCATCAGGCTACGGTACCGTAGCATGGATTCCATTGGATGATTCATACATCCCAGATATTGCCAATTAAATGTGACATTGAAAACAACTTTACAATTTGTGTCCATTGACATCGTATGGACAGCTCATACGTCATATATTATCTATCCAAATATGATAAAGTATTAATTAGATAGCAGTATTAGTATAATTAGCCCTCAGACTTTAATCTTGCCCTATCGAAAAATCCGTTCTTAGCGGATCCGTTCTTATCTTTGTACGTCCCGCGATTTTCAACATTTCTTGATAGGTGATCTTTCATTTTTATACGACTATATAAACTAAGTTAAAGTTAAAAGCAATAATAGCAAGCTGAATTATCAATGGGCTGGTCATTCGCAGTGCTGCTAATAGGGATAGCGTCTCATCAAGCATAGTATAGGATGCCCTTCAGCTAGATAGAGGAGTGCATGTTAAAGACAGCGTAAATCACCTTATTTCACCTCATATATTCATACGATAATGCGTTAATATTTAAAGTAGAATTATCGCCACCTTGTCGATCTCAAACTAAAGCTGTACTACAAAAAACTTTATTCATCATATTTACGTAAATCTGCGAATAATTTACAGAAAATCAGTTCAATGCAACCTGAGTGTTAGCACTGTCAAAAAAGCACGCGCATTCACGCACGTTTCGCTTCGAAATCGAAGCATAGTTAGATTCTATAATGATGTTTACTTATTTATGAAGTGAGTACACTTAACAAATAAACATACATAAATTGATTTAGAGTTACTATTTCGACATAAAAGCAATTTTTTTCTTTCTATTTCTTTACTTCCTGTTCCCCTACCCTTTCCCAAATAAGAATTAACGAAATCGGTAAAGCCGTTCACACGTGAGGAAGGGAAATGAGAGATTAATTTTTATATAATATATTCTCTCTTTGACAATAATTGCAGCACACTTTCTGTCAATGTTATGTCAACGCCATAAGGTAACTTACGTCTAAAACAAAGTTTAACGTGTTCAAAGCGGTTACATTAAAAATAATTTAATATGGTGGTTAAGTATTCTTAAATGTTCCGTACAATTTTCTTAATTGGTTTTTTTTTTTATATAAGAACCTCCTCCTGAGAATATCAAACACAACAAAAAAGAAGAAGAAACAACAAACAAGAAAGAATGGGTTGATTTTTATATATGTATATAGATAGAAGATTATATGGGAATAAGTGTCGTCACAGCTTCCAACTTTCCATATGATTAATTTCACATAAACTCTAAAGGTACTCTCACACCTACCGTATAAAGGAGGGGTAAAAGTGTGCTGAAAGGATGAAGCAAGAGATAAATACAAGTTGATTACACCCTGAACGACTCGTAAAATATCGTCTATCGCTCCACTTAGCCGGATTAAAATCTACGCGGAGTGGGGCGATAGCTTCGTTAGATTTTCGGTTACTGCCGCGACGACAGTGTAGCTTTTAATTAATCTCACATGCGTTATTTATTGTAGGCTTTCTCAAAATGGAGTAGGGGGTTCGATACACGAAATTTATGTAATTTCGGTAAGATTGTAAGTAAACTTAGGCAACGTTTAAGAATCAACAGTGCACAGAAAAACCGACTGTGGTTTATGATGCACTGACTATATTTTATAAGTAAAATTGTCTCTAAATAAAAAAAAAATAAAGAAAAACGAGATGGACAACTAAACTTTATCACTCTTTACACCAGAAGGCTAAGCACGAACATTCTCGATAGTGTTACTTACTTTTACGTTCGAAACCGAACGTCAAATAAAACATTAATGCTACCGTTTCACACAACTATGTTCCTAAATATTAGTAGCACGAATGAAATTAGAACTCTCACGTATTGAATCCTAAACGTTACGGCCATGTAAGTTACGTGAAATGGAGACACGAACCTTTATTTAACGTTTCGTTTCGAGCGTATAAGTAAGTAAAACTATCGAGAATGTTCATGCTAGGCCCACAGTTCATCTATATATATTGGTAGCTGTGCCCGCGTCTTCGTCCGCCTAAAATTATTTAAAAAAATTGATTACATTTTAACGTGATACCTATATGCCTACAATGCTTTGAATCTAATAAAGATTTTCTTATTCTTATTATTCTTATAAGTCCAAATAGATGATGTTCGTACCAAACCTTTTCACTGACGTTCCATGTAAAAATATTATTTCATAAAATATTCGGCCAGTGTTACATTTTATGGAACAAAATAAACGTATTACTTGAATTCGCTGAACAAAATAAATATTCTGCTACAAAGCATTTACTTTGTACTCCATTAAATTTTACAATTATTAAAATAGAGATAATGTACGTAATATGTTTTTGATAATAATATGTTATATATTGGACATCAATATTAAAAGCAGAAGGTCACCTATCAAGATATGAATACAAAATTTGGCAGGGAGATGGTTTGTATTAAGTAAACATCCCTAAAGAGCGGATTTTTATATAGCGCCAGATTGAGGAGGTTTAACTTGCAAATTTAATTCTACGCGGGCCAGGTCGAAGTAAGCAGCTAGTATTTAATAATATTGTCATAATAAATTCAAATGACTAGTATGCCACTCAGTAGTTGCTTGGTTAGACTAAATTGTGTAATTTCTGCTCATTATTAATTATTAAAAAAATAAATTAAAACGTCTAAGTCTTGTACAAACGACGCCTCCAGCTGACCTCTGAACGAATGCTAAGTTCCATAACAGTTCCTTATTAAATTGATTTAAAATAGAATTTTTTACGTTCTCTTTAATGTTGAATTTATTACTTGGCAAGTGTTACATTAAATTGTCCAATAACGTACAGAATAAAATGCCTCATCTATAACAGAAAATACTACACTCGCTTCAAACTACTTACCTCTAGTAAGTTTGGATATAAAACATAATAGACAGGTTTGTCGTCACGACATTGAATAGAACAATTTATTTATGTAATTTGATTTAAGTATAAAAGTTAATTAATGTGTTAAATTCTAGTACTTTACTTATAGACAGATCTACAATGTTACGTAGTTTTTTTTGTCATATTTACTACATTAACAGCTTTTCTATATCAAATACTATCAATAAACACCCATTGTTTTATGTGTATTTATTTAAGAAATGATTACCTTTTGGAATATCATAAAACTTTGAATGAAGTTGTATTTACTTTTTCTTATAAATTCAAGGTAGACAATTTAAAGATGGTAGAATAGATTTGGATACTTGAGATTTTTTTGTTTTGTAAATGGAACATCGAGTATTGTTAATGTGGAAAGACTTTATTTTGTTAATTATTGTGAAGTCGGCTCGCAGCTGCCTCCATTGTCAGAATTAATTGTGCGGTTAAAAATTTTCCGCGTCCCAGTAATTAAACTATGTTAACTGACCGTTCTTTCACATTCAGGATAGCGAAAGTAGTTAATTTATCCTTTTAAAAAAAATCAAAAATAACAACTCGTGTGGCGTGACACCGTGGGACACCATGTAGGAACGAAGTTCCTTATTACATGAATATTAATTTCAAATTCTATTAGTATTAATACTAAAATAATTATTCGCGTATCAATTGTTTATTATGATACTTTAATCGAAAAAAAAAACTACTTTACAAATTTATCTTAACACTTACTTGATTCACAAAGATTTCTGGTATGATCCTACCAGTGCGGCCTTAGATGTCCTTTCTAGTAATGAACTTATGATAGTTCTTGACAAGCCAAGGACTTTTAGTAGGTTGTACAGGGATTTTGCTGGTATACTCCTTGCTCCTTGGTATAAAATTTAATAAATGGTGTGAATTCTACATCTCTTAACAATACTAATGCGTTTGTCCTGTAAACATGTTTCGAGTCCTTAAACATGTCTATGTTTGAAAATTCATTATAAAGTCGGGATAGTCAAGGGATAGAAGAGTTACTACCAAGGTTAGTATGGGAGCATCTGATAGAATTTAATAAAAAAATCTGGTATTCTTTCTAGGTATTTTAATAAATTTATGTCAGTACAGTTAATTATATAAACTGTAATGGCAATCTGGGAATATTAGCAGCCAACGTTTGTATTTTAGTTTCATTTTGGGGAGCGCCGCAAACTTGTGGAGAAATTCGCCTCAAATCGGATAAACGTCAGATGTGGTTAGACCGGTCGGGGCAGAGTAACGCCGGAAACGGAAAATATCGAATGTCACTAACTATTTGTATTGTCTTGTCACTGGATATTTCCGTTTTGAGATATCACATTTTAGAAATGGATTTTTACGATTGTTTTTAATGAAGCGCTCTACAAATATTTTATTTTACTTCTGTTGCTAAATACATTTAATAAAACAAGTTTTGTATGAATGGCTTACATAATTTTTTCCATAAGCTAGAAATAGTTTTTAAGTGCTTTTACCGCTGAAAACTGTTATTCTGTGTATTGAGAAATTTGGAATCGAATGACATTTTTTAGCTCAAATCTTAAAAAAATTGATTAGTAAAAAGATAATACAATGCACATGGCCTTATAACAACACATAGCGTATTAGCAAATAGCTGTGCCCACGACTTCGTTCACGTAAAATAAGGTACAAAAAATGTTGATTCAATTTTACCGTTATGTTATATAGCATATAGAGATCTTCGATAAAGAGCTTTCTAACACTGAAAGAATTTTTGAAATCGGGCCAATAGTTGCTGAGAGTAGCGCGCTCCAGTAAGCAAACAAACAAACTCTTCAGCTTTATGTATTAAGTACAGATAAGTGTTCATATAGATATAGATAAAGTATATGTTTTTCTTTTCTTTTCTATTAAATTAAACCGTAAAAGGTCAATATTTGATTATATTATAAAAAAAACATATTGATCGATGTTCCTATATTTTTCTTAATCCGAAATATTAAGTCACTTAAGATAAAAACGCTTTCAAGTTATTCCTGTTCAAGACAGTACACTTAACTAGTAACTTCAGAGTAAAATCGAATAAACGTCGGGTGCGGTTTACCTGAGCTTGCAGACCGCACTACACTAAATTTTATCCACTATTTGTTCACGTCCACTGCCTCGGCTACTTCTCTCTACAAAAGATGTCCATGGGCGCCGGTAGGCACTTCGGTGCCTGCTGCCTGCTCGTCTGCCCCCTTGTAAAATTTAAAAAAAAAATCGACTTTATACATCAGCGTATTTTATCATTTTTAATCTAAAATCAGTTGCTGACCGTTGTAAGTGGTCTCAAATCCTAAACGATGATACGCTGTAAATATGTCAAAAGATTTCATCGAATCAAGATTTAAAATTCAGTTGTCGGTAAGAGGTTCCAGGATTTTGCGATTTTCTTGTATCTTATCAGGAATGAAATCAAGTTGATAAAATTGTATTGTATATCAGCAAGACTTACAACGTCCACGCGCCGGATTTACTTTTATCAATTCAACCGTCACAATCATTACAATCGCACGCTCAATAATAAAGTGACCTAACTCAAAAAAATCTGATTTTTGGGAAATCTTAAAAAACTTTTCGTCATTTAAAACTTATATTCCGCTTTAATTCGATAAAAATGGCATTACAGTATCAAATTATGTATTTTAATAACAGTTAATGAAGTGATTGCTGATATTTAAAATGTTATTTTATTATTTGTTTGCCTTTTTAACTAAAAATTTAGTTTAGTTAAAAACACAAAAATAGCTGTATCTCAGTGTCGGATGAAGATATAGAAATAATTATTAGATTGAGTGATGGAGGATGTTAAAACGAAGCTGCCTGCACCATCAACTCACTTTTGACCTAAAACATAATCGATCAGAGTTTAATATTAACATATCGTTTATCGGTGCCAAATTTACAACTTGGTGATTTTAGTCGATAAGAATTACATATATTAATTAGTAATTAAAACATATTAAGCAACAAAGGCTATCGTAATCGATTACAAGCAGTGACAGACCAATTTTGACCGAGCTTTCTTTATGATATACCTGATGATAGAAGGCGCTAAAAATTGAAACGAAATATTGAAGACAACGCGGGCGAACTCGCGGATAACAGCTAGTAAAATGATAATATTCCTTCACTCATTCTAATATTTCAATATCGGTCATAGATAAGATTACATACTAAACAGTGGGGCCTCTTTGAAAGAATGTGTGATAAAAATTAATTGAAAACTTCACGGAAACTATTTTGTGGCGCGTTTATTATACTCACATTATTTTATAATAAACATGACCAAGAGCGTGTCAAGACACGCTTATATAGAAGGGTTCCGTATCTGATATGCTATAAACGTATTTGTTAAATAACTTCAATAGTTGTTCGATTTCGTTCAAAATAATTTTCCTTATGAGATTTTAGCATGTTCTATCAACATGGAAAATTTCAAGTCTCTATGTCTAATAGTTTGGCAATGCTGGGGGGGGGAGCACCTTACGGGCAGATAGAGCGAAATTTTAAGGGTTCCTTGTACTACGGAACCCTAAAAACTTAGATTTATTTAGGGAACGGATGTTGGTCTCCCATGGAACTGTAAGTTCTACAAGTACTACTCGCTTTAGTGTCTTTGAGTAAAGGAATATGTCCAGCCTGGATGACGAGACAACAACATCCTCTGGGATTTTGTAATGTTTTTTATACGTATCCATCAAAAGAGCCCAATCTGGTGCAGTATCTAAGTAGTGGTTTAAAAAACGTATATATGACGATAATACAAGTGATTGTAAGAAAGTCTATGTGAATAAAAATATTTTTCTTTTACTTTGAATGATAGTTTTATTACACAAGAGAGCACGAACATTTAGTTTCGTATTGAAGATGTTTAATATTCCTTGACAATGAACGTTTCTTAAACAGTGCGATAACTCTATCACCCTTCGTTCGTGCAAATTATTATCAATGACCTTTTTATCAAATTTATTAATATTAACAAGTGTATCTTTGTTACTTACATACGATTCTTTGTGGCCAACGAATGAACGTGTTAGAGTTTGTTTTTACATCGTACTTCATTGAGGATGTTAATTAAGACTTTTTAGGTTTCCGTAGTAGTATAAGGAACCCTTATGACTTCGCTCTGTCCGTCCGTCCGTCTGTCTGCCCGTAAGGAGATCCCCCCAAGCATTTCCAAACTATTAGACGTAGAGACTTGAAATTTATCATGTTGTTAGAACATGCGAAAAACTGATTAGGAAAATTATTTTGAACGAAACCGGACAACAACTTTTGAAGTTATTTAACAAATACGTTTATAGCGTATCAGATACGGACCCCTTCTATATAAGCGTGTCTTGACACGCTCTTGGCCATTTTTATCAAATCATTAATGTATTGCCCAAAAAAAAACTAAAAATATTTTATCCATGGCCAAACTTTTCCCGATTAGTGGTAGATTTTTTTTGATGTATCTACATCTCGAATGAAAAAAAAATTGACAAAATACATTTTTTCATATTTCTCTTGTCACATTGGTAATTAAGAAAATGTTTAATTCCGTGTAAAACTCCATTGGGATACTTTAAAAAAAATTAAAAAAAAAAAACAAATTTAACTCTGTCTTCCAGTAACTAAAATTTTTCGTAATGGTGACTGAATAAGACCCTTTTAACCGACTTTAAAAAAAGAAGGAGGTTATCAACTCGACCAGTTCGTAAGTTTTTTTTTTGATAGTAAAGATGACGTTTGTGAATTATATTCGTTCATTGGCAGGCAGTGACCGTTATTGCTAACGGAATGATAAATTAATTGGTAATAAACATTATTGATAAAGCTCATCTTTGACCCCCGATAACACATATCAACGCCACTTATACCAATGAAACTCCTATAACCACCATTTTGAAATTTCATCTACCTTACAATTAAAGAGTTGACTTGAAGATCAATATCACAAATTTTACTTTGTAATCACCAAAGCTGAAGGTATAATTTAATCTGTCTAACCTAGTCCACACGGAGAAGCTTGTGCACTCGGATGCAGTAAAATCGCACATGAGAGCACTTTTTGTAAAAAGTTTTTTATTTATTTTTTGTATTTAAAAATACATTTTATTTAACATGTATTTAAATGACCTTTAATCCCATATATGAAAAAAAAATGTATTTTTTTAAGTAAAATAAATAAAAATGTTTTACAAAAGAATGTTCTCATGTGCGATTTCATCGCACCCGAATATATTTGAGTACTTTTTAACTTTAGTTCACTATGCGCTATCTGAAGTTTCTTATACTAAAATTTTGCGGGTAATGTTGCAGAAATTAGCTAGTGCTGCAATAATAGCATTATTTAATGTCACCTACACTTTTGTTACCTACTTTAGTACCAGTAATGACATCTTACAAAGGTCAGGCAGTTAATGAAGCTATTAACTTTATCAAATTGCTTATTCTTACTTGGAACTCTTATTAAATAAACATTTACTTGACAACGTGTTTTTTATTGAATAGTCACGTACTTAGTGCCCCGTCACTAATATTTATTTTGCATTCAGTGATTATTTTTATATGTAGTTGCTTGGAATAAAATCGACCCAAGTCATAGCCGTTTTCGAAAAAAAAAAACAACAGAATGTTATTTCTTTCGGAAAAGGATTTTCCTGTTTTCATGAAACTTTCATTATTTAAGAGCCTGATTATTATTCTCGTAATAGAGCAATTTTCAAATAAATAAACTTTTTATGCCAGTATACGTACGTATTGGGTCGGTTTAATTGCACGCGAGTGTATGTGATTTAGTTACATTATAATAGTTTTTTTTTGTTTTGAACCCTAATTATTTAGGTAAAAACAAATTCCCCTATATTATTACATGACAAATCAGCTATCTACCAGGGAAAGTCCCACCGAAATCGATCCAGGCGTTTCGGAGATTACCCGGAACAAACAGAAAGACAGACAAATTTCGACGTTAGAAATAGATTCTTCAATGCTAATAATATGTATAGATAAGGGATAAAGGCGTTTGGCATGCATATAGCGTGTAGGTAATACCAGAAGGCTCACAGACTATTTGCTGGCCTTTAAATACTGAATAAATCAATATTCATGCCAGCATCTTCTTCATTAAAGTCGAAAGTCAACGTCAAACTGAGTCAAATTCAAAATGAGTCAAAGTCAAAGTGAATCAAAGTCAAAGTGAATCAAAGTCAAAGTGAATCAAAGTCAAAGTGAGTCAAAGTCAAAGTGAGTCAAAGTCAAGTGAATCAAATTCAAAGTGAATCAAAGTCTAAGTGAGTCAAAGTCAAAGTGAATCAAAGTCAAAGTGAGTCAAAGTCAAAGTGAGTCAAAGTCAAAGTGAGTCAAAAAGTCTTTGAATGAAATATTTTATCTACCACCGTCCTTTTTACAAATTTATGAATATTAAACTCAATTTTCCACATAACATATTTTTGTATTACACCTATTAAAAAGGTATTTCATATTAAAAGTTCCTGAGGTTACATTGTCCGTGTTATTTTCCGTACAATTTCACCGCGTTCCGAAATTTCGTCATTATTTTATTTACGATCATTATTTATGAATATTAAACTCAATTTTCCACATAACATATTTTTGTATTACACCTATTAAAAAGGTATTTCATATTAAAAATTCCTGGGGTTAAATTGTCCGTGTTACTTTCCGTACAATTTCACCGCTTTCCGATATTTCATCATGATTTTATTTACGATCATTATTTATGAATATAAGAGTCAATTATCCAGATAATATATATATTTTATTAAATATAGTTATGTTTAGAAATGTGTATTTACAAATGTTGCAAGCAATTTGTTTTTACTTTACCCTGTTCTTAATGTTTTTTTATCCTAATTACTTTATAAAAAAGCATACAGTCTATAAAAGCCGGGAACGCATCTGCGAGCCCTCTGGTGTTCAGCTGTCAATGGGCGTTGGTAGTCACTTAGGTGAACCATCTGCTCGTTTTCGCCTTGTTTTATCTATATTCTATACTAGTATATAAAGCTGAAGAATTTGTTTGTGTTTGCTTGAACGCGCTAATCATAGGAATTACTGGTCCGGTTTGAAAAATTATTTCAGTGTTATATAGCCCATTTATCAAGGAAGGCTATATATCATCACGCTAAAATTATTTTTTTTTAAACTAATTTTACGCGGACAAAGTCGCGGGCACAGCTTGTGTAAAAAAAGTCTTAAACAAATATGCAGTATGAATTTGCGTTAAGTTATTACACTTTTCAAAACACCTTCTAGAAGTCTACTTGAATAAAATATCATTTGAATTTTATTAATGACGTTGGTGAAGACGTTGATGAGTTTACAATTCAGAAAAAATGTCACGTTACGAGAAGTAGAAAAACATGCTAATACATGTAGGAAAAACAACTTTATGTTTATTTTTCCTCTACATTTGGAGCACTTTTCTACTGTTGCTTGAGAAAACAACCAAATTAAGTTACGTTAACAAGGTGAAAGCATTTTTTGTTTTTCCTTCTCTTCTCGTACCTTTATCGCTTTTTTCTTAATTAGTTACCAGCGATCAAGGACTTTTTAAGTTGCCTCATAATCTTCTTCTAGCCAATTTATTAAAAGGTTATGTATATATAATAAAAATGGTCAAGAGCGTGTCAAGACACGCTTATATAGGGTTCAGTATGTGATACGCTATAAACGTTCGAAAGTTTTTGTCCGATTTCGTGCAGAATAATTTTCCTTATGAGTTTTTAACATGTTCTATAACATGGAAACTTTCAAGTCTGTACGTCTAATAGTTTAGAAATGCTAGGGGGAGGGGACCACCTAACGGATAAGATGCATGGGCATGAGAAATTGTTAACAATAATTACATAACTCCCCAATTGACACTGGATTTTGAAAATTTCAGCTGATTATGGAGGTTGTAGAAGAAATAAGAATTAGAAAGAAATCGCAAGGCGATGTCACGAATAGTTAATTGTATTTTGTATAAGACTTTACACCCGTTTTTGGGTGGTTGTGATTTTCCTTTAGTCTCTACGTATGGTGCTATGTTATAACAACTACGAATACCGCTTTCCTTGTACATAGATATTATTTTATGATGAATATTCTCTCTTGTTTTAGTTGCTAGTTACATTATTATCGGATTTTAGTATTATTAAGTTAGAAATGCTTTGTGATTTAGTTTTATTTTACATCTATTTACTTATATACTATGCTTGCGTCACCATTTTGGCGACGAGGCGCATTTCCATTTTTGAAAAACCACTTGTTGCTCTAAGTTTATTTTTATTACCAACATGACAGTATCGTAAAGTTACTTATGCTATTTACCATAGTTTTAACGTACAAAAGTAAAAGAACGTTTTATTATACTTTTTTAGAACCGATATAATCTTTATTTGTATAAAAAAAAATTTAATTATATTTAAAATTGTAATTCCTTTTTAATGGATAACAAAGCCTAAAATTGAAAAGTATTCTGTAAACTAGATATATCACAAATTGAGTTTTCGGTGAAAATATGGAATTGCATTTACAATAATTTACCATATTTTGACCTTTATTTTAAGCTATGAAATAATTAGTCAACACACATTTTATATTCGTTCTTTACTCTCAATTATTATTACCGATTGGAGTATTTTATCCAATAGTATTTTTTAGAAATAAACATGGTTGTGGACATTCTACATCAATGTTATGTTATAATGCAGATGAATATAGTGTTATTCTCTTTCAAATAATTCTATTAAGTATATATTTTTTTTATTTTAAGAACTATCTTGTATTTTTAATTTTATTTCATTTAATAAATGTCTATTGTATTTTTTATTGGTTGTTTTTATTTTTTTTTATCAAGCTCCTCCGTAGGATATATAATTTTTTTTTTGCTATTTATATAATTTTAAGGGATACATAATGGTGCAAGGAACGTACGAAATAAGGATTATAGAAACTTTATATCTACTGTAAATTTACATTAAGATAAAAATTAATTTAGTTTCACCAGTTATCAATATTATGATTGTCATTTGAGCTGTCACGTGATTTTTTTTTAATAATAATTAACTAGTCATTTTAGAAAAATCTGAAATTACCAATTTTCTGTGACACACATATTACACAAAGACTTAAATAAAGCTAAATCATAATTAATAAATTAAAGACAGTATAAGGTACGTAATAGGTGAAATATCAAAAAAAAATTTTGGTCTACAAAGTAAAAGTGTCTGAATTACATTATATTCTTGTAACGCTTGTGTCTAGCTTTGTCAGGAGAGTTTTGGTAATGTCGTAGACAAGGAAAGGCCAATTTAGACGAGCTGTAAGATAGTTGTCCTATATCCAAGCTCTTTTTATATTCCTTATTGGTAGTTTGTCTACCTTCAACCAAAAAAGGAATAATATAAAATCCGTAAATTTGTAGTAACATCACAAAATTTACGAAGACCGTCACATTCAAGGAAATCCTATGAGAATTACTAATCTTACTCGTAAAATAACCTTGTGAAAGTATTATGTGACGTACGGAACTCTCAGTGCGCGAGTCTGACTCGTACTTGCCCGGTTTTTTTTATATCAAGAGATTAGCGCTTCAACACTGTTTGTACGGAGTAATCGATACTTAAGTCAAAGATATAATCAAAGGAGGTTTAATTGTTCACCACCTTATGTACGTTAGAGCGTTGAAACCGAATTATTATTATACCGGTACCGACGTAAGTTTAGTAATTATAAGTACGTAATTACTGAAATTGCCAATTACGTACTTATACAGGATTAGCAATAGTAATAAACTTCATCATTTATGTACCCACTATGAATTTGTAAAAAGGCACGCCAAGGAGGAAGGGTGTTCGGCGAGAAAGGAAAGGGTCGATATGTACCGACGCATGTATGTATAGTAATTATAAATACGTAATTACTAACATTGCTAATTACATACTTCTACAAGATTAGCAATAGTAATAAACTTTAGTACTTATATGCCCACTATGAATTATTTTAACTGGCTAAATAGAAAAATACAGCTTTATAATTTTTACAGGGGTTGGGTCTACCTTTATATCTCTCCAATAACTGATCGGATCCCCTGCGGGTACGCGATCCCGAACTATCCTAGCTGCTACTCCCTATCTATCCCTATCCTATCTATCCTTATCCCTATCCTATACTAACTATCGTCCGTGATAGTAGTATCCGCATTCTTTTTCTCCTTCATATGCTTTTACTCCATCCCTTATTCCTTTACTATTTCAGAGACGGGAAGCAACAAATCCGGTGGTGGTGCAGCAGTAAGCACCAGATTTTTATTAGAAGTACCGCCACATTTGCAGTTCTTTTGGTCTGCAGCTGAATTGTGCCAGCGCGTCAGGGTACCAGTACTTCTGTCTCACATAAGATCGAAGTGAAGAGTTGGCAATGACGTCACGTCAAGTAGTGATTGTGTTGTGGTGTTTCGTTCGGTTTGTGAGAGTTCCCGATAGCCTAAACCCCTTTTTAAAACGGCTCTTGCTTTGCTTGCTCTCTGACGGCAACTCATCTGCGAGACTCCTGCTGGTGCAGATGTCCATGAGCGTCTTTATTCACTTAGGTGAACCGCCTGCCCGTTTGCCCCTTGTAATATAAAAAAAAGCTCCAGAACTCTCCACCGGCATATTTACCTCAATATTAATAGGGCAAAAAATTGTGAATTTTTTTCACACCCGTGACATCGTTTTTGCGTCTTACAAAATTTTGGTTTTTTTTACTTTAATTCAGTATAGTTTTACGCTAAGCCATTTTAGTAGACAACTTTCCAATTGAAAATAAAAATTAAAATACAGAAAAAAAACCGAATTTTTGCCTGTATTGCTTTTCGTTAGGGATTGAGGCATGTTATTGGCATTTAAGGTAAAATGAAAGGTATGAAAATTCAAGGAATTAAAGTCATTTATTCAATTCAATCGCATATATGCTAATATACATATTATGCATATAAATTTTACTAGAGAAAATCAAAAATCGAAATTATTTTGTCATGATTGTACAGAGTGACTGGTGAGACACGACACTCTAAGACCTGATTTTTGATGATCATATATGATGAAAAAAAATTAACATTAATTATAAATGTCAATTAATTACTGTTAATTACGTGAGATTAAGAGAATATACATAAGTGTCTAATTATGTACGCAACGCAGGAACACAATTTTTTTTTATATAACAAGGGGCAAACGAACAGGCGGTACTCTTAAGTGACTACCGACGCCCATGGACAACTGCAACACCAGGGGTATGCAGATGCGTTGCCGGCCTTTGAGAAATGAGAATGCTCTCTTCTTGAAGGTCCCTAGGTCGTATCCGTTCGGAAATACAGACGCTGGTAATTGATTCCACAGAGGAATTGTGCGAGGTATGAAGTTTCTTGAAAATCGCACGGTTGTGGATTTTAGGACATCAAGGTGGTGAGGGTGAAATTTCAGATTCTGGCGAGATGTCCTGTAGTGGAATACAGCTGCCGGTATTAGTCCAAACATATCTAAAGATACATAAACTATCCTATAGTTTCCAATTCTAAATCCTGACAGCGGGGAATGTGCCAATAACCTCTCCAACTTCGGCGAGTAGTTCGCGAGATAACATTTTTGGAATTTTAGAAACATTACCTTTTCGTAATGCCAAATAAAGAGTAGCAACCCCCACGACCCCCCTTTTCAAATATTCGCGATGCGTCCCCTGAGTTATTTGGACAGATATTTCACTGACTTTAATATTGGAACCTCGTTTAGAATTTCATTTTGTTATTTCATCGAACACGACCCTACTCCCATTAAAAAGGTGACAAATTTTATTTTCCGCGATGATATTTTCGTGCTTATAAAGGTTATACAGATCGGTAAAGAAGTAAGGTAATAGAAACTTTTATGATACTAAATAATAATAAATATATACAGGACTATATGACACACGGACATCTGTTCCAATGGTAGACAACTGAATGTCTGTGTTACAGGTAACAGACGCCTGTTAGACACAAATATTTCTTTTTTTGTAGAAGTATATAAATACATATATATATAGATAATACACCTAGACCTTAATTAATACCTATTGTTAATTGAGGTTGTTGCGGCCTAGATCGGAGGTTTCCAAACTTTAGTATGCAGACCCCTTTGGTGTTCGATATCAGATGAACCCTTTGCTTAATGTGACAAGTTACTACTTAGTACTACTTAATATGAAACTATTTTTACATTGGATTTTTATTTATATTAGAGCCAATGTGTTTTTTATTACTACAATTTTCATGACTATGTTAGAGGATCCTTCAAAGGGGCGACGAGTACAGAAAACCTTATAGAGGGCAGATTTGGGGGTTCTCTATGAGATGAGGTGAGATAAATGCTAATTCCTGACCAAATTATTAACTATTAATACCCAGCAATACCGGCTTGCGCCTAGTGCAGGTGCTCTTGCCACATTTTGTTCTGAACTTACGAAATTGAATAAAAAGATTTTTTTTATTGATTGTCAAAACCAAACATAAATTTTTTAACGAGACATAAAATGCAAGAACACTCCACGGCTTCTCCGAAATATCTGGACTGATTTACGCGCTTCTCACTGGCAAATAGCGAATGTCGTAAGAAATAATATAAGTGAATTTAGAAGAAGTAATTTCATCAAAATATTTAAGTTTCGCAAAAGTCGATACAATTCTAATTCTAGTTAGAATATATACTGATTAATCTATATGTACATATGTGGAATCAAATTGATGCAACCTTGCGCTCCGACCTACCGTTATCTGCTGAGTGCATGAGCATTTTATCTTATCACTGCGGTGACCCCACTTCATTCACATCCTAGGACTTTACTAATTATAGTTTTATCACTATTGCTTGGTCCTTGTACCGCTTTAGGTGTAAAACCATCAGTATTATTAATTTAAAAAATGTATATAAATACGATTAAAGAGCGATTAAAAAATGCACTCCGCGAGTGCTGACAGAAGTGAAAACGAATCACCAGTGGTGTACGGTAAAAGTGTCGCGAGTTCATGGTTATTTTGTACCTCAAAAAATGCCCAACGCGCCCAAGGATGTTTACACTTCAGTCTATATATGTATAAGCGGGATGTACAATAATGAAAATTGGTTAGGAGGTAGTACATATATACATGTAGTTAGCAGACATTCGCTATGAACGGATGTTTCAATAGCGCCGTATTTTTATTATTTAAAAAATGTTGCTGGAATTTACTAACCAGCCATGATAGTTTTAAGAAATGTATGTATTAGTTCTTAAGAAATCTGTGTGTATAGTTTATATTATATTTTATCCCCAAAAAACGAATTGGGAAACTGTAATGTTTTTTGGGGTTTTGATTTATCAATAAAATAAAATTAGGAAGTCTAAGGGCTTTCGCGAGCCAACTGAAGTAATTTTTTTATACAACAATTTTTAAGAAATAGGTAAGATTGTCTCTTAATGTAAGCAGCATAACTTTCAGACATAGCTATAATATGACTATATAAAGAGGTATATAAAGGTCATGTTTTAAATGCGTGTTACTTCCTGTCAGACATATTTCCACATATATTTTTATTTTAAACAGAATCATGCAGACCTTATGTTGTCTACCTTAAGAACACACGAAAGAGTGTTTATTAGTACAGAGTTTTTTTTAATATATATTTAATAAACTTTTATTCCTTCTTTCTTAATAAATACAATCGCGTGGTCGCCCCAGTGTGTTAGTTGCGAGCGTGCAATTTCGGTGTAGCGCAAACCGCGTACAAAACTGCACTTGAATCCTTATCAGCGCTGATAACGGCTCGTTAGTTAGTGCTATCTCGTGTATCATACCTAAAACTAATCTGCACTGACGATATAACTTTGATAGCTATTTAGAATAGCTTTAACCGACTTTGAAGTAAATTAAATTCTATTTCACTTTGACAACTATTTCACGCCTCATAGCGCAAAGCTTCAGGGGTGTGCTATACACTTACTCAATCAAAACCGAGTGATTTCGGGAACTAACAATCACTCTATTCCCTTAGTGTGGCACTTAGTGATGAGTGTAAATACATACAGATTAAGATAACCGTCGTTTTTCAACACTTATGATATTTCGGTAGGGTATTTATTTCATTCAGTGTAAGAAAAAACGGATTCAAAAAGTATTTGCTTAGACTTCCGCATGTCTGTGTATGTGGATCTGGCACGATCACGTTCAAAAGAGTCAACTTATCACGTTAATGATTTTTTATTAGGTTTAGAATTACAGTGGGCTGTTTCCTTTTGAAAATGGCTGCCTAATTCGGTATCGTTTATTTATAATTAACGAAAAACTAAATTTCACCTTGACATAACCACCTAGCGGAATATTAAGTATTGAGCTTCTTCTAAGAGATGGTGCTTAACGCCTGCATAGCTAATAGCTCGTTACATTTAGGAAATAGGAGGGAGATTTTGATTTTCCAAACTGTTTAATTAACACTATAAGCCCACTAGAAATTTCTCATTGCGTTGATCGCGTGGAAAAGAATTAGAGCATACATAATCATTTATCGAAAATTTCGTTTGGTTTTTATTTTTATTAAATTATTAAATTAAAATTTCTATTGTATAACTCCTGCTTACTATTTTTTTGTACGCCAGAAATGGCCAAATGCATGTATCATGGATTTTATGACAAAAAAAATTAATGATTAATGATTGATTCGATCATTACTGATAATCTCTATGCATCCTGCATTTTATATAAAATGTCATTCAAGTTCGAATAGGCCTTAATTCCTAATGCGTATTTTCAAAAAATGAATGACTAAAATTCCCAAGTTTTTAAGTCACAATTTCAGCGTCGCATTGACGGAACAAATAAACGGACAGACAAAAAACGACCGCCGGACGCAATACGTACACAACCAGAGAGCAAAACGAGACCAAATTTAAGGGGCTAAGGCGGATATTACATTTGAAGCGTTAATATAAATGATAAAGCTATATGTTTGTAACGTGTTATGTTTTGAGTAAGTACAGTGAAAGACAAACATACTGCTAGCTTGATGGAAAGCGTCCAATAGAGCTCTGCATATAGCCTACTGAGGTCTATGGGCTATTATGTCATCCCGTACTTGTGCAAGGGACCGCTAAAATTTCAGAGGCTGTGGCTGTGAGGCGAGCTAAGATGACCGTCTACCGTCATCCCCGGAACGCCCACAATGTCTACAATCTCTCTGATGATATTAGTAGTGAGATTATGGAGATTCCGCCTAGACATCAGACGGCAGTCGGTCACCTTAACTCGCTTCACTGCCATATCCTCTGCATTTCAAGCGTGCCCTGATACTTGACCGTGATCTACAAAGTCACTGGGTCTCTCAATATCCATGATTAGTTGTGAGATTGTGGGGATACCGGGTAGAAGACAGATGGCAGTCGCCTTAACTCACTCCACAGCCACATCCTCTGCAATTAGCTCGACTGCGATATATCTAGATGGAAGAAGGTTCTATATATAGAATTGGGCAGATATTTTTAACTGGTACAGAAACGCTTTAAATCCAAACCTAAATGTATTAACGTTTCTGTGTAGAGTTGTAGACGAAGCCGTACGGGAAGCCCTGCGCGGGGCAAAGGCCTACTAACGGAAGGCGGCCGTTGTAATCCCTTAATGCGAATATTTGTAACAATATTGATAATTTTATTTACACTTCCAATAATAAATACGTAAGTGTGTTTATTAAAGTGGAATGAACGTTTATTTAATTAGTAGCTGTTCATCGCGACTTCGTCCGCATAAAGTTAGGTAAAAATTTTTTAGTGTGTCGTTATAGCCTATAGCCTTCTTCGTTAAATGGGCTATCTAATACTGTAAGAATGTTTCATATCGGACCCGTAGTTCCTGAGATAAGCGCGTTTAACGAAACCATCAAACATACTCTTCTGCTTTGTATATTAATATACATAACAAAAAATAATTTGACATTTTCAAAGATAAAAAATGTTTAGTAAATAATCTACTCCATCTTCAGTTCCTCTATTTAATTCTAATTTCCTCTTTTTAATAAACCTTTAAGCAGTGGAGTCTCATAATGATATTATAAATATAGCCCTCTATAGCATAGCTATTTCTGGTTTCGCTAAATTGTTTTCGTGACCCTTGCACATGAACTCAATGGGAAACTGGGTCACATCACTAATTCGGTTACAAAGAAAAAAATGATTCATGCCCGTTCTAACCAAATTTATACAGCTTGATACGTAATGCGATTTAGACTTCCAAATTTGACAAAAAAAATATAGTAGAATTGTAATGCGTACACGATTTTGTCAAAATTATTCATTTATACAAATGAATGAATGTTTGAATGAATAAATAATATTTTTTTGTTTGATTGACAGTTACTTGAATTAAACAGTTTTTTTTAACAAGGCAATAAGTCGAATTCCATTCGCACGAAGAAATGAAATTACTTTTTTTTTGTTCACAAAACAATGGACAAAATATGAATGCCGATAAAATTGCAAGTTTTGTCGGCGTTTGTGGTTTATAAATCACTGTCAGTTTCGTAAATGTTTTTTTTTTCTATATAAGTATAAAGGCTGTTTTTAGTGTGCAGGAAATCCATATGGACGATTCCCGACGTTCAAGTACAAATACAGTATCAAAAAGTTCACAGATGCGTCGCCGACCTTTGAGGAATCAGTATGTTCTTCCCTTAATGACAATAAGTCAAACACTATCTAGTGTTAATTCATGTGCACAAGAACAAAGTATTGTATACCCTTTGGTTATTCGAGATAAAAAGATTGTGTTATTGGACACATACGTAGAGTCATCAAATAACATACATATATACAATAAATAAGAATTAAATTACTTATTAGCTATTAAACTAGATTGGTATTTAATAAAGTAGGTACCAACCATGTACTTTATAAAAAAAAAATGTTCTTCCCTTGAAGGTCCCTGAGTCATATCGCTTCGAACTCTCTGGACCAGATAGCTGATTCTGGATATATTGTGCGAGGCACGAAATTTTATCATTGTTATAGGTGCAATTTTTGAGCATTAAAATCATATAATAGTCAATTTAATACAACAATTATAAGGGGACAAAGAGTGGAATCAAAAGCGTGTCTTCAATCGATTGCGCTGGACAAGAAAGAGTCACTTTGCAAAACAAAAGGCTAAAAGTCCGAAGAAAAAGTACCAATTACGTCTCGCTGTCCCCCGGTTGGTCCCAATGCTTATCTCCCTCGGTGCATGGTCACAGTTCAAGTGGAGAGCAAAATTTTATACTTTACTGGTTTTATACCGACTTTTACAAATACCCTTAGGGCACGTCAGTTCTATAATTTGACATAAATAACTATAAATAGTACCAAACTCGATAAAATATATATACGTGTATAATATCAAAGCGAAAGTTCAGCTAACATGAAAGCAAGAAAATATAGAAACTTTGGCAATAAGGTTGTTTATATTTGCTAGATGTCCGCTAAGAACGGATTTTTTGATTCCTATATCCTGTCGCGTAATACTTACGGGTATAGTGCTAGAATTAGAAATAGTCCAAGTCTTTCTAGTGCTCACGTACTAGAAATACTTATGTCCAATATTTCGTACAGTCATCAACGTAGTGTCCTTTACATTCTGTCAAACGACGTTTTATTTGATCAAAGGATGTTTCCCTGTTATTTTTGATAGCTGCTTCTTCTAGTACATCTAAAAGAGTATCATATAATATACAAATTATAAACAGTTATAGTATTTTAATAATAAATTCTAAGGAATTCTTCTAGGGGATGGATCTTCCTTTATCTGTTCGATAACTAGTCAGATCCACTACGGGTACGCGACCTCAGAACATCCTAGCTGCTATTGTCACCCTCCTATACCTCTACCTTTATATCTCTTACTCCATCCCATTCCCTTACTCCTGTCTTTCTAACTAGAGGTAGCGCCATGTGTGCCCAATTGGGCCGGCGCGTCCGTGTGACAGTACCTCTTTCTTACATAAAATCGGCGTGAAGTGGCGACAATGCTGTCACGTCAAGTGGTATTATTGTTTTCGTGTTTTGTTCTGTTTGTTAGACTTCCCGGTGACCTAAACACGTCATTAAAGGCCAGCAACGCATCTGTTTCCCTCCTAGTCATACAAATATCCAAGGGCATCAGTACTCCTTTAGCTGCCTGCCTGTTTGCCCCCTTGTAACATAAATAAATAACTTTCGAACACGTGGAAGGAGACAAGGATATCATATTTTTGTTTCTTGGAGTATCTGGACTATTATCAGTAGGCCAGAACAGTCGTAGAAAGAAACTAATACCTTTCAGATTTAAATTTCACCCGTCGATTGTTGTTACATATAAAAAAACGACCATTGGCACTTCGGGAGTCCGAACAGAAGTGAAAACGAAAAATCACTTGTGTCGGTAATGGTGACATCAGTCGGAGCCGATAGTAAAGAGGCTAGCCATTTGTTTGAACGGCTGATTAGTTAGATGATTGATTAGCTAGTTGGTTGCGATACAAATATTCGCCTTGCCCGAACTCACTTTTCGTAACGCACTCGCCAGGCATCCACAAGCTCCCCCAACTCCACCTACCCAAGTCAAATATGCGTAAAAAAATTTTACTTCAAAAAGTTACCGAGTGCTTTTTCATTTTGTCCAGTTGCAATTAACCACCTTGGCGATTCTGGTATCAAAATCCAATAAAATATGAACATTGTTGACAGAGTTGCTAGAGCAAATTCCAATTTCCTCCAATCTCTGAGCCAATAGGCAAGTGCCGCCATAATAGTGTTCCCTAGTCCAAACGGTAATTGATTTAGGATAGGAATAATTGTGCGCCATTTACCTCCTACGACCTATACAACAATTATAAAAGTAAAAATATGCATTATTTTGGAACGTGACTAAAAATCCCATAGAACACTGAACACAGTTTCTCTATCGATGAATCTTATCAATATTCTTGATTTTGGTCGGATTTGTAACTGGGATTTCATAAAGCTATTGCAAAAGTTACTTTTTATTCCGAAAGCTTTGGGGTTTTCTAATAATCGAAAATTATTATTATTACTATCCGGTTGGTGTCCCACGACTTGCTCACCAAGCTGGTCACCACTGCAGTCAATGACGCCGCGCGCACCGGCACCGGCATCGTGTTAGACGGATACCCGCGAGACCTGGAACAGATGGAATTCTACGAGACCGAGGTAAGAGACTACAACAATAAACTGTACGAAACAAGTAGTGCATATATCATACGGTATAGCAGTGAAATTCAATTGGTCTGGTCACCATCGCCGTCTGCTACACCGCGCGCACCGGCAACGGACATTTGGAACGGTTGGAACTTAATGAGGCCAAGGTGAGAGTATGATATAGATCTAAAGGAATTTAGACGTTTGCTGAGAGTCACCGTAATACTATTGCGGAGTATTTAGCCCTGAGTCATTCAAACGTGGTGAAAAAAAAATGGCGGCTCTTAAATTCGCAGTGGTACATCAGAACTGCACATTTAACACACACTAGCAGGCTGGTTGTTGTTAGTTTATTGATATCGATGACGATTATTTTGCGAGTGGCTGATCAGAGTTACCGTTTACGTACTTATCGCCTTAAATAAGTTATATATTCTATATAAAAATCAGGTAAAAAGAATAGGTAACTTTGTATAAATTTGTGCAATGTTGTAACCCAAATTTCTACTGAAACCCCACTGTTCTAATTTCCGTTGTAACTTAATGCAACGCAAAGCAACATTAATGTTTAATGTCGAACTATTCTGAGGATCAAACTTTTTTTCCTCTGGTGATACAGATTTATGCAAAGGCTTTTATTTTTCTTGCTTGATTTCTTTAATGTCTCATCTTCTTCTTCCTAACGTTATCCTCGTCATGTAGTACCAGGGTCCGCTTAGATTGCAGAGGATATGGCTGTGGGGCGAGTTAAGATGACCGATTGCCATCTGACGTCATCCTCGGAACCTCCACGATCTCTGCAACCTTACGACTAATATCACAAATTGACATTAATCGGGTCCCACCGTTTCTTCTCATATTACCGCTTATTTACCCCATATTTTGTTTCCAGTTCCAAGTTACCCCTCGCATGGTACTGCTGGACTGCTCCAAGCTGCAGCTGGGCCGTGGCCGGCGGGACGACTCGGTGGCGGCCTTCCGCAGGAGGCTGGAGGTGTTCCGTGAGCTGAGCCTGCCCATGCTGAAGAGCCTGGACCAACAGCACCGACTCGTGATCGTGAGCTAACATTAGTCGATAAAATTTAAAAAAAACTAGTATTTTTCTTCCTACCCTGTTATCCCGGTCTAGTACCAGGGTCCGCTGACGCATGACGGACTGCCGTCTGACGTCAACCCAGAAATCCTCATATTCTCTCAGTTTACTAGTTTGATTTGTGGGAAGGCACACCAAGGTGGAAGGCTTTTTCGGCGAGGAATGAAAGGTGGAATAGATGGGGAGGAGAGAAAGGATGCGAATACTACTGTCACGGACTGTTTAGGGGGAGTGACACCTAGCAGCTAGGGTGCCCGTAGTGAATCAGACTAGTTATCAGATAAATAAAGGAAGAGAGGGAAGGCACAGGGGAGAGTGGCAGACGCAAAGAGTGGCCTATGCCCAGCAGGGAGTTATCAAGGGCTAACAAAGATGATGATGATGAATCATAGTTAAACTCAATGATATATGGACCAAGTAAAATTAGTCAATGTATGACAAATTTAAGCACGCCAATTGAAAAATAAGGGCACATGGTCTCTTCTCTGAAAAGATTGAAGGTTCCTCATTCAGCTGCAGAGCCCTGATTTATACCAATAGAAATACTCGCACGTCACCATTTAAAAACGTAGGCCCACCTAATCCCGCTTGGTTCCAACGATTATGCGGGCTGAGTAAGATTGATGACGACCAAAGAACGAGGGCCTCAACCCTCCGAATCCTTGGGATTATGACCCATTAATAACAATTCATTTTTGGCCGACACTCGCGAGTTTATTCAATGAACAACCTTCGGATAAGTGAAATGTAATTATGTATTTGTAATTTGATTATGACGTGAAAACATTGATGTCCTTGTGCTCATTCGGCATTGACACTAGTTTTATTTTTGTAACGCACCCAATGTTCGGGCAGATATTGCCCTGTCGGAACGTTGGGTTACCTACTATTTACTATATTCCATTATCCTATAATATTACCCCTTCCCCGTTCCCGATAAAAAAGTTTAAATTGTCGAAAGCGCTAAGGTTACATTAGGAATCTCAATTGTTCTTTCATAAGAACCTCCTGATGTGTGTGTGTGTGTTTGCGCGCGCGTGTGTGTGTGTGTGTGTGTGAGTGCGCACGCGCGTGCGTGTGCATGCGTGGGTGCGTGCGTGCGTGCCGGCGTGTGTGTATTCGAGTACTGATGCATAAATAATTGAAGATATCCAGTATTTGGTGGTTCAGTGAAAGGGAACTACCTTTTTATCAACTTACAGAGGATTACGACTTAACAAGGTTCGAGTTATAGAAATTCAACAGTAAAAACTCCTAGCTGTAGAAAATCTGCAAGATAAACGTAATACCTTTAACAGTCGCACTAATTCTATTGTAAATTACGCAAATAATAAATATGTAGATAAATATCACAATCCACTATATAAAAAACTAAAAAAGGTTAAAATAAGGAAGGCTATAATTATCAAAAGAGTTGACTTAACAAGTAACGCATAAGTCTACGATTTAAACAACAGTAAAACCTCAACAGAAAATACAAAAGCGGCGAAATCCGCGTTTTTATTTAGGATTTACGACCTCCAGCCTATTCGATATCGCGGCCTTTGAAGAAGTTTTATGTTATTTACAGAGCATTGACGCAAACAGTCCCAAAGTACATAATAATGTATAAGTGTCTTCATAAATGTGTATGTGTCTTTATTACTTATTACATAATTTTTGGATCAAAATTTTTGTTTTGAAATTATGTATGTCACCCCTAACTGGTGATTTCCTATATATCTATAGTGAAGTATTCTTGTGGTTTTTTAGACAGTTAATAGAATTAATACATATATATATATAAAATTGAAGTGTCTAAACGTTCAAGTATTTTTTTTACTAATTGCACATGTACACTATATGTATATGATACATACAAGAAAAACGCTAGTTAAACCGTTTCTGTCAGTCTGTCTGTATGTTACGGGCAATCTTTGAAATGGCTGGACCGAATTGAACGAGAAATTGACTTGCGTCTAGCTGATGTTACAAGGAATAACATAGGCTACATTAGTTTGGGAATAGGGTTCCGCACGAAAAAATAAAAACCCCCAAATTTACGCAGTCGAAGTCTAAATAGGTATATGTATGTCAATTAATTATTTAAAAAAAAATCAAAATTTAATTATTCATGTAGACAGCGCTTTTGTACATCTAATATGTTTTTTTTTACAGAGAATCATCAAAAATATATATATTCTTTCACAACACCCAAGCAGTTTAGACTTTCTTAACAATTTGAACGACATCTTCATCCGCAAGCACATGGTCGATTCCAACCTTTTGAGGCTGATGTTTCACAGAAGAACCCCATACTAAGGCGCTGTAACGGAAAACAAAGCTTTTTAAACCCAATTTTGTTGATTTAATCACTCGAAGGTGCAGCGATTAAAGCGGCTATAATAGGTGGGACTTCTCCAAGAAAATTTAAAGACATTTGGATAGATCGCTGGGTTAAGCAGCTCTTACCGCCGCCGGGTTATAGATGGGTGACCCATTGCAACACTGGTTTTTCAAATATCCGAAATGTTTCGTGTGTCGGAAGGTGCGTAAAAAAGTGGGTCCCGAATAATGCCTCCGAGTAATATTCGTCTTGTGGGGATACCAGGGATGACGTTTGACAACAGTCTGTCATCTTAACTCGCCCCACAGCCACATCTACACTTCTCCAGATTTAAGCGGACCCTGGTACTAGACTGGGCTAAGGCTAGGCAAAAGACACAGATCCTGGTATTAAACTGGGCTAACACTATGCAAAAGACACGGATCCTGGTACTAGACCGGGCTAACACTAGGCAATAGACACACACATTATACAAAACATACTCACTATTTAAACTCTTTTACGATAGACCTATGAAGCTTGTTGCAGAAGTCTTCAACGCTGGTTCTGTCCGCGTGCAATACAACAGGTGCGTTGTAATCAGGTAGCTGTCCCTTTGGTTTTGTGTATATCCTGATCAGTTTAAGGTATTCCCACATCTTTTCCAATAGATCGTCAAAGTTCCATTTGTGATGGGCCGAGATTGGTACAGGATCGTGGTAACATGGCATCCCACAACGATTTGACGCCATCGGCTTCGGTCTACTGTCGCCCTCATTGCCTGGTAGAAGCTTTTTGATTTAGGATAACAACTAGTCGTATATATATAGTGATATAGGTATATTTAACGTTACAAACAGACACTACAATTGTGTGTATAGACACATACTTGTTGTAGAGAGAGACGAATCTCTTAGCATTCCATGGGTTCACCGTGCGGGTGACGGTTCCATCGCGTTGCAGAGGAAGGGACCATAGCAGTGCCCGGGACTATATAGTATCACGGTAAAAAAAATTACCACATTTTATGCGGATAAAGTCGCGGGCACAGCTATAAACATATACAGGATATATATACAGGACTATATGACACGGACAGACGTCCTATAACATAGGCATTAAGTTGTCTACCTAGTTCCTAAGGTAGACAACATAATGCCTGTGTTATAGCTAACAGCCGCCTGTTATACACAAATATATTTTTTTTAGAAATATATAATTACATACTTATGGATAATACACCCAGACTCGAGGTGGGAATCGAACCCACGACCCCCGGAGCAGAAGTTAGGGTCACTGACCACTGCGCCAACGGGCCAGCCACCCACCACAGTTAGGAAGAAACCCTTCGTGAGTCGGAGTTAACACACACACAACTTTTTATAATTTATTCTCTTATGACGGTAAATCACGCCTGATGGTAAGCGGTTATGCAGGCTTTAATGAGACATATATGTACTAACTCATGCAATTAACGTAAAGTTGGTATTTGAGTGAAACAGAAAGTTTGTGTTTGACGGAATGTTTACCGATGTAAGCTTTACAAGTCAGTTAAGCAATGCAAGTGACTTGCAATATGCCGGCTAAAGGTTGTGACATGGATATACGGCAGGGGTGTCCAACATTTGGGTGTTTTTATGACTGGCTGATGGCGCTGGGGACAGTGACCCAATCAATCAAACCCACAACCCTGCCTCCGGGGGCTGTGGGTTTGATTGTCCATTGGCATATAAATGCACACGTATAGATAATATCATATAGACAAAATTATCTAGATAATATTATCTATATGATGTATGTATTTATAAATTTGTACACAAAAATATTTATGTATAATTTGTGTGGGGCTATCGATGCCCATGGACAACTGTAACCAGAAGTTACACGTACAAATCTTAACTTAAATGGGAGAGGAAAGAGATGAAAATTGTGAGATACATAGTGATGAATAAACAGAAATATTGAGTTAGACGAAATTTTACCGACGTAAATTTTACAAGTAAGTGACTTGCAATATGCAGGATAAAGGCTAGTGCGACATGATATATAACACCAGCGTATTTTTAAGTCATCCATTAGATTTACAAATACTCACCTTAGTCTTCTGTAGGAAAGAGCTTCTTTAAATGTATTTGATATCCGACCTCCTCCGTGTTTCCGAAGGCACTTAAAACAGTGGGACCCGATTAATGTCACTTTGTGATATTAATCGTAAGGTTGTAGAGATCGTGGGAATTCCGAGGATGACGTCCAATAGCAATCGGTCATCTTAAATGGTCCCACAGCCAAATTCTTTGCAATCTAAGCGGACCCTGGTACTAAACGGGGATAACGCTAAGTAGTAAAAGTAGGATATATTCGTAGAAACTACATGGCATACGGACGATTGTTCCCGTAGTATATAACTTAATTATAGGTAACAGCTGCATGTTATACATATTTTTTTTTTGTAAATATATAAATATATACACAATACACCCAGACTCAAGGCGGCAATTGAACCCACGACCCCCGAAACGGAAGGCGGAATCATTGCCAACTGCGCCAATGAGCCAATCTTATCCATTCAACAGCTCTCAGCTATTCTATGTCATAGTTGCTTTCTAGCTGTAGCTAGTAGTCTAGTGTGTAGTAGTGTAGTTGACTTTGTCCTTGTGAATTCAGTGATTTTAAATGATTTTGAGGCAATTCTTTCAGTGCTGATTTTATGTTTATCGTTATTATAAGAGAGTTGGGATGCCTTTGCCCTGTAATGGAAAAAATAGGCACCTAATAATATTAATAAAGTATTAAATAAAGGATGAGACGAATTTCTTAGCATTCCATGGATTCACCGTGCGGGTGCCGGGTCCATCGCGTTGCAGAGGAAGTAACCATTGCAGTGCCCGGGACTTGTGACCCAGGTGTAGGTTTAGGAGAAATATATTGAGATCAGTATTTATACGATACTAACGTCACTCAATTGTTTTCCCTGAACCTCTCCACTAACAGTTGAACTCTATAGTATCGTTTTAAAGTTGAAATTGACTTTTAAGAATGACTACAAATCGTTTGTATAGGAGTATAGAAAAGTGTCGTTTTTAGACTTTTTCAGGCAATTTTTTTAAATTTTACGAACCATCCTCGTACTTCACGGAATATTATAAAAAAAGAATTAGCGAAATCGGTTCAGCGGTTCTCGAGATTTGCGCTTAGCAACACATTTTGGGATACATTTTTATATATATGGACTAGCGAACCCACCAGATGCAGTCTTGCCAGAATTTTGGCTCGCTTGCTAACTACATAACGACTAAAGACTATAGATTTATATGATGGTAAGTAATAAATATATATGACTATATGACACACGGACGTCTGTTCCTAAGGTAGACAACTTAATGCCTGTGTTATAGGACACAGATGCCTGTTATACACAAAAAAAATTACACAAAATAAATACATACATATGGATAATACATCCAGATTCGAGGCGGAAATCGAACCCACGACCCCTGAGCAGAAGGCAGGGTCACTGCCCACTGCGCCAATGGGCTAGTCAAAAAAAGTACGAGCATTATGCTTGGGCAAAAAAATTGCTTCGTTTTATTAAAAAAACATAGCTGTTCGAATCAAGTTTTTTTTTTGCCTAGGGAGCAAACGGGCAGTTGGAACACCTGACAGTAAATATAGGAAACAAGGTTTAAACTTACTAAGTTTACAGTGATATTTTAATTCATAGCAAGAATTGTTATTAGTTTATTTTAGAATTTTATTTAAACCTTCAAACCCTATTTCACACCGTTTCAAAAGTAGCCTATGTTCATTTCCAAGGCCTTCTTTTTCAGGGTCTTTTTCATCAAAATTTATTCAACTAATTAGGAGTGAAAACATAACAGACAGAGTTACTTTCACTCGTATAATATTAGTTTAGATTTAGATTAGTAAGGAAGTAAGGACTAGTAAGGCATGATACGAAAGTCAGGTCATCCTTACTTGGTGGATGGTACTGTCATCAGTACCATAACTAGTTTCTTGGAACCATGAGTATCTACCTAATGCTACAACACTTAACAGTAATAAGAAAATTAATATATTTAATACATTTTCTATGTATATCTCAACATATACAATATGTATATATATATACGACCTTTTTAATGAGGTCCTATTAAAAGACCGATATCGTCTGTCCCCCCCCCCAAGTACCGGTGACGCTGTCGAGGCCGATAGGGCCAACAGCAGAAACCACACAAAAATAAAAAAAATGCAGAAATTGATTTCTTATATTATAATATGCATTATTTTCAATGACCTAATTAATACAATGAACTTTCCACACCATTATATTTTATCTGCATGAGTCAGACTTAATTATGCGGTTTACGTTAAAACGCCGTAAGCATATTAAGAAAATAGTTAAATACCTATTGGTGGTCCACGTCTATTGTTTATGAAAGTTGAAGCGTATTTCTCCTTTGACTCATTTGTACAATAAATTCCGTTGAATCGGATTTATTTCTACATATTATTTACGGTTTCGAAACGAGACCTTACCTAATTTGTTCGTAGAAATGTCGTTTATAAATGGATGCTAGTGCATGGAAAATGTTGTTCTCAAGTAATTTCTAAAATAAAAAATACAAGGAAATATAAATTTTTTACAAGGCATAGTGCATTTATTGAAAAGGAAATCTTTACATTTGATAACTTTAAGGAATACTTTACATTTAGGTACTACAGTCTATAGGGATTATCTGTGTCCATAGTTGTGAAAAGGAATTCCTTGAATTTATTATCGTTTTCCTTTCAAGTAAGCTTACAACTTGTGAAGGAAGTAGATACGACGATAGCCCAGTAATTTTAGGGAAAGAATCATCCAAATTTCAGACTATTTTCCACACAAACTGTTAGCTTGATAAAGTGTAGATGCGGTCTATGGTGGAGCGCGCTTGCCTAGAATAAACCTATTCACTCTTGCCTTAAAGATATTTTTTCCGGGCAGAAGAGGCAATAAAGGAGTACAGGGGGCAGGGGGTTTGGCGGTGGGTTTTTCGGATCAAAAAAAAAAAAAAAAAAAAAAAAAAAAAAAAGCGTACACATACGTTTTAGGAAAAATAAGATCACATTCATTATGTTGTCGTTTTATGAATTGCTTAGTGTTCAACCCCCCCCAATTTGTGTTACGTAATACTTGAACGGCCCCTTTGTACATACTGCGGTTTTCAAGATGTCGTAATAGGTGATCTTTCGCTTATATATATATATATATATATATATATATATAATTATGAACATTACTGTACCACAAAATATCAATTGTATTTTACTTAAACGTATTTTCCTTGTGTTATTTCGACTACAGCTCGTATACATATATATTACAATTAATTTTCATTCCAGAATTGTTTGGGTACGATATTCTCGTAGACGACATGCTTAAACCGTGGCTGTTGGAAATTAATTTATCGCCAAGGTAAATATATTATTACCCTCAATTTATTGCTATTGGAGTAGTGCCATTATATTACTGTATAAAAAAATCTAGTACTATTAGCGTGATTTGAAAAATGTTTGATAATTGGTTTATTGGATACCTTCAACATAAAGCGCAAAAAAATTCTCTTCTCTATTCAGAAGAGAAATTTATTTATTTATATATACATATAATTTATTATATATAATAAATTATATGTAAGGTTCTTAGTGCTCCTGCCTCACCGAGACGCCGTGGCGACGTCGCCGGCTAAGTAGCCATGGATATCTGAGGTTTTCGAATGAGTAGCCAGTAGTAATCGTGGCTACGCTTCTAATTTGGCGACGTCGCCAATTGAATTACCTGTACAAATTTTAATATGAATTATTTGTATACGTAACCGGCGACGTCGCCATGGCCACTCGGTGTGGAAGGGCTCTTAAACAATTGGAGTGAATATATCGGAAGTGATATTCAATTCTCAATCATTGCCTAAATTAATTAATTTACTCTGTATAAGAGTTACTCTATGTATGATTTTGTCTGTATTAGATTTACTCTACGTAATAATAGGCTTTACATATTATTTTTTTTCAATGCATCAGCTTAGCCTGTGAAAGTCCTTTGGACGCTAGAGTGAAGTCCGCCTTGCTAGCGGACACCCTGACCCTGGTGGGACTCCCCGCTGTTCCCATGTCCAAAAACGAAGCTTCCCTGCAGTCCAACTCTCTTAAAATGAGGATCGGAGCTGTAAGTTGTATTTTAATAAATTTGTCTTATAGGTACACTTTTATTACAATTGTAAATACTAGTGGGATTGTATCAGTATTGGTTAGGCAGATGGGGGAGATCTGGCAGTGAACGCTTACATAAATGTGGTTATATCTCATCAAAAACATACATAAATGTGAAATGAAAGCGACGTTTCTTAGTTGCGCCAACGGCAGGAACAGCAGCTCGGCTACATCAAGAGTACCGTGGTAGAATGGGCGAGAGAGCCTGTGATGTTCCATCATATTTCACAGGGTTTAGTGGATATTCTGGCTCAAGCCATTCAGTCCCACAGTTCCGGTTACTATTTAGTACCAAAAAAAGAACAAAACAAAAATCTTTAAGGAAGGCAAGGTTAGTTATAATCCAATAACCCATACAAACAATAATTTAATCAGTTTGTTCACACACGACGAGATTGCATAACTACCTACGACGGACTTTATTTATTTTGGTCGATACGCGTCGTATTGACCGTGACAGTAGCCATGGGCGATTCAAACAAAGAAGTTCTCTTAATCTTTGGTTGAAAAAACGGACAGACAGCAGAGGTGATTATCTATATTCCATATCGAGATTTTTCGATAAGAGGACTAAGAATCTCGCAATTTCAATTTTATGCGAACGAAGTCGCAGAAACAGCTAGTCTATAGATGTATATGAAAGCGAAAGGTCACTTATCACGAAATCTCAAAAACCAGTGTATGTGACGTTGAAATGATTTTTTACTATTTGCATTACGACCATAAGTACCTGTAGCATAAGCGCAAGTTGAAACATTTTTGTCTGTCTGTATGTCGGTATTTTTGTTCCGTGTAATATCCGAAACGGCTAGACCAATTTGAACGAGACAATCACTGGTGGATACCTGATGTTATAAGAAATAATATGGGCTACTTTACTATTCGAAACTTAATTAGCGTTCCATACAAAATGGAAACCCACAAAATTTAACAAAATCTCTGAAATCACACGTCAATTTTCCTATGAGCACCCCTGAACTTCAATGTTTCAATTGACTGGCCTATTGTGTCTTTGCCATAATAAAAATACAAAGATATAATTCTCATAATCAGCGCTAAGTACATCAAAGTCTTTGTTCCTCTATGTCCTTGAAGTCTACAAAGTACCGCAAAACTTTGCGCGCCTACTCACACTACATGAGTCCCCAGTCCACAGTCCCTGGCCACACTACATGATCATTCAAATTAAGCTATGTCTGGTTTTGGCATCACAAACGTAACTTGTAGATAGTGGAAGGGGTGCCAAACATTTTAATTCTTTCAAGTGGCAGGGAATCTTTAAAGTAAGATCAACAAAGGTATCACTTCAAGTTATTAACAATTGGAAGGCTATTTAAGAAACTTATGATAGAAAAATTTTAATCATCAACATTGCGTATGGCATCCTGTTTTTAGAGCCTCAATAGCTCAACGGTATAAGGTATGGACTGAAATACGCAAGGTATGGCATCCTGATAATTCATTTCAAGTACAGATTCCCCAACCACGCTACTGCTGCTGATAGATGATGCAAGAGTGCAACTTAGATATTATGCCAGAGACGAGACAGAGCAAGCACTCGGGAACAGAACAAACCAATTTAATTGAAAACAATTAAATATAAAACTCGTCGTCCGTCAAGTTAAATGTAATTATACCGGCTCGGCAAAGAGATCCTTATCTATACTAATACATAAAGCTGAAGAGTTTGTTTTGTTGCTGGAACGCACTAATCTCAGGAACTACTGGTCCGATTTGAAAAATTCTTTCAGTGTTAGATAGTCCATTTACAGAGGATGGCTATCGGCTATATATCATCACGCTAAAATTGAATCTCTTTTTTTTTTACCTAATTTTACACGGTTGTATTCGGGGGCCAGCTAACAATATATACGAAATTTCAATCACTCGTATAAACCTTTTCATTTCAATGAAATTACTTGACCAGAGCGATCAAAATGGTTGAGTTAAATATGGTCCGTCAGTCACAATCGCATTTCGCCTATATTAAGGTTTAAACGGGTATTAATAACTCAACCGGCCGTGACAGTGTGATGCTGACATTGATTGATTGTTCACGTTTACTTGTGCACTCTGTATCTATATATATATTATATAAACATTATAGACTATCTGAAGCATGCGAAATTACGCGTATCAGCTAGCCTCTATATGAGGAGGTCGTGGCCTAATCAGTGGTCGGCATTTGAGGTTAACTAGCTCTTGCTGCGACCAGGTGATAGGTGACCCATTCTAGCACTGGTTTACATTTGATATCCGACCTCCTCCGTGTTTTGGGAGGCACGTAAAATAGTTGGACACGAATAATGGCATTTTGTGATATTAGTCGTAGTAGAGATCGTGGGGGTCCCAAGGATGACGTCAGATGACAATCAGTCATGGCTACTCGCCCTACAGCTATATCCTCTGCAATCTATGCGGTCCCTGGTACTTGACCGAGATAACGCTAGGCAGTAGAAGAAGATATAGACATTGGATAATAATAATTTATGTACTATACCATTCACATTAGATAAGATGAAGGTGATTTCTGTAGAAATGCTGTAACCCTTCTTTTTTTTTTGTCGCCGGGAAATGCTTTTAACCACTGCCCCGTTCGCAAATAATATGCGTGGGCGCAAAAATGCTATAGTAACCTGTGTGTTATTTAATTATTTTTCCACTGATATTCTTATAATTATTCTTTTTACGAAATTCGACCGCAGGAGCAGCACTAACTTTCAAGTAAAAACCGAATCATCAAAATCGGTTTACCCAGTCACAAGTTCTTAGGCAAACATTAAAATTATTTCAGCCGAATTGAGAACCTCCTTTTTTGAAGTCGGTTGAAAATTAAAACAAGAAACCAGAGGACATACCAACATTTAAAAAATAATCAATGATGATACTTACAGACAGCCAGTGAAGAATCTGAGGATTAACAGCATCCAGACGTTTGTGGAGAAGGCAGAGGCGATGGAGAACCCAGCAGACGCTACCATACTCTTAATATGCGATTATTTTCAAAATGAAAAAAATATAAACAGGGCACGTAAGGAGGAGCCAAATAATTTGATCTCGCTCCATCTTCAAATTTATATCGGGCCGGCCCTGCAAACAAGCAATAAAATTTTTCCTCTTTATAATATTAGTATAGATATATTTAATATTTCTTGTCTATTCTTAGGTCCAGTGAACGGTATGCACCGATCAACGAGTGAGGCCGAAATGGCTAAGTACGAACTGGGAACACAAAATTTGTTAGACGACAAAAAGGCCGACAAAAGAGGGCGATCACCTTTCAAGTAAGTCTCTTAAAACATTACTCTTTGTAACAGCAATTCCTGATTCAGTTATGTGTCTAATGTAACTCTAAGTTGGAAATAAATTAAATCAATTTAATCCATCCATTCAAAATTCCAATCCGTTTATTCATACAGAATTTTTTTGAGCACTTATGAACAACATATGTATAATATCATTATTTTTTTTTATAATTATAATAATTTGGCCATACAATTTACAAATTATATGCTAAGCTTGCCAGGGTTGCTCTATATAATTTTTCTAGTTAATATTGTTTTAATTTGAGGTACTTACATAACTTAATGAGAAAAAGAACGTCAGTTATTTCTGAAAAGAGAATTACAGTTTTTTTAATAAACATTAATTAGATATACATATACAGGATTATATGACACACGGACGTCTGTTCCTAAGGTAGACAACAACTGTGTTATATAGGTAACAGACGCCTGTTATAGACAATGTTTTTAGTAGAAATACATAAATACATATAGATAATACCCTCAAACTCGAGGAGGGAATCGAACCTACGACCCCCGGAGCGGAAGGCCGGGTCACTCCCCATTGTACCAACGGGCCATCAAAATTTTAGATACTTCTTCTTGTATTTAAAAATTCTCGTGTCGCAATGTTAGTTACCATACTCCTCCTAAACGGCTTGACCGATTTTTATGAAATGTTATGTGCTTATTCAGTACGTCTGAGAATCGGCTACTATATACATATTTTTCATACTCCTAATTCATAAGAGTGGCTCAACCCAACAGCTTGTTTTATGTAAATATCGTACCTGAGTAAATATCGTATAAATAAAATGTGCATATCAAAAGAGCCTCAATAGCTCAACGGTATAAGGTACGGTCTGAAACCCGCGAGGTACCCGCTTAAAACCCCACCGCCGTTGGGGTATTGTCGCACCCACTCCTAATTTATCCTTAGTAAGAGGGGAAAAAGGGAATATTGGACATACTTAAAAAGTGTTCCTAATATTCATTAAAAAAATTTTTTTATGCAATTATCTTCAGAACAGACGTCCCTATGTCATATAGAGCCTCAGTAGCTCAACGGTATATGGTAGTAGGTAAGGACTGATATCCGCAAGGTACCCGGTTCAAAAGATTTTTTCCTACTTACGTGATACTTATCGTTATATTTTGGACAATTCACACAATATCTTTATAATTTATAGCCTGTGTGTTATTCTGAAGTATAAACTATATCATTGTAAAGTTTTATTAAAATCCATTCAGTAGTTTTTACGTGGAAGAGCGTCAAATATACATCCATACATCTATGTGTACAAACTCGTTCTTTTCGTGGCTCGACTATTTTGAATTAGTGCTTTTAAAACGTTTGACGATTCAAAAGAGCTTGTAAAAGTCTACCTGAGTAATAATGAAAATTTGAAAAGATTGAATTTGAATTTGGTGTTGTTTAGTGAAATTTTGGTATTAATTAATTCAGCTTTAAAATGTACAAGACTGACATAAAGTAAGAAGATATTTATTTATATATCCCCAAATTAATAGCAATTGCCTTATTTTTTTTTTTGATTAATAAAAAAGTACTATTGTTCTAAAAGATACGTTTTTTAATGTTAAAGGGTCAAACGGGCATCGGCTGTTCCCAGATCTAACTAACCACACTCATGGAAAACTGCACTATAAGATAAAGTGCAGATGAGTGGCCGGCCTTTGAGAAATTCATACATATTCAATTGTCCATGAAGTGCAGTTGCTATCCAACGGTATTCTATGATTATAGTTATAAATACAGTATGACTATTCTACATTGTTGCCGGTGAGAGACGTAACGAGGTGAATCCTATATAGCAATTGGAGACCTGCCTTTAGCGTCAGTCGCAGCCGCCAGGATGTCTAGCTCGACTAACGGGGACTTTTCATACTGACTGGAATCATAGAGAAAAAACGTGAGTAACAGCTAGTTATTGAATAAAATCGCAAATAGCTGGATTTCTAGCTTGACTGTCGGAGACTCATCACAATAGTGTGTGCACGTCTATTCGCCTAAATTTTCGCCGATGCTCTCATCTTCTCATTAGGTCTCTATCTAACAGTCATAGCCGCCTGGTTGTCTAGCGCGATTGGTGGGAACTCTAGACAGTACTGGGACCATAGAGAATAGTCGTGAGAAAGAGCATTATTGAATAAAGTCGCTACTGCCTAACTGTCTAGCTCAACCGTCGGGGATTCTTCACACTAATAGAACTGTTGATGTGAAAGAAAAATCGCGAGTTAACAGCTAGTTGTTTAATAAAGTGTAACCATTCGCCTACGTTATTACTAGTGAGAGACGTACCACTCGTAACTCCCTGGATGTCCAGTTCTGTCAAAGGAGGCTCTTTACACTGATGGAACTATAGATGCGAAAGAAAAGTCGTCTGAGATGTGTTTTTGGTAATGATATAGATGACTTATTTTATTCAATAAATATACTCAAATATTTTAAAGGGTACACTTTCAACTCCATTAAATTGTTTTTTTTTTATTGGAGATAGGCATGCGCTTGATCGTAGCCTTCTGGTCGTGCAGATGTCCATGGGCGCCGGTAGGCATTTCGGTGCCTGCTGCCTGCTCGTCTGGCCCTTGTAACATAAAAAAAAATTTAGAAAAAAAACAGCAAGAGGCGGTAGGATTCTATTAAAACAATCACTAACTTGTGTGCTCCGGAGAACAAACCCGCAATTCATGTGCTCTAGTCGTTGTACCATAACGACTTTTACATCCCTAAACGTTAATAATATAAGATGGTACATTTTCGAAGTCTTACAAGAGCGTGACTGACTTGAGTCTTACTGAGCGTGTTCCCCACATAATTGGGTAAACTATAGACTAAGGAGCTTAGGACGGTGAGCTTTGAACAGAGTGCTGGCGAGCTTTAACAACGTTCAGGTGTATTTTGCAGCAAATAACTTTGTTGTGAAGTAGGTACAACCGCTGAACTAAATCCACTGCAACTTTAAAGCCCCCGAAGGCTTCGACTTATAAGCTTCGAAAGACAGTCGGCTATTATTGTAGTTCAGACGTCTTGATACCTTTATTTATCGTCCTTGATGCCCGACTGGAAGTCTCTCTACATTACAGAAAACTAAAGCCAATGTATTCAATTCGCGTAGTTATGTATCTATGCTATGGTGATTATGATTGCCAGATGACTTTGTGTATAGGAATTGAATGCTCATGTCATAGGCACGTGTCATTCGGCTACGGTGGCTGTTAGTTGTGTCTCATCCTCGTTAAAAAAGTGATTCGCACAATTTTCGTTGCTATTATTGTTAATCACCGATGGCAAGTGTAATGCCTGGCCCAGAGTCTACATTTAAACATGGTATATTCTTCTTCTTCCCAGCGTTTCCTCAATACAACACCAGGAACAGTGTTTTCAATGTTTTGCTCCCATCTTGCCCGATATTGTGCATCCTAAATAGTTAGTCCATTGGCCCTCATAACATGCTCATATTCAGCTAGTATTCTATCGGAACTCCTCGGTGTCTAGTTCCATCTATAGTTAAGGGAAGATACTGTAATTATTTGGAACAAAATTTTAATATGTAACGAATTATCTATTGTTAGTTGTAATTATAATTTTAATCATAAAAGTAAATGTATCGACTTATCTTTAGTAAAAAGGCTCTTTATAATCTGTGTTACCTTTCTATCAGTATTACCAATGTGATAATCATGATGTAGGACGTATGTTATTGGCCGGCCGCAATGGCGGCATCAGTGACATATACCGATAGCAGTGTTACCATTATGAAATAAATATATACAGGACTATATGACGCACGGATGTCTCTGTTCCTAAGGTAGACAACTTAATGCCTGTGTTATTAAAATACATACATATAGATAATACAACTTTTTGTGTCATACAAACATTGTGTTTCCTGTCACTATATTATATTTGGATTTCGTAACATTAATTTGGAACAAACTTCTATATTATGTAGCATTACGATCGGAAGCGAAGCGTGAAGTTTGATCGCTACCTAATCGAAAATCGACATGATCCAACCTCGTTAACAATAAAACATCTGTAATTTTGCTGAAGAATAATAAACTATTTCATTTCATTTCACATATAAGTGAAATCGAAGTGTCTGTATTTAACGATGAAATGATTTTTAACCCCCCGACGCGAAACGAGGGGTGTTATAAGTTTGACGTGTCTGTCTGTCTATCTGTATGTGTGTGTGTGCGTGCGTGTGCGTGTGTGTGTGCGCGCGCGCGTTTGTGTTTATTAATAAATGACTTAGCATTTTTTATCATAAAAGTTTATTTGTAACAACACTATTTACTGTTGGCAGAAAAAATAATTGTGGCCGTTTGAAAAGTTTGAAATTTTGCAAATTGTTATTTTTGACTCTTCCGACTCCAAAAAGGTTGCCGAGCCCTGGACTAGATGAATCAAAATAACTTGTAATACTCTTAGAATAAGAATAAAAAAATATTTATTTGCTAGATCATCACACCGCATACGGATACAAGAAAGGATTAAACAATATACACTAAACATTTGAAGACAGTCACAAAAACAAGCAAACAGTAAAATAAAATCTGTAACAAGTTTCTATAAAAAGAGAAAAAACAAAAAAAAAAGAAATCAAATTAGAATAAAAGTAACACATAATATAATCTGTGCATGCAGTGCAACGACGCAAAGCGGCAGCTACTCAGTTATACGTCGAAGTGACAATACTTAACTAATCTACTTCATATGCTGTTTCTTTCTTATATCAAGTCGGTTATATTCAATAATTGTTTTTTTTTTTACATTACAAGGGGCAAACAACCCGGTGCTTCATCTTAGTGACTATCGACTCCCATGGAGTACTGCACCACCAGGAGGCTCACAGATGCGTTGCCGGCCCATAAGGAGGAATTTGGACCACTGGGAACTCTCAGAAACCGAACGAAATGCGACAACAATACCATCACTTGACGTGATAGCTTCGCGTCGATCTTATACAACCCTATTTATTGCCCAACACTAAAGTGCGCTCAACTTTACAACCAATTCATTCAGTGTCTCGTAATCTAGACTCTGAATGAATTGGTTGTGAAGTTTTTAGCAATACAACAATATCACGTTCAGAATCTATGTTAAAACAAAAAAAATCCTTCCATTTTTTAGGGTTCCCTGGGAACCCGTATAATTTCGCTCTGTCCGTCCGTCCGTCTGTCTGCCCGTAATGTGGTCCCACACTAACATTTCCAAACTATTAGACGTAGAGACTTGATATTTTCGATGTCGATAGAACGTGCTAAAAACTCAATAGGAAAATTATTCTGAACAAAATCGGACAACAACTTTTGAAGTTATTTAACAAATACGTTTATAGCGTATCAGATAGTTGGTGCTGGAGTGAAGGCGAGGGCGTTAAATTAACAGGGGTGCATTAATTACTCACTCAAGCAAGGTGCTAATCTAGCTAATCTACTTTCTTAAAAATTTATCGCTGTCTACTTACAATTTTTAACCTTGTCTTGCTAAATATTAGGTATGACAGTTTTACAATGTTATAAAAAGCGTGCCAATTGTTTTCTTTTCGAATTTATGCTTTCGATTTTTATTTGCAGCCAGTGTCTTTTTTATTCAATGCATATATTTTATTAGAAACTTAATGGGAGACATTAAAACTCTGTGGTAAATTTATACATAAAAAACAATGCAGTAATAAAATTTTATACAACATTACTGCGCTGCTTTGATCCTAATCAGAAAACGCGTCCTTTGTGATCGGTTATGCACCTAGTGATCAATAATAACATTACTGCGTAGCTCGGAGACCAATTTATTTGTGTAAAATCAATAACAAAATGTATACAATACCAATTACCAAGGCACACACCTGCACTACAATATACTGTCTTTTAGAAGGTGGTGGGTGGGTAGTTTTTAAACACACAGATATGGAGATAGGTAATGTCTATAAATGTACTTTATACTAGCGAGCAACTGTACCGACTCAAGCGGCCCGAGGTAAATTTTAGGATGGAGCCAGATCCAATTATCCCCCCCCCCCTAGTTGCTTTGTTTATAACTTTGATATAAAATATATTGTCCTAAAGTCGTATATTAATAATGCGCCCTAGTTGAGACGTCTCCTTGGACTTTGCGCCTGGAGCGGCCATTCCGTTCGCCCTATGGTAGAGCCGGCCCTAGACTCAAGCCGTGGATTGGCAGAGAATGTTCTTTTTTCGGAAATGGCTTTTCGTATTTTCATAAAACGTTTTTTATTCGAATGCCTAATTATTATTCGGATAATACAGCAATTTTCATATATATGGTGCGGTCAAACTTTTCCTTAAATCGCGAAATCAATCTTTTATGATAATATACATCTTGAGTCGTTTCCGTTGCACGCGAGTGTAGATAGAGAAACGGACAAAGACAGATATCAATTACAATTATATATGTAAAGGCTAGCTGTGTCCGCGTAAAATTAGGTAAAAAAAATTAAAAATAGATTCAATTTAAGCGTGATAATATATAGCGTATAGCCTTTCTCGATAAATGGGCTTTCTAACACTAAAACACTTTTTCAAATCGGACCAGTAGTTCCTGAGATTATCGCGTTCAAGCAAACAAACAAACTCTTCAGCTTTATATATTAGTATACATAGATATGCTGATTTAGATGTAACAATAAAGACAGATGTTATAAAACGTATTTAAGCGGACAGCCTCATTAGTGTCGTTTGAAAAAGTGCAAGATACATAAGCGGTAATAGTAGATTATTGCACTAAGCGCAAAGTATGTCATTAATGACTTCCGAAACACGGAGGAGGTCGGATATCAAATATAAACCAGTGTTAGAATGGGTCAACCATATATCACCCGGCACACTGATTATACCACGACATCCTCAATATGTGCCGGGTATATATTTTAAAACTAGCGGAATATATCTTTATAATATGTATATATCAAAATAAATCTTTATATATGTATATGATTGTACTGTACGCGCGTATGTCACTGAACTCCTAAACAGCTGGACCAATTTGAATGATTTTTTTATATGCGTTTGGGTGGCGCCCTGGATGGTTTAGGTTTACAAATCAGCCCGGCAGATGGCGCTGTGTTCGGTATCTACGTTATTTTTTCATCGATTTTTACGTTTAAAGTTAAATTATGTTCTGTGTAAAGTACATTTAGTGTAATAAGTACGTGTAAAAATACCCTGCTGTGCGGCTCTCCAGTTCTGTTTGCTGCAACTTGGCTGACCCGCTTGATCTTCATATGTTTCGGATTAGAACGGACATGTAGCACGAATGGACCCGCAAAGGTGGGCCAATATGGCGACTATTGCAGCTTCGTACTTGATAGTTAACATGCAAAAATGTGAAAAACTAACTAGCTAAACTAGCTTTTAAAATATTTGACGATTCAAAAGAGCTCGTAAAAGTCTACTTGAATAAAATATCATTTGAATTTGACCAAGCAGGTCGAATAAGATATGGCACGACGATTCGGACGTCTTTGCGGGGAAATTGTGTACGACAATTGTCCCAGGAAAGAGGAAAATGGGCCGAGAAGGGGAAGACCTTTGCCCAGAAGTGTCACACAATAGGCTACTTTAAAAACAGAATGTATGTAATAAAATATTCGTAGATCCTCAACGAAGGTCTTAGGTTAAATGCTCCGAAGAAATTAAATGACGCTGCAGGTTTATCTCTTGACCTTCGTGTCGCTGTCAAGACCGCCTTATCTTAAATGGAAATTGGATTGAAATTAAAATCAGTAATACAAGTAATTTTTATATGCTATGGGACAAAGTGGCAGGCAGAAGAGTGCCATACCACAGATAACCAACTAATTCCACTAGGGGCTTATCTCTGATTGAAACATCTAGCAAAAGTCTAGAAATCTTAACTGTAATGGAAGTGCCTTTTACTAAAGGTGCTTAAAACTTTTGTACGGCACTTATAACAAAATAAAACAAATTAATACTTTTATATATCTGTTTTTGATGAATCTTTACGAATCAGATAGCTTATTTTATATAGGCTTCCTTATCAATGGCAAAAGAATTAGGGACAAAAAAATGGTATCTTTTGAAATTTCGCCTAATTTAACACGGACGAAGCTTTGCGGAAATGGCTACCCCAAAGACGAACCCGGATTTTGTATAAGGGACTAATAGAACGACCATCCAGCATTGCATTCAAATAACTAACAAATCGGTAGTCGAAGATTATATAACAGATAAAACTGTTTGGAATTGAGATGCTCCAGATTTGAACTTTATAGTTAACATGCAAACATGTAACTTAAACTCAGCTTCGTAAGTACTATTTTTAAAAGCTGCTTGCTGATTCTTCTCGTGGCTCTACTCTTCCGAATCAGTGGTAGCTTTTAAAATATTTGACGATTCAAAAGACCTTATAAAAGTCTGCTTGAATGAAATATCATTTGAATTTATCTCAAAGCACATAAAAACGGGCCTAAAAACTTATAACGTTAATGCCAAATATGGCGTCGACGTGGCTTCTGGTGATGTCTATCAGCATGCCAAATATGCATCGACTTGTCTTCTGGTCATGCCTATCGGCGGTAGTCAGTCAGGTCAAGGTGAACTGGCAATCGTTATGGCCTTTGTGATATAAGCCTGCTTATACACGGTAAAAGTAGGAACAAGGGGTATACCAGCAAAATCTCTGTACAACCTACTAAAAGACCTTGACTTGTCAAGAAGAGCTATCACAAGTTCATTATTAGAAAGGACATCTAAAGCCGCACTAGTAGGATCATACCAGATTTGGTTAGGCAGGGAGGGAACACTGGCAGTGAAGGTGACTGTTAGTGATCACTATAAAGAGCGCGCCCTTAAACCTGCACCTGGGTCAGAATTTCCGGGCACTGCTAAAGTTCCTTCCTTTACAACGCGATGGTTCGGCACTGGCATGGTGAATTCATGGAATCCTAAGATATTTGTTTCAGTGGGCAAGGTTACATTAATATTTACAGGTTACTAGCTGTTTCGATTTCTATTGATAGTCCTTTATATAGATCTTAGAATAATAATTATTTTATATAAAATAAGAACTTTAAGATGATAGTTTGATAAGAGAGCAGTGCCGTCAACAAAATGTCGATGCAGTTTGACGGACTTGTTGTATAAGATATTGTAAAGTTAATTTTGGAATAAATTAATTTTAAAAAATAAATAAATATCCAAATCGTTTATAATTGCAAAATTGTTTATATTGCAAAGTCCTTTCTTAGCAGGTGCCTACTATCTGCCTTCTTGCCAAATTTCATCTTTGTACATCCCGCAGTATTCGATATTACATGTTAGGTGAGATTTCGCCTTTATACCTATCGATTATATATATTCAGATAGGTAGGCTACAGTACATTTAGAATTTCTAACATAGAAATGCAAAACCTCATCCGTACGAACCGAAAGGAATGTTCCCAAAACATATCGTGTTCCGGTCGTATAACTCCGTTTTTCCTTAATTAGTGCGGACCCCCAAAAATGACAAACAGCCCGGAGTCACACTCGTGCGTGTGGACACTCGATAAATTCGGCAGAAATTGTCGGCACTAGTGGACGTATCGTAAGTTTTACCGCTGAAAATGTTGTTACCCTGCCTCATTATCGAACATGACATGCGTGAATGCATGTCATGTTCGCATCTAGTAGACGCAATTGTAAAAGATTTTTATTTAAATTTATCTATTTTCTAATATTATATTATATAATCGCGTATTGAGGAATATTCATATCCCCACAAACTTATGAGAGGTTTTTGGATATTAAATTGTATACATACAACTTGCTGTATAAATTAATATTAAATAAATAAAAATAATAATATATAAAATTCTCTTGTCACGGGGTGCGTTGCCAAACTCTTGCGAAACGGCTCGACCGATTTTCATGAAATTTTGCGTGCATATCGGCTAGGGTTGAGAATCGGTCAACATTATACTTTTCGTCGCTCTAAGTGATAAGCGTGGCTCACGCGGACGGAGTCGCGGGGCGCAGCTAGTATATATATTCTCTTCTCGTGAATTTATGCCATGATAAGTTACAACAGTTTGTGTATTCTTTAGTGCGAAATACGTCTGGCTGGGAGCCAGACGACTGCAGACAACTGGATTGCTATATTTTGCCTCCAACCGCTCAAGCTGACTACAATGTCAATGCCTGTCTAATGCCTAAAGTGTATATTCTATAACATAGTAGCGGATGTATTAGATACTAGCTGAAATAGGAACAGTAGTTCCTGAGATTGGCGTATTCAAGTATACAAACAAACTCTTCAGCTTTATATATTAGTACAGATTCTTCTCAATACTTGATTTTTTTATTACGATTCTATGTCGGCGGTAATAAAAATGTATCTGCAAATATGTCTCGTATTTGGTGTTTTTTTTAAGCTACCCTCTTTAATACTTTAAAGGAATTTCTATTTTGCAATAATTTGTCTTATATTATGGTTTTTTCTATTTATTTTAAAAATAATAATATATTTTTTACATTAAAAAAGAGCCGTTGAACCAAATAAAGGTTTGTCTCGGCACTTCGGACATTCACAAAGATGCATATTATACTTATAATTGCTTAACTCGACGCGCGCACCGATCGGTGCGACGATGCAAGTGGAACCGGTGGTTAGTACTCCAGCTAAAGTCCATCAGAAATAGAATTGAATCTTATTAAATTCATTGTATCTTTATACCGTTGAGTTGTAGGGGTTTATTTTAACGCTACCTACATCTTCTTTTTTACGACGGAAGACAGAAATTGCTGGCGTAACGTCTTAAGAAAAAAGTTATCAGACAGGATTCATGACCCTCAGCATTGAGGAATCGACTCAAAGAGAGACATCTTCTTTTTGAAGTGCGTTTTACTCACGAAGTTCGGCGATCATTTTTGCAACTTGTGCTCTTAATACCGCGGTACTGAACAGTAAACGGATGCTGTTCCCAAGCCATTGGCAAGCCATTTTAATTAGAGGCAGCGCCATGCTTGTAGCCGAATTGGTCCCACGCGTCCGGATACCAGTACCTCTTAATTATCTTCTATTTTAATTTAAGATTTGATATAGGATTGGAAGAAGATTTATTCACATGAATTTTAATAGTAAGTAGCTTGTACATATTAAATCTATACTAATATATAAATCTGAAGAATTTGTTTGTTTGCTTGAACTCCCTAATATCAGGAACTACTGGTCTGATTTGAAAAACATTTTCAGTGTTAGATAGCCCATTTATTGAGAAAGGATGTAGACAAATTCATTATCATCACGCTAATTTTATTTTAATTTTTACCTAATTTTACGTGGGCGAAGGCGCGGGTAACAGCTAGTAATTATATGGTGCGGTGATTGTTTCGTTTCTCTGACAATCCAAACATCATAGACAAAAAACTGTTGTGTTATATTACAGACGGCCAGTTCATTTTTATTTATATGTATACTTATCCGTGCAGTTATTAATAGTGGCAGTTTATAGATACGATGAGATGACGTGTTAACGGGCGCTGGAGATGAAGCATTCGGATGCTGCGAGCCGCGAACTATTGGATTAACAACACCACATCAAACATCAACACCGTGACCAACTGATTCTATATGCTAACAACTTTCTATTATCTTTTATACCGTACTAGCTGTGGCCGCGTCTCCGTCCGCGTAAGATTAGGTAAAATTAAATTAAAATTTAGCGTGATGATATATAGCCTTCCTTGATAAATGGGCTATCTAACGCTGAAAGAATTTTTCAAATCGCACCAATACTTTCTGAGATTATTGTGTTCAAGTGAACAAACAAACAAACAGCTTTATAAATTAGTATATATCCATACACGTGTATTTATAATTGAAGTCTTTTTAAAAGAAGATTTATAATTAAGATGTAGCTTGCTTAATGCTAGCTGTAACCGGGACTTCACCCGCGTGAATTTTGATAAAATTTGAGGGTTTTTATTTTTCTGTGCGGACTCTAATTATTTTTCGATGAGTAAAGTAGCCTATGTTTTTCCTTGTAAAATCAGCTATCTACAAATGAGAGTCTCATAAAAATCGATATAGCCGTTACGGAGATTACCGGAAACAAACAGAGTGACGGATCATCAGATAGACAGACGGACAAACATTTTTGCACTCATATTTTTTCTATAGATATCGTATGTTATAAGCAATTATTATTCATATTTATTCATTTAAATTTTATTTACAGACAATTTTACTTATAGTTTACTCAGTGCAAAATATAGCACAGTAGGTTTTTCTGTGCAATCCTGATTCTGAAACGGTAACTTTCATACAAAACTAGAATTTATTCTAAAATAATAAAAAAGTTAAAAATAATAATTTCGACGGTACAAACAGACCCTTCAGTCTTATTTATAGGTGTATAAAGGATTACCCTGTGTGCTGGGATATAGTCCGTTCATCCTTATTTACTAGGCTATGAAAACGACGTTTAAATTTTTATTATTTCTAATATTTTTATTTTTTTATCTTTATTAATTTCTAAAAAATCTAATTTAGACCGAGAAAAATGGCATACCTGCGGTGTAAGACGGCAGCTCTCCAGCCGAGATATCTAGCTGAATGAGTTTAAATACGGAAGCCTCTCCCATCGATGACGTCAACATAATACCCATCATAACACCTCTTAACCGTTCTGGAGCGAACTTCTTCACGTCGATCCATGACCTAATTCGAGTGAGCGCTGAAACATACATATAACATAGATCTATGATTAATACGTGAATCAAATCTTTCGGTATCATTTTACGAAAATTGCGCGGCCGGAGGAGTATGAAATTTGACACAATTATAGTTTATATGGAGGAAGGTGTGCGAATTCTAATAGTTTTTTATTATATTTGCATTATAAATATATATAATTATTAAAATAAAACCACACACACACTAATGCTAAACGATTTACACTCACATGTATACATTTTACTATAAAATGATGTCAAAGCGTAGTCATCACAATCATCGTAAAATAATTGTGTTTTGTTAATTAGGACATTTAATGAAAATAAATTGTCAAATGTCGTTGTAGAGAAACTTGAAAATTTGTATAGGCGATAAGAAATTGGTTTGCCACGCTAAGGTCGAATGTCGTTTGCACGTCAATTAGTTAAAAGGCTCATTTTTGCTCGTGATACATCACGTTAATTTCTAACAATAACCCTTAGCAAAATATTCTTTAAGTGGGAACTGTCATCCAAAATGGTAAAACACTTTCTTGGTCTACTATACATAGCTTTAAATAAGCACATGGTACGCAAATCTATAGATTACTGGTTGAATTTCGACGCCCTCTAGTATTAGTTCAACTGAGAAATAAATTACAAAGTATTAATAACATCTATAAGTATTTACCAGTGACGTTAGAAGGTGAATTTCCTAGCGTTACATTCTTATACATATACATATAACAGACAGTAAGTGACTACAGATGGCCATACACATCTGCACTACAAGAAGGCTCGTAGAAGCTTTGCCATTTTTAAACAGGGGTTCAGGACACCGGCCATGGATTCACTGTGCGGATTCTGGGCACATCGCGTTTTAAAGGAATAGCAAGCCAATTCAGTCATGCCACTTACCTTTTGAACACATATTTGAACTCTGCTGTTTTTCTGATTTTCAAAGTAGATACAGATCCTTATGCCATGAGTTTCAATCTCAAGTTCTTCAACGGTCTGAATTGTAATAAATAAAAGGCAAAATTTTCACACACAATATATAAAGGACGGTCTGGAGTATACACTTTTGAAATTTGAGATTTGTAGTTTCTGCTTTCCAGGCAATTACTTCATTGGTCTTTAAATTGGTTTTCTACCTGAACAAAAAAAGAAACTCATGAAATCAAAGTTCTGTCAATTTGCGATTATTTTAAATATATTTTATATTACAAAGTATAAACAGGACATGTAAGAGAGCGCCATAATTGAATCTCGCTCCATCCTAAAATTTACTTCGGAATGGCACTGCCTGTAGAGGATAAATTTAGTTTGCTAAATTTAGACTTTTTATAGGTACAGATGAGAAGCCGTGGGAAAAGCTAGTATTACATAATTGCCGGTACTTTGAGATGATGGCGCCTGATTATGGGCTAATGATTTACTAGACAACGTAATGATATATGCCGCGAAGCACCCACTATGACGAGGCGTAGCGCCTTAGCGTTAAATTGTTCAATTATGATTGCATTTATAATATTTAACACATCATTGTTAACATATTTGTTACCATGTTTGTTTTTGTTTTTATGTAATGAGTTGATGATCAGTTTTTATGCCATTAAATTTGTTTATCCAAGATTTACCTGACAATAAGGGTCATTTTTGTTTGTTGACAGTACAAAGAAAGTCCAATCGTATGAAAAGATATAAGCGGCAATAAGATAAAGTAAATTGCTTTCATCTGATAAATAATTCTATTTCACACCGGTCGGTATGAATAATCTAAGCTTTTTGAACAGATCTGCACTACTTTTGAAACTCCATTTATAGTGATTTAGATCGTTTTTTATATATAACAAGGGGTATACGGGTAGGCGGTTCTTTTGAGTGTCTATATATCAAGTGACGAAGTATCGATTCGACTTATGAAGAACCTTAACTATGCACTAGTTTAAAACTGCGATTTTGCCCGGGTGAATTCAGTGATTTTGCTTAACATTGAGAGATTTTTTATCCGGAACCATAATTATTATGTATAGATTCTAAAACTTATATTGTTTCAATTGATATTTAAAATAATATAATGATATGAGATTGTTAACTACAATTCAATTTAATTCTTTATTGGACAAAATACGTAGACATAATTAAATTGCCCTCGCTTCCGCGCTATTGAAGCTGTGTTACGGTAACCAGTATCGTCCCCTTCGTTTACAATTAATTATACATATGCCCAAGAATACATGTTTCAAAAAGGTAAAACTAAAAGTATATCATTGCTGGTAAGGAAGTTTCTCAATCTAGAGCCCTAACCACCGGTTGCTTGGGTCTTTGCCTCGCCTCCGGCGGTCACCTATGTTTTATATATTTTTAAACGTTTGTATTTTTATATTAATATTTAAAAATGTATTTAGAGTAAGATATTTAAATAAATGATAGTAATAATCTAATACAAGAAACAAAAAAATAATAACTTAAATTTATAAATTGTCGAAATTATTTGCCCCTTACACAGATTATATTTTGTCGGATCGCGTGTGTGCGTGCGTGTTGCGTCCGTGCTTGCACGTGTGTGTGCGAGTGTGTGTTTTAAAGTTTGTGTGTAAGAAAAAATGTATGTAAAAATGCTTTTAGTCTTTATATATACAATGTCTTTATCCTCTTAGTTTTGGTAAAGTACATACGTACGCATACATATAACGCAAACTATATGAAACTTCTGGTTGGTGCAAGTTTAAAGAAAAAGCTTGTTTTGCACGCTTTAGGATCGCATTTTAGCACACCCTTGAGACAGCCAGCTATTTAAAAGCACACTTTTAGGTGTCTGCTTGAAATGTTGAGGAAAGCGACAAATAACCACTCTGTACGCGTGTCTTATGCAACATATATACGTTTTGTATGACTCTTTCATACATTACGAAAATGTTAAAAGTATAAATGAACTTTTAATAATATTTAATTTTAAATTAATTTATAAAAGCTAACATTATAAAAAAAATTTTGATGTTAGTTTGAAATGAAATTTAGAAAATATCGGTTTGAATATCTGCTTGATTTTCAAAGTTACCAAATACAAAAAAATTAAGTACATAATTAATATGAGTAAAATAACCACATTTTAGGAATAGCTCATTTTTATACCAAAGATACTAAAATGGAGGTGGTATGGGAGATATAGGTATATGAGAGATGTACAATTTTTCTGGTAGTATAAGAATATCAACGGGAGAAAACGGAAATGTAAATTGGATTTTGGACAAAATCATTTTTAAACATATTCTTGTCTAAAAACATACCGCTTCGAATAGCCTGGGCATCGTTTTCCTACGATAAAATTTTTCATTGATACGACCTTGGATTTTTGCCTTTTCTCAGTATGGAACATAAAAAAAATGACAATAATATTTGAGTTTTTCAAGTTACGACAATTTGGCTTTCTACCGTCGATATGTTTATTGGCAAACGAATAAGAATTTTTAAAGACGTGACACGTTTACATAGATGATACAAGTCTTAGTTCTACATAACATGCCTGCCAAAACGAGAATCAATAGTAAACTCATTCAAATGAACTTAAAGAAAAATCTCACTCAATTTAAAGAGCCGCCCGTTGCGTTGCCACAGGTTAAATAATATTTTTAAAACGCCGCCCGTTGCGTCGCCGCAAGTTAAATAATATTTTTTAAGCGCCGCTCGTTGCGTCGCCACAAGTTAAATAATATTAACTTGCTACTTATACTTAAAGTCAAGTATAATGTTTTTTTACTTTAGTTTTTAAATACTGAATGATAACATTTTTAATCAGTCACGTTTATCTAGTCATTAAATGAACAATGGCAGGCACTGAAATGATCATGACTAAGTGTAGATGACTATTAATTTCATCCTGTTATTACGCCTTTGGAGGACAAAGATCACATTTAGATTCTTAAGGATGTGATATGAAATTAATTGGAAAAAAAATTGTATCCTTCGTTTGTAATTAAAAATGTATGCCTCAGTGTCTCAGCGGTGCACGAGATGGCCTGAAATCCACACGCATCCGTACTACATAATACTACAGTGTATGTACTACATAGAAGGTACCACGTGGTACTGCACGATACTACGCGATACTACACGATACTACACGGTACTGTATGGTACTACACGGTACTACGCGATACTACACGATAGTACACGGTACTGAATGGTACTACACGGTACTACATGATGCTACTTGGTGTTTTCGCACCTACTTCTTGCTTTTAAACTTAGTCGATGAGGAAAAGAGAAATAGTCATACCTAAAAAAAACGAATAATAATAAAAAAATATTTTAATTATTAAAAGAATATTGTTAAAGAAAAACCAAATTAACGTTCAATATCTGTTGTTTCTTTGAACATATTGTAAAATCATAGTAATAAATCAGAGCACAGGCAATAATCAAAAGCTCATTTATAACCATCGATTTGTATCAAAACAAAGTTCATTCCAGTTAACCGTTCACATAACACGACCTTCGGTTTTGCCTCCAAACAATCAGCAATTAGCGCCAAAGGTCAGGACGTCTAATGAGATCTCCGGAGAAACAATTTCTCTAGCCGCGGCCTTTACTTTTCGCTTTCATCCAGCCCATTGTCGTTATTAAACAGACTGGTCTTATTATGTAACTTTTAATAGTGCATAGGGAAAAATTCGTATTATCGACTGCCTTCACATTTCTCAGGTGGAATGTGGAAAGTGCGAAAATCCGTAAGGACTCAATGTTTTATTAATTATAATGTATACCTTAATTTTGACATCGACATATATTGTCGACATCATACTTAAAACGAATTAAACTATTTCTCTAATGTTCAAGAATCTATCAATGGAAGCATAAAAATGCAATACGTATTTGAAAAACCCTCTTATATGTCATGGCAAAATAATTACACACACGCCAAAAAACATTGTTTAATCATCGTCCTCCACAACCTTTTCGTTCCCACAGCTGGGTATATTCCTCTCCCCGTTTGTACCACTCTTTGTAGTCTTGAGGTAATCTGGACCAGTTTCGACTCTCGATGGACTTTGTCAACAAATCTAGTTGCTGAACGACCACCACTCAGTCACTAATTTACTCCACCTGTCATCAATTCAACGGGCCAAGTGTCACTCAAGTTAAAATAAATAAAATAATGTCGCAACTTAAATTAAATCGAAATGTTATACATAAAAGGAAATTTCCATAAAGATTCGATGTTTTTTCCTTCTATATTATTCTTAATTAAAAATACACTTCCCATTTAAATAAATGACATTTACTCTCTAATCTAGGTTTAGTTTTATTTTTGTCTAGCATATCAAATTTAAGTTGTAAATAAATTCTTTTCTTTTTATTTCTTCCTAATCATTGTGGTGATAGAATCAATTTCTCTACCTGCGGCGGATTTGACGCCTGTTAGACGCCTTTCGTTGGTTTTTTTTCGATCCGTATCAGTTGATCGAAGTCTTTTTATAATTGTTATTAAGGTAGTGCAAGTATGTCACTTGGCGTCCGGCTTAGTATATATATATTATTTCTATTCATTTCGACGCTAGGAATTGCCACTACCCATTGCCCTAATCCTACCAATTTAAGTTCAAAAACTTTTACTCAAATTGGCTCCTGTAAGTAGACACACGTTAAATCTAAATCTCTTGACCGTAAGGCTCCTACCTCACTGAGACGCCACTCCGACGTCGCCAGGTACGTAGCCATGGATATCTGCGATTGTCAAATAAGTAGCTAGTAGCAATCGTGGCTACGCTTCTAATTTGACGACGTCGCTAAAAGTTTATAAATATAGTGTTGTTTTATGTCTGAATAAAATTCTTCTATTCGATTCTATTCCATACGGAAAACCCGCTGAGAGAAAATTTAATATATAAAATTAGTAGGTACTCTCTCAAGTTTAAGTGGTTTCAAATATTGGCTTAATTTTCGAAGAAAGCAAAAAGTTCGAGTCCAAATTATCATTTAGTCGTCGACCGCAGCGTCTAATGACTTTTGCGATAAAATCAATTTCTCTACCCGCGGCGGCCTTCAGAGCCGACACTTTCATTGTGGTTTAAAAACAAATAATGATTAGGAGAATGATGTGTGCCTTCCGGCTGAATGGTGTGTGAATTAAGTATGGTGTTATGTTATGCAAGTGTTAGGGGTTATGGGAATATTTTGCGTTTCATTTACCTAACATATGTCCATATGTATAATTATTTAGTCGTTAACGCGTTTAACCTCTAACTCTTTATATTCACAAAACGCAGATAGGCTAATTTTTAGGGTTCCGTACCTCAAAAGGAAGAAAGGAACCCTTATAGGATCACTTCGTTGTCCGTCTGTCTGTCTGTCTTTCAAGACCCTTTTTTATAGGGTTGTTCAAGAATATTAGCTGATATGTAAAGTTTTGCCGCTTATGAGCGAACAATATCGTGGCTGAAAATCAAACACTGACAGCGAAATTCACAGGCTAACCGAACCAACATAAATATCGTATTTCTCTTCACATATCTTTATCCATCAATTTGCAATTTCGCCAGGAGATTGAGGAGGTCGTGGCCTAATCATTGGTCGACATTTGAGTCGATCGCTAGGTTAAATAGCTCTTGCTGCGACCGGGTGATAGATGGGTGACCCATTCTAGCACTGGTTTATATTTGATATCCGATCCCCTCCGTGTTTCGGAAGGCACTTAAAACAGTGGGACCCGATTAATGTCACTTTGTGATATTAATCGTAAGGTTGTAGCGCGTACCTAAATTACGTACGTACGGATGTTCGCATAACTACTATCGAAATCGATGCGAAAAATCTATCGCAAAACGCTCATCTAAATACCTACTTAGGTGAAGAGCCTGCTCGTTTGCCATTTGTAATATAAAAAAAATACTTCAAGCTTATCCTGACATTTTCATCTCAACTCCACACATAACATAGATAAAGAAAGTATATTATTTCCTTGAAGAGGCCTATGCCTTTGTTCAGACACGGCGGGGACCGCATGACTTGTAATCGTGCGGTCCCCGCCCTTTTTACATAGCAAAATCGTGAGTGTTCAGACGGCGACGATTATTAAGCGGTCTGTATAAATAAGAACCACGCGGTTCCCACACGATTATGAAACCGCGTGGTTCCCGCCGCGTCTGAACAAAGGCAAAGTCGTATCGATTTGTAACCATTACAGTAGAGTGCGTACAGTCTAAAATGTTCCTCCACAAAATTCCATTATTCTAAAGTGTGCAAATAAATATTAAATACAAAGCTTGCCAGTGTGTGTGCAGCGATTTGAAAACAATGACCAAAAAGCCAAAAATATAGATGAACTTGCGTGTAGTGCGTCAAGTCACTATTTTGTCGGAAGCGGTCAATACTTTGGCGTGCAATTTTAGACTGAACATTCTATCAAACATATCCTCTTTTATGTCGCTGATCATTAAATATCGTTGAATGAGAAGGAACCCACGAATATTTTATATCATAGACATATTGAGTTCTGGCACAAGCTCAAACGAGCTTTTAATGCCCTTATTTTTGTTTCAGCGAGGCGAAGAATTTTGTCGTTACCTTTCATATCGGGTTTGAGAAAGGAAAATGTAGTCAATTCAAATGCATGTATGTATGTTACAAATTTCCTTGCCTTATTATGATCAAATTTAAAAAGATTTAAATGAAGAAGATTATCTTTCCTAATCAAGGATTTGAGGATGGATATCAAATATAAACCAATGTTAGAATGGGTCACCCATCTATCACCCGGTAGCAGCAAGAGTTACTTAACCTAGCCATCCACCCAAATCTGAACATAAACAATCCTATATCATAAACGTTAGCTGTAATAGATCGTTTGTAAATTGAGGGATATTTCTTACTGAAAATTAACCACCTAAGTGGCCGCATTCAAAAACCGTTTATGACGCATTTCCCATACTAGTACATTACATAACCCACAGGAACCATTTTTATCTTTTATATATTACAAAAAAATAATGAACTATTTACAAAGCTATATTAAATAACACCGTATTAATCATTATCCATTGAAATAAGCTAGATACTTTGTACATTTCATGCATATCAAAATAGATGGCGCTATAATATAATAGAGTTTCGACAAAGAAACTTTGAGTTGAAACTCAAGGATGTGAAGAAAATGCGGAAACAGAAGACCCCTCGGCAAACGTTTTTAGAAAATGAGACGCGCTCCGAGAGGTGCTTTTAATATGCATGACTTTGAATAAACTGGGCCTGCGTGAAGTCAAGTCACGTACCAGTTCTCTTGCTTTTCTCAAACTTTATTGTATAAGCGAAAAGGTTTTGTATTTTTTTTAGAGTTCCGTTTGGATAGAACCAAATCTTGGTAATTTACTTTAATTTTTTACATATTAATACGTGAAGCGAAACCTTTAGGTACCATTTAACGAAAATTGCGCGGATCGAGGAGTCTGAAATTTGGCACAATTGTTGTACTTATAGATGAGGGTGTGCGAATGCTAATATTAGTATAAAATATGCATAATAAGTATATTAAATTATTAAAATAAAACCGCACACACACTAATGCTAAACGATTCACGTGATTTACACACATATGTATATGATGTTGTTAAAGAGTTATCGTGAGGCGTGACAACCGTACGTTATATTAATCGTCAAATAGAACAATATATGTATGTCGTTCTACTAAACACGTGATACGCAAAGAGGTTTATGGCCGTATTTCGACCACAGGACGATCTCTAGTCTATATAAATGAAACTAACGTCTTTGTAACAAAAACATTTATAAAATCACCAAATAATGAATGCAAAGTCAAACAGTATAAAAATTACATCCTTCTAAATAGCTATAATATAATATACAACATTAATGATATGTTTAAGGTATATTTATGACAGCAAATTTTAGTGAGCGATGAGCTCAGCCTTCTAAAGAAGCCTTACGCTTAGCAAGTCCCATATATGCGTAAATAAATGACTTAGAAATAGCATTACTTCACTACAAGTTTATACAACTTAAGCTTTGGTCTCTTGATTAGATCGTCAAGCACAATGATGCTATAAGCGTTACGACGCAGCGTGCCACGTTTGTATTTTACCGTCGACGTAGACAGCGACGGGACAAGAGACCAGTCTAGACGTTAATCTTATAACTATGTGTTCGACGCCGCATACCGCACAACGCAGCGTTGTGCATTACTATCAAGAGACTTTTGTCTAAAAGTACTTTACATAATAGAAGATTTATATCTAACTACATATATGCCTATATAATAATCTTTGGATAGCTAGAGGTTAAAAATGTAATATAGCATTTTAAAAACAAATTAATGATTATTTTTATACAATACAAATAACAAAATCTTAAAACCATAATGTCATTTCTAAATTATTATAGATAGAGTGAAAAGAGTTTATTACAAAGGAATTTTGAAAAAATCTTTATTTAAATTGTTTGTACTAATATTAAGAGCCCTACCAAATCGTGACGTCATGGCGACGTCGCCGGCTACATAACTTCATCCAAGAGTGAGTTAACGTTTAAATAGAATACAAATTGTAGTCCCTACATTCATCTGTATTCATTCTCACAGCTTAGTAGGGGGAAAAGGAAAAATGGTAGACATACCTAAACGTATTCTTTATATTCTTAAAAAAAAATACAAACTGAAGTGTCGGTACCGGTGAGGCGAGTTTCACGCTTTTTATTGTTTTGTTCGTTTTCACCTCTCTTGCGATTCCTAGAACGCCAATGTTCGTTTTCTGTATAAAAAGGGGTAAAGAGGGCAGGCAATTTACTTAAACGACGACCAACGTCTATGGACCACTGCACTTCCAGAGAGCTCGCAGATGCGTTGCCGTTAATGAATATATTGCTGTAAGCAGGATAAAACTTACGCGGCCAATCTTGTCCAACACCTGAACGTGGTCGTTGTTCAGCTCCCAAGTCTCCCTTGGCACGGCTCTGCGCAGGAGAGCTCCGGACCGAGCCGTCACAGGAACCCCGCTGGCTCTCTGCCACGCTATCAGCTCCGCCACTGACGGAAAGGCTGCTCCTTCGAATCTGTAGTGACCCTGCAAAATAATAAAGATTAGAAAATCAGACTCCTTGGCGTGGCTTCAGCTTTGTACTTTATACTTATATTGAATACGTCGCACGGTTAATCATAGAGTGACCTAAATCAAAAAAGATGATTTTTGGGAAATCGCAAAAAAACATTTAGCAATTTACGACTTTTTCTACATTAGTTAACGAAACGATGTTGATATGATATTGAAATATAATTTTAATGATACTTTATTATTTGTTTGTGTTTTTAAGTAAAAAAAATTTCAAGTTACAAGAAAAATATAGTTTTATCTCAGGCTTGAATACATATGGATGTAGAAACGAAGCTGCATGTATCAATAACTCACTTTAAACCTAAAACCTAGTTTATGATAAGGAGTACGATGTATTAAACTCATTTTTTATAACAACTATTATTACAAGAGTGGCTAACGAGTTTCTTTCTGATTCTTGCATCTCAACTTTTCCGAATCATTGGTAGCTTTTTAAATATTTCACGATCCAAAAGAGCTTGTAAAAGTCTACTTGAATAAAACAATTTTTACTTGGAAAATTTTTTTATTCGAGTAGAAAAACGTTTATAATATAGATCGTGAGTGATAAACAGACATCCGCTGATAATAATCTTGCAGACTAAAGAGTATCTTGACCGATGATATGATTAATTGCTTAAGTAGGAAATAATATGATTTATCATCGGTCTATCACGAAACGACAATCATGATAGATATAATTCAATCCATTCATATGGTTTTATTCGAAACAAAACGTGCTGATATAATTTCTATTACTATCGTGATGCTGTTCATCAAACAAGTTTTTACATACAGTTTTAATGACGCCGACATATTTTAATATATAGAGGAAATCTATATATTAATGCGTGAAGCATAAACTTTCGGTTACGAATTTACGAAAATTGCGCTGACGGAGCAGTATGAAAAGCAATTAATCATGAGTCTGTGAATGAAGAATCATTTTTACTGCCAAAATTTTATACACGAGAAAAGAAATAGTAATAAAGAAAAATGTATCTAGAAAATATTTTCTATTTCTAATACTCAAACGCTGGTAACAAAACGATAGGACCACATAGCAGTACATCACGTATCCTTTGTGTAAAAATGTCTACGCTTAAAATATTTTTCAGCATATTGTTCAGTCCGCGTACAAGGGACATATCATATTTGTATCAGAAAATATTTCGGTACGTAATCCAATCACGGCGTTATCGCTCCCTGGAAAATGTACGAAAATGGCGCGGGTTGTATTGAAACGCCGTAGAGCGTGCGATGGTATTGTTGTTTTATTGATATGGCAAAATGTAACTTCTATGAAAATATGACTGTGAGGCCTTTGGGCCTCTATAGCACAATGGGGTAAAAGGACGGGTTGAATTTTTAAGGTTTCAGAACCACTTTGATTTCGGATATCGATTTCAGAACCACTTGGCGATTCGGCTGCCCCATGTCAAAACCTAGTATGGACTTAGAACAAAATTTTACAGGAGAGCGCATGAACGTAAAGAAGATTAGCTTAAGAAACGTAGGGCTGCCTCATTTCACAACGTAGTAAGGGGCACTTTTGCACCGCAGATTCCTGCTCATCCTCACTCTGCTTCGTATATTTACCCTTGATTATAAAACCTAGTAAGGTGCATTGACCATTTCAAAACCTAGGAGGTCCAGAGACTTACCAGGTTTTTGATTAGGTTAAAGTGACTTCCTAGGTTTTGAAATGTTTACGAGGGCGTGAATAGACTAACAATTTTTTTTTATGTTACAAGGGGCAAACGAGCAGGCAGCAGGCACTTAAGTGCCTAGCGATGCTTCGACATCTGAAGACCAGAAGGTTAGTAGATGCGTTGCCGGCCTTTAATGACGAGTTTAGGCCACCGGGAAGTCTCAAACTAGGTATCGATGCTTAAAAATTTCTGTTTTTTTGCGAGTTTAAATCGCTGGTGATTTTGAATTTGGTAAGAACTTACCGTATTATCAAGATTGTGCAATAAAACGATTTTTGTAAAGTGTCCCTCACTAGGTTTTGAAATGGGGCAGCCTTAATTACTGTACTATCATAAACTTAGTAAGTAAGTATTATCATAAACTAATAACTATTTACAATTTTTACTTAATTAATGCTTGAAATGACATTAAAGACAATTGATGTCGAATAATTTTGGAATTCAAAATTTGGGACTTATGCCTTTTCTCCCACAGTTGTTTTTGGCCAAAGCAGATATATCTTAATGAGTAATTCATTTTATTTGCAGCCCTTGATAACCCCCAATAAACCTTTGAATATCGAGTATAATGGCTGCTTCTATATGGCGCATAGATCGATTGCAATAACTGATTTTTTCTCGATTCAGAATTGTCTTTTCACTTAGACCAAAGTGTAAGACTAAATAAGCAGACTTGAACATTGAAAAGTTTATAATCGTATTTTTTAATAATTGAAGTAGGACGATGGGAAGACAATCAAAACAAAGCTTCTTCTGTCAAGAATTACTTGTGTTGAACAGCTTTTAGCGTCATCTCTTAACAGATGCTTCTTTTGCAGTGTTAATTTATCACCTACAAAAATTGTTATTAATCTTTTTAATAAATAAATTAACTTAAATAAAATATATTAAAATGTATATAGAGAGCCTTGACTCAATGCCGCTTAGACGCCAATATCAATCTTAATGAATTATTATCAACTGCAATAAACATTCTCATTACTGATTGGACGTCAATATCATATTCAATCTTTATTAACTATAGAAATTTGATTCTTTATAGCAATACAAAGAGAAGAAGACAAAATTAAGAGGTCATTGAAGGAAGCTGCAACAAAGAATGACAAACAAGTATGTACAATTCTAGCAAAAGAGATCATCAGGTCCCGAAGAGCAGTTAGTAAAATATATACAAGTAAAGCCCACTTGAATTCAGTACAGATGCAAATGAAGAACCAATTAGGTAAATGATGGCTGTTTATTGCATCATATAAATAAATACTTACATACTTATAGAACCAAACTTGAGTAAGGTATCAAAACCACAACCAGGGAGCGGATCACTACGAACTAGACCAATAGACCCAACCAAAATGTAATGCTATTTTTAGTTTTAAGGCATGCTGTGTTCATTTCTAGCAGGTAACAACCCCATGACGGAGCACTTTTTTTTGTATATAGAATATAGGTTTTGTAGCTGTTACCAGTTTAATGAACCAAATAAAAAAAAAACTAACGATGGGGAGATGGGGTTCAAAAACTTTTTGAAGTCAATGGTAAATGTTAGAAACATTCAAAAAATTGTGACAACCTGTGACAAGGACTTGTGTGACATAATTTATGCACAACGCTGGAGCCAAAAAATCAGAATTTGGGGTGGGTCAATTCACCAATAAATATGTCCCTAAGTATTCAGGCATACAAATTAATATTTTCTTTAATAAAAATTCTGTATTTTCTTATTGTAATTTACCTTAATGCTATTTTTCCAGCAACGCTCAGGGTAGCTGGGTCACTACAAAAATCAACTGAGGTAATTATTAACCTTTTTTTTGTGTTAAGTATATTTTTTTTTGTATAGTATAGTTTTTGTAAGTGTTATGAATATATTTGTATATATTTGGCCTATATCAACCCTTGTTTGATGAGAGCCTCATTTCCATCATGCCACAGCTGCTCTACGCTATTTTCCTCAATAGCAAAAAATGTATAATAACTTTAAATAGTTTTGACTAGGTAGTGTCTAATTGATCGATGAAGGCCGGGTGCACGCACGGAAAAGCACAGCACTACACTGACTTTCCGATGTGCCTCAACGCACGTTTCGCTTTGACACCGAAGCATCATCAGGTGATAGACTCTACAAAGGTTATTTATAAAGTTGAGTAACTTGAGTAACTTTACTCTTTAGGAAACTGAACTTTAGGAAAGTCAGTGTAGTGCTGTCCTTTGGTGGCGGATTCGGTGTTGAAGCTTTCGGGTTGCAGCATTACACCAATTTTCCCTTATATCCATTCGCGGATTAAAGCAAAGTAGTTTAATTTTTCATGCATAAGGTTGGTTATAAAAACAGCGTCACAAATGCATTATTTTAGAACAAATTTGGTTAGTATACAAAAGGTTATAGTGAGCCAAGCTTAAAAGATAGATATATGCTGCCGTGGATTTTTATTTACAACATTTAAAGGGGAACAATTCTGTTATTCATAATTTTGGTGAAACTCTAACTGCTCAGGCAGCACACGTAGTGGAAGCTCTAAAAAGGAAAAAAAACCCCTGATTTTGTGATATTCTTCGTTGGTGCTTCGCTCCTATTAGTTATAATGTGATGATATATAGCCTATAGCCTTCCTCAATAAAAGGGCTATCTAACACTGAAAGAATGTTTAAAATCTGGTGAGTAGTCCCTAAGATTAGCGCATTCAAACAAACAAACTCTTCAACTTTATACTTTAATACAGATATAAAGTTGAAGAATTTGTTAGTTTGCTTGAACGCACTAGTCTGAAGAACTACTGGTCCGATTTGAAAACTCTTTTCAATGTTACAAAGTTCATTTCTTAAGGCTATAAGCTATATATCACAGCTAATTCCATATATAACTGTAATTGACTAAATTTGGTTTCATTTTGAAAGTCGATGAGTAAGTGTATTTCAAAACATAAATAGATGCTAATACATTTAAGCTATTCGTGTGGTCAACCGTAAGGCTTTTTTAAGCGATCGAGCACTAACTAGTAGTTATATAAGAAACTTATTAACAACTAAGCAGTTTAGTTCAGTCAGTTGCCAAGTTTCGTTACTCGGTCGCGAGACCTATTTAGAGTTTACAAAGACCCGTTTAATTTTGCGGGTCTCGCATCACTCATCGCGAGGCAATTTAGTGAATGAAAATTAAACGGTCCGCGAAAGAATACGCCGTTTTGGCGGTAATTATTCGGGGGCGACAACGGCTTCGTCAACTCGTCGGGCAGCCAGTTGAGTAAATATCTTGTAACTAAGTGTGACGAATTTATTAACATTCCATAGATTCACCAGGCGTGTTGAATCCATTGCGTTGCAGAGGAAGGTGCCGTAAGCAGTGTCTGGAACTTGCGACCCAGTTGTTCAGTGATTTCTTTATCCTGGTCTCAAACGCTCGCCTCCACTGCCAGTATTCCCTCCCCTGTCTAGCCAAACACTGGACTCTTACAAATCTTGGACCTAGAGTAGGATATGTATGATTTCCCCGAGTCGTCTTGTAGAACAGTGCAGCGGTTGGCAACCATCTTTGTTCTGTATTTGTTCACGTTTTCAGTTATCTCTTAGGTTGTTTTGAAGTATTAAAGAAAACTACAAGCGGTTACTTTGACTCAACCTTGTCTCTTATTTTCTACTCGTATATATTTTGTAATAACGACGTAAACAATCAAATGTAGAAATAAATAAACTATTTATGTAATTATTGCAGAGTGGGATGACTAATTTCTTATTGTAATTGTTATTCCTGGGTTTATTGTGTCATCGAAGACCAATGATAAAATTACTATGTGTCACTTAATGGAATGTTCTTGTATTTGTTCGAATGAGCTAAATTTATTTCAATTTTTCTTTAGTTATATATTGAATAAACAAACAATACAGTTTCTTAAATTAAAAGTCCGCCAAACTAGTATGTACATATTATTTCATTTATAGGACTGTCACGGGTCTCCGATTGCCGACCGCTGTTCTGTGACTACGGATTTATGAGGCAAACGGTTTGCGGCTAACTGTAACGTTTGGGCTTCCATATATTTTAGATGGACAGTTGCAACAATGCGTACTTTACGTAGTTTGCGGCATTTCCATCGCAGTCTCATTTAGGTAGGAGATCGTTAGGAGATCGTATATATGTTGTTCTTTTGGCAAGGCTAAGAACACATCCCTATGGATTTGCATTTAGTTGGCAGCTTAGTATGAACAAATGGACTAATCGTAACAGCCGCGAACCGTTTACCTAAGAGTCAACGCAGAACGACAGAGCGATTGCTAAGGGACAATCCAAAATCAATTTAAAACTCTTTGAGATTAAGTTAAGTTGAACTCTTTGAGGGTTAAGTTGGACTCTTCGCTACTCCATCCGTCGGAGCTGAATCTCGTCTGATAGAATCTAAATTCCGCTTAAAATATAAGAGTCTTCCGTCGAGATTTTATTAAGTTGTGTTAAATACAGTCCTATGCGGAGGCACTTTAAATTGAATTTAGATTACCATCAAATTGGTCTATTCGCTGCCTCGTTCTACACTGATCCTGATCCGCTGGACGACTGCGAGCGAGTGAATTCGTAGCTCAGTGGCTAGGTTCTACTAAGCAATCACTACGTTCACGCTGACGACCGCGGCTTTTCGACACCACTTGTTTGCGTGCGTTACAATTGTAAACTCACGGAAACCCATCTATTCGAATGGTTGTGAACGCTTAGTGGAACTCATCTAGAACGAGCTAGCAGGCTGTCGGCCGCTAACCGATCGCCCAATGGTTAGGGGTGCGATTTCACGCGATATGTCAGACGACGTGCGAGACGCGGTGGCGGGGCGGTCTTCGTGCGGAGCGGCGGGCGAGGGCGTGCGGTCGCGCGGCGTGCGGTTCGGGCGCAACTTTGAACGAGGTTCCTTAACGCGGCTTACGGTTAATGCAATTTAGTAGAAATCGTCACGTAACGAAATGTCGTACACTGTGCGTGTGTGTATAGAGCCTAAAAATTTTCCTCGACTAGAACTAGAAATTTATATTTATGTAATAAGGAACTTCGTTCCTATTTGGTATCTCACGACACCACACGTGTTTTGCTTTATTTCTAGAGTCAATGCCAACTGATGAAATATATTTGTAACTTATACTTCAAGTATCGACCCTTACATACAGCCCATTAGAAGTCTTATAATAAACAGGGGGTGGGTGATTATGGTCAAATTTTGCGCTGATGATGAATCCTTCATCATCTATCGTCAACTCAGCCATGCATTTTCCTCTGAATCGTCTCGAACATTGCAACCTCTTCTTACTGCAATGCGAGTATGTATAGTCCCTGAACCTGGATATTTCACCTTTAAGTGTCGGTATGTACTCCAATTTTTCTGTAAAAATTATTATCAATATCATCATCTATCATTATCCCTATCAGCAAGTGATTTCTTTAAGAATTTTATTTATCGAATTACTAGCAATATATTTATTACACTTAAGTTTGTTTTTTAGGCTTTGAGAGTAATATTTTAGTATTTTTAGCTTGAGTTTTTCTATCATTTATATTTATTTTGGTTGGGTTGAAACATGACTTCATCAGTGAATTGGCCGCTATAAACCCTGCAGCATTACGCTAAGGTGACGCCCATTTCAACTGAAGCACCAACCAATAACAGAATTTAGTCAATTATTTTAAGTTATTATTGTTGTTTGTATGCCTTTGGTGTTTTTAGTTGAATACAGTTTATTTTATTACACTTATGGCGAACTGCATGGGTCACAATTTCATGTCCAAAGCCCTCTACCAAGCTACTGCAGCTGGTGTTAAAGAGTGCAACTTAGATATGCCACCAGGGAGAAGACGGAGTTAACACTCGTTCACAAAGTGACGGTGTATGATTTCTCAGCTTGGTAAAAGCGTTTCAATCTGTTTTTCGAAAATTTAATGATCATTAATTATTTTTTTTTATTTCATTTAATCATTAATTAATTGTTCATTTCCCTGTTACTATTTTTATATTAGGAATGAAATACATTGAACCATTTACAAACATAATATTCTTATTTGAATACAAGAACTTATTCCAAAATTTTAACTAGCCCTTAACTTAAAAATTTACGTTTATTTTGCTCACGAAATTGACTAATTTATTAATATTGATAAATAATAATAGTTCTAGAACAACAAACAAGGAGGAATTTAAAAGATAAGTTTTATTTTTAGCAAAGCACTACTTTAATACAATTCCTCTTAGTGATTAAATATAACTTTGTAATTGTTATCTTAATAACATATTTAAAAATCGGACGTAAAAATAAATCAGGTTTTACTGGGTGATTCATTTTAACACTGGTCTTTAAAACCTCTTACCTACTCCGTGTTCCGGAAGGCACTTTAGACAGTGAGTCCCAATTAATGTCACAGTATGATATTAGTCGTCAGTTTGTAGAGATTGTAGGGGCTCCAGGGATGAAGACAGACGGCATTCGGCCATATTAACTCGCCCCACAGCCACATCTGCAATTTAAGCGGACCCTGGTACTAGACCGGGACAACGTTACGTAGAAGAAGGACACCTCCCCCGTATATTTGTGTATTCCCAAGGGCAGCTTTAGAGAGTGTAAATGGAGCGTTCCAAACATGCAAATTGAAATATAATCGTCTTCATTTAATATTTTTTGTATACAAATATATAAGCAACAATGACGATTATATTATTGCAACAAAAAGTATATTCGATAATGAATATTATGTATGAAATAGAAATCTTTTTCTATATTATTTTTTATTTATATTGCAAGGGGCAAACGAGCAGGCGGTTCATCGCCTAAGTGACAACCAACCTATGGAAATCTGCACCACCAAAAGACTTGCAGATGCGCTGCCGGCGTTTAAAGAAGGCTTTAGACCACCGGGAACTCTCACAAACCAAACGAAACGCAACAATAATGTTTAATCACTCAGCACTACTTATTTTAATAGTTTAGGAAATACTTATCTTATTTCAATACACGAGATCGAAAATTTTTAACCAACCACCAAAAGCGCGCCAACACAAGTCAACTGTCATCTTGACAAACTCCATAGTCATAGATCTTATGCTATTTTTATAGATGAAGTTTAACATCACATATTAATACTTTTTATAAATAAAATTTGTATAATAAAAACAATTAATTTGACTGAAAATTATTGAACCTAACATTATGTGGGAAATAATTATGTACTCTTTATTTTATTTACTTTTGTTTACATATTTCTATCGCCCTAATAAAAAGCTGCGTTTTTAGAAATACGACAAATTATGTGGGAGGTTTGAATTATATTGATCATTTAGATATGGCCTGAACGTGAACCATTAATGGTCCTTAATATTGGCTTTAGAAGTTAAGAGAAGTTACACTTCTAAAGTCTAATAATAATAAAAGCCTATAGAACTTTAATAGCTTCGGTTATGTTCTCCCTGTCGTAATGAAATTTGATAATACGACTAGGACATACTGAGATTGTGCCATCATCTTTGATCTTTCGCATCAATTTAGCGGAGAACCTAATTGGCTTGGTACCGACTTCAACACGTCAGTAAGTGTCTTCTAAATCGTATTAAAGTGCCATTTATTTTTCGCTTATTAGTTCCTCGTCTTATTGTTTTTGAAGGCGATATTTTTTTATTCAAAGATAATTTATTAAATTTTACAAACGCAAAACCACGCACAAAAGCTAGTCAGACAGAATTAACATAAACATTTACTATATTTCTAAAAAAAATATTTGTGTATAACAGGCGGCTGTTACCTATAACACAGGCATTAAGTTGTCTACCTTAGACATAGACGTCCGTGTGTCATATTCCTGTATATATTTATTTATTTATTATATAAAGCTGAAGAGATTGTTTGTTTGTTAGTTTGCTCGAACGCGCAAATCTCAGGAACAACTGATCCGACATGAAAATTGTTTCAGTGTTAGATAGCTCATTTATCGAAGAAGGCCATAAAGTTAAATTAAAAATCGTTTATTCATACAGACTTTTTTATAAGCAATTATGAACGTCGTATATATTATTATTATTATTATTTAATCATTTAATAATTTGGTAATAAAATTTACGACTTAAAAGCTAAGTATACAAGGGATCCCCGCGTTCTGCACTCAGAAGAGCCTGCCACAGACTCAGGCTAGGCTAAAATTTATTCTAATTTTTTGCTTAATTTAACGCGGCTAGTACAAAGATTTACCACATCTTCAAAATTAAAGTGACAAAACTAAAATTCTCGATTTAGTAGTTACTTGTCGTAGCAAAAAGTATTTTGACATCGTTAACACTTTTGTTTGCGGGTAGTTTTATAAACTAATAACGTTATGTACATACATCAATATCTTAACGATTTAACGATTTTTTCCCAAATAACATTTGCCGCTAAGAACCACCCGAATAACGGTCAGTGTGCTAAAAAAGACGTTTTCTTACACATTTAAAAATTTTCCTAACGACGCAAGTAGGCCTCGCCTTAACAGCGAATGCAATAATCCAGTCCGCAATAAGATTGTTGTCTCAGTGGATAACTATTGCATAGTAACGAAAATCATCACGAAAACTATGAACCACTAATTGGTATGAAATTACAATCAGATTAGCCAATAATCATGTTGTTTTTTTTTTCAATCTACCCATGAGGGTCGCCAGCTAACGACCCAGGAGGGGCGCAGCACAAAATAGACGATGGAAAAATATGGATTTTCAATACAGATCAGCGAAATGTTGGGAATATACCAAGTACATTTATCCAAATTTAAGCCTACGAGATTTCTAAATTGAAAATAAAAGAAATTTGATTAGGTTTATCGGTCAAAGGAGTCATGAGAGTGGACTCAGGACTTTTTTTTTTGATTTGGTGTTTTTTTTTTTTAATTTCTGCAGGCGGGTGACAGCTGATCTATAACGGGCAGAAGGGGTTAAAACCTGTGTGATGTTTCATGACAATTTTTTTTTTGTCCTTTTTTAACAGACTACATAAAATAATTAGAAGAAGCTGCCGTGTCCTTGATTATGTGACGTCACACCAAGGAAGGGGATTTAGACAATGAGAGAGGGAGCATGGGCATTTCTCAGCTACAAGTCAAGTCGCCCACAGTCGCAAAAGCTTCGAAACCTTTATTTATGGCTAATACCAGGAAGAGGTGGCGCGACGACTAGGACGCCTTTGAGGAAAAGGAGTGGATTGGTTTAGCTCCGGATAGAGGAGAGGCGGCGCAAAGCTCACCGTAAACAAGCAAACGGTGTGTAAATGGACTGTATTTTTTCTCAAACAGCAATAAATTTTCATTTCCCAAACAATTATTCTTCTCCCGAGCGACGTCGCTTACGTTCGGGCGCTCGTTGTAAATGCCGGTAGTAGTTACCGAGCTGGTTGCGTCGTTGTTGCACTCGACTGTCTTGTTTGTACTGTGATTAATGTCCAATATTTCTACAGAGCTTTTAGTTTTAATGTATTTTTCTTATATAACAAGGGGCACACGAACAGTCGGTAGACTTAAGTAACTGCCGACGCGCATAGACATCTGCTATACCAGGAGGCCAGAAGATGCCTTGCCAGTCTTTAGTGAAGGGTTTAAGAAACCGGGAACTCTCACAAACTGAACGAAACGTGAAAGAAATACCATCAAAGTGACAGGTTTTCCGCCACTTCAGATGCGAGAAACAGTTACTGGTATCCAGACGCGTTGGACTATTTCGGCTGAACTTACATCTACTAAACACCATCGTTGTTAAATCTATGATATGCTTATACTTTTCTTGAAGAATAAAATGGTAAATCCTAACCTTTAGTATGCACATATTTATTATTATTATATATGTTCTTTGTATTTATTAATATTGTACACTGCCTACTTCTCCGATTCTTTTTATCCATTTGCAAATCAGGTTGTCTGGTAGAGATCGCTAGTTAGCGATAAGGGCGCCTGATTGTACTGTTCACCGCTATGAATTTACTGTATAATTAATGTTTTGTGTATAATAAAATTTATTCCTTCATTCATCCTAGTTCATTTTCTATAGTCGCAAAAAAATATTTTATTTCGAGAAGTGTTTTTTTTACTACAAGAGAACGTTGCAAGTACTTACCCGAGTGGCAAAACTTGATGCATTATGCATTAAATAAACTTTCTTATCGAAAACTTATAACAGTTCTTAACAATTCAAGTTTATTTTAAAGGATGTAAAGAGATTTCATCAGATGATGAAGACGATGTGTAAACTAGATAGTTTACACATCGCTTACACTTCTCATTGCCTCCTTGTAACACTTTTCCATTGATTCCGTAACTCACAAATTTTCTTCGAACCCGATTGATTGAAAAATACTCTAGTATCATCCGCAGGAGCGACCTAAATCCGATGGAAATTGGATCTGAACGCCACATCCGCGAATTCTGAGGCTTACCCTAATTTAAAACCAGGATTCCTTTTCTACTCATCTCATTGTAATAAATCTCGCCGTTTGCTTAAACTCACTCGCAGTTTTTGTATTTTTACCTTACTTTTTTTCCAATTATTTTTCTTTTACTCATGTATTACGAAAACATTCATTTAGTTTTTCACGAATCATAATGCAAACCAGCAGGGGAATGCTTTTAAGATCGAAAAAATTGTTTTACATAAGAATCAAGATAATTTGCATGCCAGTAAATGATTAAAATAATATGTTAAAATCTTCGCGTCTATTTGACAGCTTTAAGAAAAAACGTGCCAATGTAGTATTGCCAAATGTTTTTATTTTTAACTTATTAACTTTTATTTAAATTTCATAATTGAATGGATTATAACTTCCTCGTAATTCGCACGAAACGTTGGCAACCTTACACATAACACCTGCTTGTATCAATCAACCAAAAGTATTAAGGTGGGGGTAAAAAAACAATTTCAGTTTCGAGATCGCGTGGTTAAACGCAATTCGATTTCATTTCCACCTTAAACCAAGTAATAGTTTGAAAATCACACAAAAGCCTTTTCATTTTCTAGACTCTAATAAGAAACCTCAGGATGGAGAGCGGAACAAATCTTATACCACCGTTCTATTGTCCACGATCCTTCGCAAACTTACAATTTCCATCACGGGCAAAATTCATTCTTCGATTTTTCAAAAGCGAAAAGGAATCAGGCATCAGGGATTTGAACAATTATTTAATCAGGTTTGTGAGGAGTTGACGAATAATCTTCTTAGGGCCTAGCACGAACATTCTCGATGGTTTTACTTACTTTTACTTTCGAAACCTAACTTCAAATGAACCAGTAATGCTACCGTTTTACAGATCTTAGTTGCTAAATATATAATATGGAAGTACGGACCTTTATTTAACGTTTTGTTTCGATTGTAAAAGTAAGTAAAACTATCGTGAATGTTCGTGCTAGGCCCTCTGATGATTCGTCGATATAGGAGCGACACGTGCGTTGAGTGCGCGTCATAAAACCGCTATAGTCCTATGTTTTGGTGGCGGTGTTGGTAAAAATTAGGAACCATCCTAATTCCAAATTGCACGTTTGTAGATTCATCATAAAAGGTCATTTTATCACTTATGTAGTTTTTTCTGTATAGATACATATGTTCTTCTACCTAGCGTTATCCCGGTTTAGTACCAGGTCCGCATAAATTGCAGAGAAAATGGCTTGGCCCGATGAATGTCACTTTGTGATATTAATTATAAGTTTGTAGAGACCGTGGGGGTTCCGAGGATGACGTCAGATGGCAATCGGTAATCTTAACTCGCCTCATAGCCAAATAATCTGCAATCTAAGCGGACCCTGGTACTTAACCGGGATAACGCTAAGAAGTGGAGAGTTATAATTACAATTCAATTTATTAAAGTAGATGTTTTGACTTATTTTCAATAAATGGCTCATTGTAATGTGTTATATGTCTATCAGTAATGCCACCATGATAATAATGACGTAAAATTAATGTTTTTGGTCAGTTGCAATGGTGGCAGTAGTGACATATCGTTTTAACAATGTTACCATCATAGGTATGATGAATTTCTATCGGTGGTTGTCATGGCGGCAATAATATTGAAAGTGGGTGCGTATAAAAACGATGTGTAGAATTATCCCTGATTTTTCACATAGGTCCTTGTGACTAATAAAGACAAAGTGCAGCCAAGTAGGTGCTCGTTTAATAAATAACATTTATTGGATATTATTATTGTCTTCTGGCGCCCGCCGTCACAGAACACGTACCTTGTAATACAATATTAGCATACGGGGAACAAATCCAATCTGCCAAACCCGTTATGGTAACAAGACACGAGAACTTTACTGAAGTTGTCACGTATACGAGAAACCCCGAATAGAAATAAATGGCAAACGCGCCTTTACGTCCTGTTGAGCTTTATCGCTTTGTGTTAAGGTTTATATTCGTATGTTGGGTGGTAAAACAAAACTGGTACAGCGCTAGACGTGGATGCTCAACTATTTCTATTCCGTGCAGACATGAATCACTTACGCGAAGCAATGCATCGACGATGCAGTTGTCGCCCTATCAAGTTTGTACATGCCTAAAATTTCAATGAACTTATTTAGGATGAGAGATTGATTAGAAAGAAATAAAATTAATGTTTTGTTTTTGAATTACAACCTTTTAGGACGTCACAACGTCTTATAGACCAATGAAGGCCGACTGCACGAAAAAGTGTCACGTTCTGCCTGAACCGAACATGTAAGCTAGAGCGCGGAACAAGCGATGGAGAGCATAAGCCACGATCGGCCTGAGCGTTCGGTGTTATCACGTTAAATTATCGTCCGTAAACCGACTTTACAGTTTATGTCTATGTGAATTCTAGCCCAAACAAGGATTTCACCTTACAACTGGCGATACTAAGGTATCAATATTTTTTATTTTTATTTCATGTTTTTTTTAAATGGTTTATTAGAGAAACAAACAGTAATTACAACACTAAGAATCTAATATTATATAAGAATATGCCTATACCAGTTCTAATAGAAGAATATGCCTATACCAGTAAAGTTTCTAATTAAAATAACTTATACACGTACGGGAGCGGTATTGAGAAAAAAAAAAGGAAAAACTACTGCAGACAGAGCATCTACATCAATCCTACATAAAAAGAAATAAACAACATTAATTTATGTACCTACGAATATAATTTATTGGTAAATTAATCGCTACTATTTGTTGGATAGAATTCCAATCACATCTTTTCTAAAAACTTCAAAAGGAACATGAAATATTTCCTATTGAAGAGTATTAATTTCCCGATAATTATTTTTTTTAATATTTTTATACATCGAATCGTTTTCGAGACAGAGCGCGCAGTTATAGTATCATTCAAGGTCAAGCGGTATTGATTATAAATGCAAATAGCGAAAAATCCAATGCAAAAGAAATACTTGCAAAAAAAAAGGACATGTCTCCGATTTTTGGCTTTTGATCTGAGAATGGGAAAACCCTACGTTATGTAAGCAAGGCAAGTATTAGGGTGTCAAAATAATGGTTTATACAAGTTTACATCTTGTTCTTGTATCTTGATTTATGAGATTCCTGCCTTATTTCAACGAATTTGACTTCACCAACACAGCTTGATACTGCTTTAGCTGGTGACAGAATAATTCACATTTTTGATATACGATTATACTTATTGTTATAAACGGTAAAAAAATATTTTTAAAATCCAATCTGTATGAGACAATCTTTAACATTTTTATTTTTCTTCTCTTTGAGTTTTAAAAACCTCCTATATCACTCAGAATAACAAACATTTTTCGAAAGCATTTGTAGCTATAGTGTAAATATGAAATAGCGCCATCTATGAAAATTCTACCAAATCACCAACCTCCATCTGCTGTTAGAAGTTCCTTAAAACTTATTTTCTTTTAAAATATTGTCTCAATATCTAATGGACGCCATCTTCACTTTTCAACGTAAACTTAACGAGCTATCTACAGGCAATTTAAGCGGTGCCAACGCCATCTAAAAACTATTTCCTTAATCATTCCACTTTTGGTTGAAACCAAAAAATATTTATTGGTTTCAAGTAAGAATGAGAATGTCGTTTTTGTCATTACTCTTCCAAAAGCGCCATCTTACGAATGCTACATATATCGTTGGTTAATTTCTTAGACAGGGTTTCCAACGGGTTTGTTTATTGGTTCTGGAATTTTACAAGCTTACAAAGTAATATCAGTTGTGCTTCATAGATGGCGCTTATATTATTTTTTACCTATACTAATTATCCGTATTGTTAACTGCTCATTTAAAGGTAATAAGAGTTTTCGCCTGTGTTTTTGAATAAAAATGAATTTTGCTAAGCGGTCGAGGACGGTTCGTCCAATTTGGCAAATTTTTTTTGGTATGATCATTAAGGTACACGGAGAGTTTGATTATACAGAAAAAATATGAGAAATAGTTTTTGGCAGAAGACAGTCTTGTCCGTGCAACTAGTTTCAAGTATAATGCTTTATTGTCATTCATAAACGATATTTATTTAGAACTTGTGTTTTCCATCGTTCTGTTTTGCAGTACGACTACAAATCTGATTTAATTGACATTTTCATTAGAAGAAAAGGAGATCATAGGGTATATTTTTTTATTATTTATTTATTTAAGGATCCACAACATAAAGACATCACAAGGATTGCTTATGTAAAACATTTTACAAATACGGTTTTGACTCCTTACACTTACAGTGAACCACAACATTATTAAATATAGATTTATATATGTGTGTGTGTGTGTGTGTGTGTGTGTGTGTATTATAACATGTTAAAATTTCAATTTGAAAAAAATTTATCGCCATTTTTCAATAAGTTATGCATTAGTTAATATTATCAATTTTTTGTAGCTCGAATATTAATATTGCAGATGCGATAATTAACAGTTTCTTAACTACAAATGTCAAATTTTTGTCTTTTTGGAGCTGTTCTTCAAAGGCTTCAGAATAGATTCCCGTTGAAAGCATAAAAAATGCTTTAACTATTCTATACATATATTCATAAGTGAAACGAAAACTTCCGTACCGTTTGAAAAAAAAATCCGCGAACGGAGGAGTCTAAAATTTCGCCCAATTTTAGTTTATACAGAAGATGGCGTGTGAATCCCAATATGTTTATAAAATATGCACTATTTTGTTAAACTATTAAAATAAAACCTCACGCACATCAACGCCAAACGATTTACACACACACATTTTACTATTACATTGTTTCAAAGCATAGTCATGACGACCGTATGTACATTAATTATCAAATATAACAATGTCGTACAAAGAATTAAAATTTCGTAAAAGGCTTTAAATTTTACTCAAGTCTAGAGATTTGTGGCCGAATTTCGACCAGCCCGCGATCTATAGTGTGTATTAATAGTCATAAAATTTTCTAAATAACTTTAAATAAGCATAACATGACACAATAATGTACAGATCTGTGGGCCAATGTGGACCAGAGGGCAATCTTGTCAGTTGTCAATTGTAAATCACCCCCTGTGGGCCGGGTCAAACTTTCAAAAGCACAGCCGACATTGTAAGCAACACAAAGATATTTGTAAACAATATCAGCTCCCATCCGGGGACTGGTATGAATATATCATCAAATCACACACATATTATATTTTTTGTTTTATTTACTACTAGCGGACCCGGCAAACGATGTTCTTTAGGCTACTTACTATTTACTTCTGTTATCCTATCCTATATAATCCCCATTCCCGTTTCCGTTCCCATTCCCATTCCCGTTCCCGTCCCCTTCCCCGTTCCCGTTCCCGTATTATTAAAAATAACGAATGACTATGAATTTTTTCTGCTTTGTGCAGCGGTAATAAAGTGCAAATTGACTCTTTGGCGTTAGGAAGACACCTACATTGGTTAGACAACAGTGATTGCTTGTAATTTAGTATGAACTTTGTTGAATAGTAATAAAGTTCAAATTTACTCTACATTTTAATTAGAAAACGTTTGTATGGGAAAAAGAAAAGGGCTGTTTTTAGGGTTTTCCCGGCAATTATTCGTTTTTTTCTCGTCGTAAAAACTATCCTTGGACTGAAGTACAAGGATGGTTCGTTGAAACGAACATTTAAAAAAAAGAATTGGTTAAATTGGTCCACGCGTTGTTAAGTTATGCGCTTACCAACACATTTTGCGTATGACATATATTTATATTTATACGGAGGAGGTTGTAGCTTCATGGGAATCCGGCATTTGAGTCTACCTGTTGCGGTTACTTCCTCTGCAACGCGATGGACCCGGTACCCGCACGGTGAATCTATGGAATGCTATCTCTCGTAGTTATTTTATCCGCCCGTTAACACTGAACGTCAATTTTTAATCTAATATATTCATTAAATTCCACGTAAAAACCACTGCCAAAAACTTGGCATACATTGCAAGGTTAATAAATTTAAGCGGTTATGCATGCCTTAACAATTTCTTATATATCAGGCGCACTTTTGATTAGACGTGGAATGCGGCTTTTTTTGGCATGATGCAAAAATAGCTGCATTTTAAGCTCATCTCGACTAAGAGCTATATTTTCTTTATAAGAAAAAGGCGCAAACGGTCCACCTTAGCGTAGAGTACCTGTATGTGTCCAACATTGGTCATGAACATCTGCAACATGTGGAGCGCCTATGCATTGCCTGAGCTGAAAATATCTGTACACACGACTCTTGGAAATTCCGATATTATAGCGGCAAGAAAAATTTTCTAGAGGTAGATTATTCCACACTTTGCATGTGCGAGGAAATGTGGATCTCTATGCACATACATAAGTGGGTTAAAATGCATCAATATAGCGAGAATGCATTTTTTTTTTACAACCAAATGTGTGGTGTAGGGAATCAGTGATTTCTTAATGTTCAAACATATTTAAAAGCTTGTTGTAAGTCAACCTTGCGATATTTCCCTTTATATGTTACGTGTAATCGCTATTTAAAGGACGATCGACTCACGTCGGCAAATATTTTAATTAATGATGTCACTGTACGGCCTCTGTTTACAAGTATTGATATTCAACCGCCATTGTTTAGGTTACTGGAATTATATAATAAGACACTGGTATCGAATTCGGGCTTTATTAATGCATAGTGGGTAATCACCTTTAAAGTAATTATCTTTACCATGCTTATATTATGTATCTATTCGCAATTATTTGAATTGTCGTATCGATATCATTCTTTGCAAATACATACATATACGAGAATGTTAATTGAATGAATATACAATAAGATAGTACCATCTTAATTCATAATGGCTAATAATCTCCATTATATTTTATTCACATAAAAGTTATCTTTACACTTATTTATTTATTGGACTATGTCTTCATGACTTGGGTCTGGCTGGCCCCGCATATTAAATCCGTCATATATTCTAAGATAATAATATTAATGATATGCTATAAAGGGCAATTTTGATCTATATAAAATATTCAACCTATCTAGCTTTTAATAGGAAAAGGATTAATACGGTAAAGCTTTAAAATAGCTTCGTAACTTGTTTATTATTTTTATATAATATGTAAAAGATAAAAATGGTTACTGTGGGTTACACTTAGAAGATAAACCCGCAATGTTGTCACTTCAAGGAATGGTATTGAAGTCGCGTTTCGCGGGATTTGTGAGGTGAGGTCCCGGTGGCCTAAACTCGTCGAAGGAGGTAGTTCACATTTAATACATATCGGCTATTAATGGATTTTTCCACAGGGCCACGTTAAGAGGGTCTGAGGGCTCTCACAATTTAACACGGAAGAAGTCGCGGGATACAGCTAATAAACTATAATGTCAGCATCTGTTGTGCTGTAGATGTCCATGGGTGACGGAGAACATTTACGATCAGTTGGAATTTTTAGTTTGTTCATATGTTTTTCCCTCCAACTGTGCTGTAGTGTCATTAATCACTATGAAACCGATCAAATAGGACGCCTTTTTTGTATAAAACCAAAATAGTACAGTAACGTTGTATGAAATTTCATTACTGTACTGTTTTTTTGATTTCATATAAATTTTCCACAGATGTTTAACGTCTCCCATTGAGTTTCATGTAAAATGTATGGATTGGATAAAAAAATAACTGAATGAAAACAAAAAAATGAATGCGCACTTTATATACCATTGTAGAACTTTGATGCTTCATACATAGCAAGAAAAGTGTAAAAAATGGAAATACACAACGATGTAGTTGAAATAAAAGTAGATTATGCACCTTGTTGAAGTGAGTAATTAATGCATTTATTGTCGTGTTGTCGTGTATTAGCGTCCTCGCCTTCGCACGGTCACCACCATGACACAAGTGCATTAATGACTCACTTTACGCTCCATGCAATAATTTACTATTACTCGCTATTAATATTCGTACAGAAACTCTCACCAGATCGTGATCATTATAAGATTCAAATAAGTGAAGTACGTAGTTATTAAAAAAAAAACTTGGTGTTTGCTATGATTATTATTTTGTATTTGCACTCGACACAGATGCAATTTCATAAGATATTATGAATATTTAAATTTACTCGATACTTTTTCCGCTTAATGAAGATCTTAAAATTTATGAAAAAAAAAATATTTGACGACCTTTCTTCTTTATAGGGTTCCGTACCCCTAAGAGACAAAAGCAGCCTTTATTGCTTTCCTACCAAATAGAGACTGAGGTCTGCAGTCCCTTCAACCGTTGAAAAAAATCAATTCATTAATATGACTATTTTTTTTAATTACTAGTGCATTCAAAAAGGAAATTACAGCATGCTTGCTGTGCCCGCGACTCCGCCCGCGTAAAATGGGATAAAAAAAAGATTCAATGTAAGCCTGATGATATATAGCCCTCCTAGATAAATGGGCTAACATTGAAAGAATTTTTCAATCGGATCAGTAGTTTCTGAGATTAGCGCGTTCAAACAAAGGAACATACAAACAAACAAGCAAACTCTTCAGCTTTATATATTAGTATAAGATATAAGATAGGGTGTTTCCCGTTGACCTAGAATCTAGTGTACTATTCAACAGTTAATTTAGGTCCGGACAAAGTGGCCATTTGCATTGCAAACGCTGACATTACTGCTAGTGAACACTGCACACTGGTACAGACGTTCATTTGTATGTATACTAGCTGGACCCCGCGACTTCATCTGCGTTATCTCAGTGATTTTGTTAAATTTGGAGGTTTTCATATTTTTGTGTGACACCCTAATTATTTAGCTAAAAGCAAAACGTAATAGCCTACGTTATTTCTTGTAAAATTTGCCAGTGAAAGTTCCATCCAAATCGGTCCAGCCGTTTTGAAGATTACCCGTAACAAACAGGCCGACAGATAGACAGATAAACCGACAGCCAGAAAAAAATGTTTTAACTTGCATTTTCAATTTCACAGTACAGTTTTGACATGCAATTAGTAAAAAAAATATTACATTACAAACAAACCCTCCTATTTTATTTATATGTATTGTGTATATGATTTTATTTATCTTTGAATTATAGTGGACACAGCCGGAGGACCAAAAATAAGACGAATTTACTTATGAAATAAATTTGTAATAAAAAAATTATCAACATGGAAAATATTAAATTAAATTTTCCATGCTGATAGAACATGCTAAAAACTCATTAGGAAAATTATTCCGAACGAAATCGGACAACAGCTTTTGAAGTTATTTAACAAATACCTTTATATCGTATCATATACGGAACCCTTCTATGCGTGTCTTGACACGCTCTTGGCCATTTTGCTACTGAATCTGACGCGGTTCTGGTGGTATTTACAACGCTGACTAAAATTTCAATTTCAATACGTCCGTTGTTTTGTCAGCTGCCATTCCCAGCATCGCGATGTTTTCAATTAAAATAGTCTCCGAGAACAATAAAACACAACGATGGAAATTTTACAAATTTACTACCAAGAATTTTGTATAACAATGGAAACTTTGAAATTAATTTACAATAAATAATTTCTATACAAAAGGCAGTTTGGCTGGAAACGGCACGAATAGTGAGAGGGTTTCTCCATCTGGAGCTCCGACCACCAAATGCGTCTTTTTCTTCCTTGCATCATCCCGGTGTAGTACCAGGGTCCGCTTATATTTAATTTAATTTATTTATGTACCTAAAATTACATACAGAAAAATACACTACATAGAAAGGAAGTAAACAATGGAAAACCTTATCTCTAAAAGAGATGTCTTCCAGCTTTCCTGGAGTGTAGGATAAATAGTATAAAATATAAAGCGGTTCAGGTACTAAAGGGAAAAAGAATGACAATAAGAGCTTATTTATATAGTTAATATAAACAATATATTATTTTTTTATGTTACAAGGGGGCAGAGGAGCAGGCAGTAGGCACCGAAGTGCCTACCGGCGCCCATGGACATCTGCACGACCAGAAGGCCAGCGGATGCGCTGCCGGCCCTTAATGACGGATCTCATGTGAGAAAGAGGTACTGGTACCCGGACGCGCCGGCCCAATTCGACTACAAGCATGGCGCTACCTCTAATGTCTGTCTTCTAAAACATGAGTACCAATGACATAAAGTACCAATTATTTATTACTCTTTAGTTCCTTGGTGTTTTTTGAGAGCGGTTTCGTTTTTATTTAAAAATAATATATGGAGGCATGTAACAAGCGGCTCAACTAAGTACCGATGCCCATAGACAACTGCAGTACCAGCACTAGGTCCTGTAAACTAGAGATCTAGAGAGATTATGATGATGATCTTGGTGGTGGGGGTGATGGTGGTGATGACAATGAAGACTTAATTTTTAAGCTGCTATAATATGATTAATTATTTCAGACCCAGAAACAAAAGAGCTTTAGAGATTGAACAATTTTATTACCTTTACAGTTTCAACCATTACTCGATAAAGAAAACAAAAATCCACATGAAAATTAATAATTACAACATGACAGTATAATATCACACCGACGTCAGATGTAGAAAAGTTTGAGCAATAGCGTATAAAACTAATTCTCTAAAAACTATCGTATCTACTTGTATATACAGACATTTTGGCTTATCACTAAAGTATTGAAGTTGACTACAAAAGCAAAGTAGTTACTCCAAAACTATGACAGTTACTACTCTTTATCAACTTTGAGCCATGTGCGCCCAACGACATTACTGCCTTACAATTTTGTAACAATTCGAAAGATATACATAATAATATTCAAGATTTACAAAGTTAATTATTTGAAAAAATAATGTTATTTATAACTAGCGTACTTGGCAGACGTTGTCCTGCCCGAATTTTGTCATTCCTGCTAAGCTATTATTCTCTCTCCTTTATGTATTTTCCATAAAACTGGTCGAATGTTTATATATATATGTAATAATTTTACATAACGCGTCCGTCAAAAGTTGGTTCGATCAATTTTGCATTTTATAGTATTTTTAAATATTCTTTCGTCTTTTTCTTTCTTTCTTTTCTTTCAAACCTTCTCTGTAATAAGGAGAATGAAACAAAAGAAAACAAAATTAAAAACGGTCCAGCGGCTTTGACTTTAAGCGCACGCTAAAAAACAACGACTGATTTTCATGTAACATAATAGTAGATAATTGAGTTTTACTCAGAAAAAATCTCCCAGTTTTACCTCTTCTTTATCTTTATATATATACTGTACATGTGTATGTCACTGAACTCCTAAATGGCTGGACCGACTTGAGTGATTTTTTGTATGCGTTTGGATGGTTGGATGGATTGACAAACCAGCCCGGCAGATGGCGCTGCATTCGGTGTGTAGGTTATCTTACTATCGATTTTTACGGGAACCCTCCAGTATAATCATCTCTTGACACGCTCTTGGCCATTTCATACGATAGTAGATATTTGTGAATTGATAAAGTCGACTGAGGACAGGGGGGCAAAGGAAGATGAATGAAAATATATTTGACTTCGACTTCTCTCTACAACTCAATGATGTGAGATTGTGTGACAATGGTTGAGTCAAAAGCTTTGCAACGTCACTTGTCAAAATTTAAACTTATTATCTTTATCTCGCGTGTTATATCTGGCGAAAATCAGAAGAAAAAAGAAACCAGTAAAAGAACTTTATAACTTAGAGTACGTAACTACTAAAGTGCTCTATCTGTTACAGCTAGACGCATACATACCTGGCCTGCAATTATTTTAAATTTGTTTTAGCTTTATTTATGTGTCTAGGCTGTGTATATCATACGTGAATAAAGGATTTCTATTCTATTCTATTACAGAACGGTTTAAGGAACTTGCAGCTAGCTTAATAGTACCGACGGTATCGCCATTTCCTGGTAGAAGAGGACCACCGGGCAGACCTGGACCGCCTGGAAATCCTGGTAAAACTATAGGATATTTTTAAGGAATTAAATTAGTTTTACTTAAAACGTGTTTAATATACCTGTTTTTCCGCAATAGGGAGTACGCCAAACATAATAACGAGCAGACAGAACAATCCAAATGCATCCAAATCCATTGCCAAAAGTGTAAGCAGGAATAGTTTATGTGTATCTTTGTATATTTGCTAGGGATATCTGGTGAAGCGGGTCCTCAAGGTGTTCGGGGTTATCCAGGGGAGACAGGGGAGCCGGGCAGGCCGGGGCTTGTGGGGCCAAGGGGGGACAAGGGGGACAAAGGGGAGCGGGGACTGGACGGGGTTGGAATACCAGGACCTGAGGGACCAGGAGGACTTCCAGGTACGTAAAATGATATTATTAAAGAGTCGTACATGATCTTCTATACAATACCGCATTATTACTTATGTCTTAAAAAATCAACGTCCCTTCTTCTCTTCTATCCATAAGAAGAAGAGAAAAGAATTTCGGAAACTACCCTTCTGAACTTGAAAATTATTATTTCATAAAACATTCCGCCAGTGTCAATTTTTATGCTATAGATGTAGAGGAGACTTTTTAATAAGAGACGAGCCTAAATTCGAGCAGGACAAGGTCTGTCTGGGCCGTTAGTATTTTATAATATTCGGGTAAATTGCACAGGTCCAGTTGGCCCGCCAGGTCCTGAAGGAAGAGCTGGTGATAGAGGGGATCCCGGAAGACAAGGTAAGTGGAAATGCTATTTTAAAAACTAATATTTGTGGTGCGAAGCAATAACGCTACAACCAACTTTTTTTATTTATATATTTTTATTAAGAATACTTTTTAGGTATATCTAATATTCCCTTTTTCCCCTCCTACTAAGCTTTAATTGAAACCTTGTATTAGGAGTGGGTGCGACAATACCCCAACGGCGGCGGGGTTTGAACCGAGTACCTTGTGGATTTGAGTCCATTCCTGAGATTATGGCGTTCAAGTAAACCAACGAACAAACAAACTCTTCAGCTTTCTATACTAGTATAGATTAAATAAAACATCCTAAAAATCCGCCCTTCCTCAAGTCAATATGGTCCTACGAGCTTTTGGTAGCCCCCAACGCAAAAAAAATCAATATAAGTGTTTCTGTTAAAAAAAAAGTAAGTAAGTTTCATATATTCATAAGTTCTGTAAGTGAGTTTCATCCAGTGTTATTTAGGAAATTCTTAGCGAATTGCACGTTTATGAATTTGTGAAAGTAAGTTTCATCCATTCATAAGTTCTGTGAGTTTCATCCAGTTTTATTCCAGAAATTCTTAGCGAATTGCACGGTTATGAATTTATGGTTGTAAGTTTCATCCATTCTTAAGTTCTGTAATTGAATTTCATCCAGTTTTATTCCGGAAATTCTTAGCGAATTGCACGTTTATGAATTTATGAAAGCAAGTTTCATCCATTCTTAAGTTCTGTAAGGGATTTTCATCCAGTCTTATTCCGAAAACTCTTAGCGAATTGAACGGTTAGAATTTACGAGTATCGAATCGCAATTCGAACAACGGAAATATCTTAAAAACATTTGTTGCGTAGGTTTGATAAGAATCTACGTGCGTTAATTCATCTGTCATAAGGAATATAGATCGTAAAATTTTCGGAAATTCCTGTATGCCATCACATCCTGTTACATCAAAGCGATTTTTCGACGTGCTACTTTAGTGCCACATGGCAAAGTGACGCGTGAGTGTTATTTGAAAGTCATTAAAATCGGCAATTCGTAAGCAAATTGATACAGTTTTTTATGCGCCAAGATCAAAGTCGGTGCATTACGAGATCATTTTTGGGGATATAATCTGTATTCAAATTCAAAGATGAGTTCAATTTATTTGCATGGCGCATAGAAGCTTAGATAGTTCAACGGTTAACTGAATATGGTGAACTGAATCCGAAGGGGCTAGTTTTTTTTATTTTTTTTTATATAACGACAGGCAAACTCGCTGGCTGTTCACCTAAGTGGACAACTGCAACACCAGGGGGTTCGCAGATGCGTTGCCGGCGTTTAACAAATGAGTATGCTCTTTTCTTGAAGGTCCCTAAGTCGTATTCGTTCGGAAATATAGACGCTGGTAATTGATTCCACAGAGGAATTGTGCGAGGTAAAAAGTTTCTTGAAAATCGCAAGGTTGTGGATTTTAGGACATCAAGGTGATGAGGGTGAAATTTCAGATTCTGGCGAGATGTCCTGTGGTGGTGTGGTCTTATACAAGCTGTTACCCGCGACTTTGTCCGCGTAAAATTAACCTTGCCTTTACACCTTCTTCTTAGCGGATGTAACCTAACCTAACCTAACCTAACCTAACCTAACCTAACCTAACCTAACCTAACCTAACCTAACCTAACCTAACAAAAGCGTTCGTTAATAAGCAGGGTGCTGCACCCTGGTGCGAGTTATCGGTATTACTTCCGTACCGCACCGAAACAGATTTCGTTAAAAACATTTTTCCTAATGAACTTTAGCATGAACTTAATAGTTCATTCGCGTTAATACACGAAAAATTTCAAGTCTGTACATTTGGGACAACCAAGCGAGCGGGCAGACGGTCGGTCAGAGCGAAACGATAGGGTTCCTTGTAGGATAACGGAACCCTAAAAATGTCGGGGTCTATTACGTATTTAATTTAACATTCATACCAACTGCTACGTTTAAATTACACCGATGAAACCACCGTGTATTCTACTCAACACTCAACTAGTTGAAAGCGGCTTCACTTAATGTGTACACTTAAGGTTCGCTAGGAACTTAGTGTAAGAGCTTGTGTATGTATGTACCTATACTAGCTTACATACATAAGATACTAAACTTGATTTTTATGTGAAATGATTAAGAGCTATAACCCGCGTTTTAGCTCGCCTGAATTCAATAATTTTATTAAATTTTGAAGGTTTTTATTTCTTGAGTGGAACCCTAATTATTTAACTTATATAAACCTATGTTATTCCTTGTAAAGCTAGCTATCTACCGGTAAATGTATTGCCAAAATTGATCCATCTGTTTCGGAGATTACCCGGAAAATACAGATAGACAGACAAAAATGTTTTAACTTGCGTTTTTGCTACAAGTATCTTATAAACAGTCATATGCAATTAGTAAAAGATACAATTTCGGCTTTAAAAATATCTTTTCAATTTTATATATTACATAGTATATAAAATGAGCAAACAGGTGGAAAGTTAACCAGATTATAAGGGAGTATTGATTCTTACAACTGCACTACTCGCAGCGGTACTCTACTAGTTACAGTAAAACAGTAAAATTAATGTGATTGTGTGGTATTGTGTAATTGCAGAGAGAGACTTGCGAGGTCAACTTAAGTCGCCCCACAGCCACATCTTTTGCAATTTAAGCAGATCCTGGTACTAGAAGGGGAAAACGCTGGGTAGAAGAAAATTTTAAGTGTGTAAAATAACAGTGGACAATAATGTAACCACCTCCCGGCCTATTTAATGTTCTCTGTGCAAGGAAACGCAATCTGGGTGCGGATTATACTAAGATTGGCTGATAACGGTCCTAACACGCCTTTATACGTTATTTGATCAAATGCACCCGAGCGAAGACGTCGTGCCAGATGTAGCTCAATATATCTCAAATTGGAATTAATTTGGTGTACCGCAGTTCTGGGTTTTGAAATTTGAATTCATTTGCGTATTTTCATCTTTATAAGTTTGTATCCTCATATCTCATATGAGGCTCAATAGCTCAACGGTATAAGGTATGGACTGAAATCCGCAATGTACCCGGTTCAAACCCCATCGCCATTGGGGTATCGTTTCGCTTCGACATCGAAGCATCATCAGGAGATAGACTCTGCAAAGGTTATTCGTAAAGTGATTAGTAAACTACTGTACTAATCACTACACTGTTTACTAATCGATTTACAATTTTGGTGGCCGATTCGGTGGTGTAGCTTTCGAGTTGCAGCATTACACCGATTTTCCCTCGTACTCATTCGCGGAATAAAAAGCAAAGTAGTTTAGTTTTTATGCAAATAAATTTTGTAATTCATTTTCATCTAATACTAGTTCGCTGTTATTATTAAAGTCTAATGATTTTTGGAGGTAAACGATGGCACTTAAATTTGTAATTTCATTGACTGTATCGGTAGTTGTGTATCGCTATTGGTACCTTGTTTTAATAGTATGTTACTTTCTTTGCTAAGTCAACCAATTAAACGAGTACCAATATAAAATTCTAAAATAGATAACAATGAATGCAGTTGCTAAATCGTTGTTAATTTTACAATAACAAGTGGAAACTTACTGGTAATGTTCGCTGGCAAGTACCACTGTGTTCAGAAATACAAGGACGATGATAAGCCAGTAGAATGTTTGCGATTTCACTGCTCGTCTGCATGCACGTTTCATTCTACGATTCACCTAAGAAATATAATAACTACAATAATGATTATGGAGAAATAATTAACATCGATGCATAATTTTAATGTTATTTCTGTTGGTGGACCTTCTCTAACAAAAAAGAAACCTTTGTTAAAATCAAGCATAGTATGTAGAATTAAAATATCAAATACACATACATACCTTATCAAAGTCCTTCTTCCAAATTTTGCCAATAGAAATTTTTTGCTGCTCCGGAACTTCTATCCCTAAGTGGTCCGTTGAATCGTGCTCGTTTTGCGTTTGATTTAAAAATTCTAAAACAGAAACGCAATTTTAACGGAATTCATTTCAATGAAATTTTTTGACATTCATTTTATATTTTATTGTATATTTATAGGACATGCTATAAATGAAGTCACGTGCTTAAAGCACGGAAACGATGTCACGTCATGAGTAACAGTGAATGATAATATGGAAAATTGTAAGGGTGCATAATATAATTTGATGATCTGGCAAGTTACAAAAACGAAGAAGGTCGTAGGGATATTTTTTAAGACTATCATACCTAGCTTAGATAAACACAGACACTACAGTCTGTGTTTATCTAAGCTAGGTATAGTGACGTTGTCTCCAGCACACGTGTATGAAGTGAGTCGTATCAAAGTTAGTATAGAGAGTGTATCTCAGCTTGTCTACTGGTGTGTTAGCCAGCCAATGATGGAAGCTATGCGTGGTTCAAGGCCTACACTATAACTGTGAAGTGTAATTTGAGGTGAGAAAAAGAAGAAACAACAGCTTAATGAGGTATACAAGCAATTAGCAAATGGTAAATACCTATTCCATAATCCCTGCCAGCACCGTGCAATTATTGTTGAACTTTTTTATATATTTATAAGGGGGCAAACGTGCAGGCGGTTCATCTGAGCAAATACCAACGCTCATGGACATTTGTACCACCAGGAGGCTCGCAAATTCGTTGCCAGCCCTTAGGGAGGGGCTTAGACTCACAAACCGAACGAAACGCGATAACACTACCATCACTTGATCTCGTTGTCACTGTGTTTTGAGCATTAATTTATTCTGCGAATACAAAAGATCAATTTCTATTAGCATTGAAATTTATTAAATAATTTAAAAATTATATATTATAGTCCTGACATTAATAGTGATAATTTTGTAAGTAAAGTTTAAAAATAAGTGTAGTTACTACCGAGTGTACAAGGTTCTACGCGTCCATTTCATTTTCTATTTTTTTTACTTTTTAATGACAATTTTTCCATGTTTTCGAAATTTCACAAAAATGCCCTCAAAAGGTCGAGTCAGATCGCAAGTGTTGTATATTTTAAACTTTTTTATATGTGTCCTGGAGTAAGTTCGACTATAGCTCACCGGGGTCGGGGTTTGAACCTGAGGCTCTAGCACGAACATTTGGAACCGTTCGAATTCGAAAATTCGTCTGTATTTTAGATGAAATTATTCGTGCTAGGCCCACAAGAGGCAAGTCTTTATCTTGTCACGCTTTTAATCAATGCTAATGCAATTCGCGTTGACACTAAGGTCCGATGTGGGTCCAGTACGAATATTTTCAAAGTCGAATCTTCGACTCCAACGGTTCGAAATGTTCGTTTTAGACCCTCTGATTCCTACGTATTTTAGTCAACCGTTTCCACCATTGAGGCTCTTTAAATTAGTTTAAAAATATATACATCAAATAACGTCATTGTTTCTACAATATACATACATACACCCAGAAATTTAAAAGAAATTCTAAATTATTTATTATCCTATAACAAAAGTATAACCGTTTATTTAAAAACTGTAATTGTACAACATGGCAATCTTTTTACACGCGAAACATTTACTTATCAATTATAGTCAAATTTATCATCATTATCTCCTGAAGGGTGATGACTGTTTGTACAGACTACCAAAAACTAGAGTTGATTTTTTAATATTTTTCCCGCGCAGGTAACGGACGCTCTGTAGTTCCTAGGCCGTTTCACGTATAAATAGGCAAAAGCTTATGAAAGTAATTCTTAATGTCAACATTTTTCAGTTTTCTTATTCGTTATAACAAAAACAGGAATCATGCTCAAATGGAAAATAAGGCAAGAGTCAAATAAAGGTAAAGAAAGTAAAAGCTACGTAAAAGGTAAGAAAGGTGTTTCACAGAGTGTCAAATTTACATTAATTTTTTTTTTTATGTTACAAGGGGGCAGACGAGCAGGCAGCAGGCACCGAAGTGCCTACCGGCACCCATGGACATCTGCGATTTATAAGGTGCTGTCACGCAAACAACCTATAGTATTGGAAACGTTTCCAGCATCAGAATAAATATAATTAATACCTCACCATCATTGGACCACCTCTTATCAACGCCATCGGTGCAGTAACCACTGTCAACAACGTGCCGCGGCTTATGCCTCAGGCAGTCGATAGTGGCATTGCCCGATGTGATGACGGCAGTCGGAGAGCTGATGAAGGAGGTGTGCTTCGTTGATCTTCGCGTCTCGTCGACGCGTCTGTGCGCCGGTAGGGAATCTTTGTTGGCCATGTTCTCTAGATATTTGAATATGTGCACGCGCCCGCGCATGCAAATCTGTGAAGGAATTATATTATAAATTGAATTAAGTAAAAAGCCACAAATCGCCTAACAGTAGAGAGTGACCGTGGGCACGATAGTAACGGAAGTACAAAAAAAATTGGTATAATATTGTTTTAATAAAATCTATACGCAACACATAACTGTATCAAATTTCATGCATTAATGTTCATAATTGTAGACAGACGGACGGACGGATTGAGCGAAATTGCAAGGGTTCTTTGTAGTACGGAACCCTAAACAAGTAGAGCCTAATTTCTCTAGATTTAAAAAAAAAGAATATTAATAAAAATAAAAATTCTTAAGGCAAGCTTTATAGCCGCTACATATGTATCGATAAATTGTTGCGAATAAACTAAGCCCTTTTAACTGCGCAGTTTTATCGATGCGTGTGTATTAAAAATCGTTGTTAATTTAACTGCACAGTTTTATCGTTGCGTTTGTATGGCGATCGCTAATTTGGGCAGTTCTTCACGGAGCTCTAGGAGCGTTCGATTTGACTGCACAGTTTTATCGGAACGATTTATCGATAAGTGTGTAGCGGCTGTTAGGTAGCTACAAATCTCATTTCGCTATCGATATCTAGGTACTAATGTGTATACAATACAGTAAAAGCACAGGAAAAGAGCACATTTCCTGGGCTTTTACTGTATTATTATATTGCAATAGTTGCCAATCCTGTTTATGTATTTATTTATGACTTTGACATACAATACAGTCAACGATAAAAATATTATAATTATAGATTTATTCCGCTAACCAAGACATGTATGTAGACATGATTTAGACAAAGTGTTGCTTATATAAAATAAAAAAAAACGCAAAATAAACTACTTACTATTCAAATAAGTACAATATTAAATGGGCAATATTGACAATAATGAACTAATTTTACATCAGCAATATTGGGATTGTTTATGTGTTAGAAACAATACACTCATACAGTTTTCACTTAAAAGATGTTGCAGATACAAAACTATTATCCGTAAAATCTCTAACAGTTGACAACGGCTACATCATAACTTTTACTTCGATTACATCACAGACGTACAAAAACGCGGAATGTTCGAGTCTGCGGCAGTTTTATATTTTAGACAACGTATGGGGAAATGGAGGAAAACGATCATTTTAACACCATAGACAATGCTGCACTTGCACGTAACGGGATCGAAGAGCGAGTCAATATTTGGGCATGCCTTTCACTCGCTGATAACCAGATAACGGAGAGATATGCCGGAAAGACAACATGCATTTTATATTAAAATTAGCCGGTATTCGCGTCTTCGGACACGTGAATTAAAACGATTCTGTTCAATTTCAAGGGCTTTAATTGTTTTGCGCTAAACTCTAATTCACTTGCAAAAAAATCGACCAATAAATTGGTTTGCCACGCTAATGTCGAATGTAGTTTGCAAGATAATTAGTTAAAAGGCTCATTTTTGCTTGTTATGCATTACGTTAATTTCTAACATTAACCTTTAGCAAAATTTTCTTTAAGTAGGAACTGTCATCCAAAATCGTAAAGCACTTTGTTGGTCGATTATACATCACTTAAATGACAAAATCAATTCAGTTGGTTCGGAGGTTTTCAACGACAAAGAAAACAACGGACGGGCAGACCAATAGATCGATAGACAGACATAATTATCGATATATAAAAATCTATTATTTTAGTCATAAGTACGTTAATAATATGATCACACGCATTTAGTAAAAGCATTTTAATTCGACGTTAAAAACGGACACAAAATTTGAGGTTATTTGTATAGATATTGATTCCACACCATAATTTGTCACACATATATTAAATATCATGTGTATGTATTTATATATCTTTTTACACAAAAAAAAATGTGTGTAACAGGCGTCTGTTACCTATAACACAGGCATCAAGCTGTCTACTTTAGAAACAGACCTCCGTGTGTCCTGTATATATTTATTTATTATTTTGTAACGATAAAGACTTGTACGTCATTTGGAAGGCGATATTATCAGATTTTATTAAAAGTGCACACACTTAATTTGGTCCATTTAACTAACAAAACGGTGCATTTGCAAAAGTGCCAGCGAGCGCAATCGAAATGCTGCCGGTTGGAAAATTAACTTGTGAAACGCTTTGCAAATAAATTTCCTCCATTAAAAATTTTCCTCTTCTCATATTAGTATACGTGACATACTCACAGTAGTGGGTGGGGAGACGAGTGGGTTGTTGTCCAAGTTTAAAGTGATGATAGTGTTCATATTCCGAAGCTCCAGAGGAAGGGAGGATATGCAGTTACAGCTCACGTCTAGATGCTCTAGCCGGAGGTACGTGATCTCTGTAAGGGAAAAAAGACATTCCATTATATACTACGAAATTTTATTTTTAAGCAAAACACAGATGGATGTCACTGTTAAATACACACACAACTCCTTGTTGTTCTTCTAAATGTGCCTTAAACACAGTCATTAGGGTTCGTACCTCCAAAGAAAGAAAAGGAACCCTTATAGGATAATTTCGTTGTCCGTCCTTATGTCTGTCTGTCAAGACCCTGTTTCTCAGGAATGCGAACACCTACAAAGTTGAAATGAAGTCCCTTAAAGTTGTATAAAAATCATCCCCCTAAGTGTCCGCAATCAAAACACATGGCTGTTTATGTTACATTTCCCATACATTCAAAGTGAATCAAAACTTATACCTTTCGTTGACCTGAAATCATGAAATTTGGCCTTATAGTACAAGTATAGGAAAAAAAATTCTGAAAACCGTAAATTTTTAGTTACATCACAAAAAGAAAATTGCGATGATTTTGTCAAATTAAAAGAAATTCTATGAAAAGTATAATACTTAAAACAGCTCGGGTGAAGTATTACTTGATGGCACGGAACCCGAGTTCAACTCGCATTTGCCCGGTTTATTTTTAATATGAAAAGCACAAACTTGACACGTATTTTTGCACATAAGCCAGTTCTACTTATCTATGTGTTATATTAAACAAATATAGTTACTTACGTAAGGGCAATAGACCTAGTTGGTTATTGCTAAGATTCAAACACCGTAGTCCAGCACAATCGCCCAGGGTCATGGGGACTTGTGTTAGCCTATTATTTGATGCGTCGAGTTCAGCAAGGGAAGTCATCTTTCCGATTTCCTTTGGGAGACTAGTTAAAACGTTATCTGGCACGAGCAGAACTTGAAGAGGCATCAAACATACTTCTCGCGGTAGCTCCGCGAGCTGGTTTGAACTGCGAACAAAAAATAATATGAAAAAAAGTCTATATATAATTTCAGATTTGTCGTACCTAGAACTATGGGGATAACATTTTTTAAATTAGCCTATTGTGTCCCAAGGACGGGCAAAGGCCCCCCCTTTTTCGATCCACTTTCCTATTTTCGGTATCCAAATAGTCGTTCCACCATTTCCTCGACCTTCCGGGTCGTCGACGGCCAGTGGTGGGCATCTAAGGATTTATTCGAGCCACATGCCCAGCCCATTCTCACTTCAGCTTTGTTAACTTCTTTAGGATGTGCTAAAGAACCATGGAACGCAGCACAATAGGAGCAAAGAAAACTGATAAAGTTCGCAACACCACCCTACTTTCCATTACTGGAGTGATGGATGTAGAGATGAAACTGATATATTTTACACAAATCTTAACGTTAGACAAAGATTCTATCCTGAGGCCTATAGTGGTAGAAGTATTTGGGAATGGGTAGGACACCCGATACATTTAGACCCGTTAAAGTAGGTCAATATTGCGACCTATGGACGCCTTCCAATGGCCGCTAACGAATACGCAAGAAAAGGTGGCGTGATGATCCGAGGATGGATACCTTTGCGAGAAAGTCGTGGATGAGGTTACTTCAAGGAATGGTAGAATGGTACTTTACCCAACAGACATTATAGGCGGCTAATAACAAATAAACTAACTGCTACATCAAAGATTTTAAGATTACCAACTAACAGGGCGGAATTCAAAAGTAGCTACTACGATGTAGCGTCAACAACATGAGGATTATACTTCACTCGACACGTTGAAAGCAGTAAAATGCACCACATCAATTCATAAGGTGGCCTATTTTTAACCGGGAAACCTACTTTAGCGTGAGATTGCATGTAATACGACGGGCCGAAACGTAAATCGCTCCTCGCCCAACCTAATAGTTCGGACTTCGGCGTCGGTGCCAAGAGATGAAGTAAATATTGACATTACAGGTTATAGACATATTAAATAAATATTACAGTGAAAACTTTCACAATTCCACTGTTCTAAAATTGTTTTCAATTATTTGTTTTTTAACTGGCACGCTATGTGTGCGTGATCCATGAATGCGGCGGTAATGAAAGTCTTACATCATACACTTAACTTTTTTTTTTTCAAAGAATTATAGAAATAGATGCTTTATATGTTCGTAACTGGTCTAAGCCTCTTTGCATAACTATAGCCAGTGAGTTAGTATGGCACATAGGAATACGGAGAACCTTGCGGATTTTAAAAGTTGCTTTATTCAAAGTTGTATTCCTTACGGTTTGTGATGGATTTCGGTAAAGTATCGTCCGATTATATCAACAAATTTAACTCGTTAATTACGTGCCCTTAATTAAGACATCGCTTTCAAGGTAAAACCGAAATAGATAAGGGTCGTCGCAGATCCATTAGAGATCCAATTCAATGAACACAAAACCATCTGAGAGTCGACTGGATAACAGACTTAGAAAACATTTAATTAAGCGAGTAACAGTGAACGCCTTATTAAGTTGTGTAACGGACTGAAATGAAAAATAGTTTAATATGGTTCTGCTTTATTACAGTAAAGGATCCCACAGATTGACACACACACACTCACTCACACGCACACACACACGCACACACAAGCGCGCGCGCGCACTAGACACAATTGACCTAAGCTTCTTACAGATCACAAAATCACAGACTTCTGTCAATTGCCCATTAACCGGGTACAATGTGTGTTTGTGATCAAGTATTAATCCGTCTGCACTGAAAAAAGCATCCTAATTAGACCACCGCTTGGATGACCAATGCCATATCTGTACGGTGGAATGCTGATTAGGTACATACATGTCTATCAAGTTTTTTGTAGGAACCACTGCGCGTCTAGACACCTAGACGTGCTTTGAAACTGGATTCAGTACTATCGTAGGCCGGCATTAATAATAGACCGGGGTCGACGGACGCGGCAATGAAAGAAACTGGGACCAAGAAAATTCCCGCAAACCTTGGAATTGTGGGAACGTGCCGTCCAATAATTTGGCACGACCTTAAGTACTAAATAAAAGCTAACACTAGTACACACCCTACACAAGTAACATTTCGTGTCTACGCGAGCGAGATAGCACTATCAGCGTCTCTTTCTTACAAGGCGGCGTCTATCTCGCTCGCTACGGTACGTACTAGTGCCAGCCACGCTCAGTTCATTCGACGACGTCCACGGTCGAACACGCCGCCATGTCGTGCCTGTATCATCTGTCCGTAACAAACGTCATACGCTCTGCTGGGTGTTATGGCTATCATGGCGGATTGTTGTATTTTTAGTTTCCTTTTTTTTAATCCCTATTAATCTATATAAAAATAAATACGTTTGTAAAGCTTTATGAATCTTATTTTCTCAGATAAATACATAATTGAAATGATTTCTGATTGCTTCCGTCATTCCTAATTCCATATTTAAATTTAAATATTTACACCAATCTCACAGAGTAGTATTTTCAGTCTGTGGGGACATTTGAAACTACCTCTTAGGGCGTAATAAGGATGACCTTCAGTTGATACATTAAAGTTTCATTATCCGTTTACATTCTATGGACTCGTAATGAAAACCAACTTAGCAACATTATCGAAGTATATTATTATCATATTAAAGTATAATTCTACTTTTTTTTTTAAATTAAAATGTAGGTATATCATTAACGCCTTCGTTGCGAAAATTTTACACGATCATCGTAAAATGTATACGAAAACGAGAGTCGAATTTGAATGCGTTTCGTGTTGTTTACTACGAAATGTAGGAAGCATTGCCATATATACTGTGATTTTAATGTTTGCGAATTAAATTTAATGATATAAACACCGTGTTCGTATGTAACGTTGATTGAGAGTAATGATCGTGAATTTCAAGGAGAATCATCGAGTTAGCTTACAATGATGCGCTATAATTTTTTTATGCTCCAAGGGGCAAACAAGTAGACGTTAAAGTGACTACCGACCCTTAGACATATGCACCACCAGAAGACTCGCAGGAAGGTAGGAACCTTAACAAACCAAACGACGAGGACGACGACGAAACGCGACGACAATACCATCAATTGACGTCACAGCATTGCCGCCGTTTCGGGGTAATGTCACTAAGTGTCATTAGTAGTAAGATTGTGAGGATTCCGGGGATGATGTAAGACAGCAGTTGGTCATTTTAATTTGCCGATCCAGGTATTAGACTGGGATAGCGCTAGGTGGAATATGTCTTGACATGACCAACTAGCCTGCTAGTTGCTTATTGCAAGGTGCCAATACTAAATACTGATGCACTTACGAGTGGGAGAGTTGCTGATGTAAAATCACCTTTATGTTTAAAGTGATTTATGCAAAGCTAAAATTAAAATATCTTAAGCGCGTTCAAAGTTCACAGAATGTACAAGTTCCAAGGTTAACGACTGAGCGTTTGCCGTTTGTCATAAAAGAATAAAATAAAGTATTTCATATGGAAAAATAGTTTTGGAGTTATAACATGGTCGACAAATCTCTGGAGAGGGAGAGTTAGGGTCAGCAACGCGCAATGAATAGCATAAGTCAATGTCAAAAACATATAGGCTAATGTGGCTGCTTGCCATCAGGTGAGCTCCTTGATGATATGCTAGACTTAGTGAAAAGAAAGTAGTCTTTTATCTGACTAAATGAAATAGTTCCAGTCGACTTAACTTGTTATAATCTTTCTGTCTTAGAATAAAAAACCGACTTCAAATTGTCAGAATCGATCCAGATTTATTTGGGACTACACGGGAAGCACCAGCTTTCAAATAAAGAAATAATCATCACAATCGGTTCACACAGTCGACAGAGTTCAGACAAACATAAAAAGAAAAAAATTGTTGAATTGAGAATCCTTTTTTGAAGTCGATTGAAAAGAAATAATTATTTACCACTATTTTAGCCGTAAGCATCAAAAAATATTTTGATCATAATATTCATTTATGAAAAGGACATCCTGCAAAAAATTCCACAACGCCGTCACATGTCTAAACTGAACATCATTTCGGTTCGTATAAAAGTATCAAAGGGTGTAACGAAGTACCGAACTCGCGTGTCGCATGTATCACAAAGCTCTCTTTCAAATGCTATATTTTTTTCGAAAAACCATTCCAAATAAAAACTACAAGCGTATGCAGTCCGATGTTTGTATGGATGCTTCTCATTAAAATGCATGAAGTGAACGCCAAAGAATAAATAAACTACACGCTGTTATATGGGTTTATGCCTTTAGTGTGGGTGCCGCTGAGCGAAAAAATAGTTTGACATTCTTTTTTATTTATTTCTATTTTAAAGAGCTAACCTGTAAAGATACCCATACAAGTACGGCAGAATATGTGATGACGATGATGGTGATGGAATGAACAGGCGCGGATTCACCGTAGTGGGCACAATGGGCGTGCTCACCTACATAATAGTCACACATCTCACCACCTTTATTGAAGGCTGGATCTGCGCCTTGGCGTGGGAGGCCTAACCCCACATTTAAATTATCTGCTCTTAATTTAAAACCATACCATTATAATGTAAAGTATTAATTAAATAATGAAGAGGATTAACTGCTCATACTACAGGTGTATCGTGACAGTAAAAAGAGTAAGAGTTTTGGTGATAATTGAATAAAGACATTTTGACTTTGACTTAAATTAGAAATATATAAGAAATACGTTTTCTAATGAATTATCTTACTCTGTGTTCCAATTTGGTCTCGTTGTAAGATTCCAGGAACAAGCGATGCGTTTTTTTTACTAGAATTCCTAGTCTATTTCGCTCCAGGAATGTTTTCACCGAGAACTTAATGGGGATGATTTATTTTACAACTACTACATCGCGACTCGGGGAAGTTTTGTTCTAGTAATAATATAGAGAATGCGCGGCAGGTGCATTTTCAGTTTATTACGATATTTATTTAATAGTTATTGGAATCAATCAAATTTTTATAAGACTTTTGCGGCAAAAGGTTATTAATAATTTCATTTGCAGCCGTTTTTTTTTTTGCTGAAGTTGAATCCATAATTCAAACGTTGTCTATTTCCATTTTTTAATCTTTTCTCATTAAATATGTAGTATCAAAGGCGTAGAGAATGCGCGCCATTTGGTTTTTTTTTTTCGTTTTATTGCATCGATTTTTATTTTCAGCCAATATATTTTTGATAGCAGTTTACGTAGTGATGTTATCATTATTCTTTACTTTTTCTGCTTAGAACCAAAACAGTGCAGTAATATTGTATGAAATTGCATCACTGAACTGTTTCTCTATTTTCATATAAATTTACACAGAGTTTTAATATTTTCCGTTAAGTTTCATATAAAATGTATTGGATCAAACAGATACTTAAGCACGTACTAAAATAGTTATGGAAGAAAACAATTTTTTATGGCCAATTTTTACTACCAAGGCAAATTACAGAATAATAAAATAGGACCTTCAGAACTTGAGAATGCTATAACATAATAATTTGCGTATGAGTACTAGCGAAGTCAGACTTTGGGCTTCAATGTATTATCATAAGAAGAAATTATACTTAAGGTTGTTATAAAACATTTTATATTGTTACGAATAAATGTCAAGACCGACCATTTTGTTTGAACTCTAGGTTCAAGGTCTGCTGTTTAAGTCTTATATATAGTGTTTAATAGGAAATATATGTGGTCTAGATATTTACTTTGTAAATTGAATTGTTACAAAGATAAATAACGTCAGTAACTTTATTTCATTTTTCTATTCAATACTATAATGTGGAAGTTACTATTATATTGCGTAACACTATTGTGGAAACATCTTTCATTAGTTTTTATGTATGTATGTAAGCACAAATCGCCGATGTGGCCTAAATAGCGGCCAAGTTAAAGTACTTACTTAGGGACCTTCAAGAAAAGAGCATACTCGTTTCTCAAAGGCCGGCAACGCATCTGCGGCCCCTCTGGTGTTGCAGTTGTCCGTGGGCGTCGGTATTCACTTGAGTGAAAGCCGGCTGCTCCTTTGCCCCCTATTATATTAAAAAAAAAAGTACGACTGGGCTGTCCAGCCCAGATCTCTGGACCAGTCTCCACTTTATAGACCCCAGATAAGAAACGACATCGCGGCAGACCAAGAACGAGATGGAAGAAAGACTTGGATCGTTATAATAGAGATTGGCAACACGAAGAACCTTATTGAAAGAGGGTAGGGAGGCCTTTGCCCTGCAGTGGTAAAACAAAGTCTCTAAATAATAATAAATAAATAATAATAATAATAAATAATAATAAATACCTGTATGGCAATGGCTACGGATACGGTTATGGCAACGGATACGACAATAAAGATGGCCATGGATACGACCATAAATATGAACGTGAAGACGAACACGGCTATGGCAAAAATTACGGCCACGGATATGGCTATGTTGATTACTACGTAAGTGTTTAAGGTTATTTTAACGTTGAAAATACTAGAATTATAATGTGCATAGTATGTCACAAGCCTTACAGAAAAACAATTTAATAATATTAATCTATACTTCTATACCTATACTACCCTATACTAATATAGTTTGTTTGTTTGATTGTTTACTTGAACGCGATAATCTCAGGAACTACTGGTCCGATTTGAAAAATTCTCTCAATGTTAGACAGCTCATTTATTGAGGAAGGCTATAATATATCATCTAGCTAAGATTGAATCTAGATTTTTTACTTAATTTTATGCCGACGAAGTCGCGGGCACAGCTAGTAAATAAATAAAATAATACGCTAATTTTTTGCGAGCGATTTCGCATACTTCTTTCTGTTTTTCTTCAATTTTTTTGTGAAGCGAAAAAGTTGTAACTTCTGTTAAATATAATGAGTGAAATTCATTAAATTATAAAAAAAATAATAATTCTTTTTATATCTCTTGAAGGCATACCCGAAGTACAAATTCGAGTACAAAGTAGAGGACCGCCACACAGGAGACATCAAGTCCCAGGAAGAGTCCCGGGACGGAGACGTGGTCAAGGGGTACTACGCCCTTCACCAACCTGATGGATCCGAACGGTCCGTGCATTACTACAGCGACGATCACACCGGGTAAGAACCTCGTTTGAAATCTATTTAGTCTTAAATCATATCCATTTACATGTTCACGGATTCCGTGGCGTTAAATCAAGCAGGCAATGGCCGCGACTCGCGACAGGAATTTCCTTACAATACTGCCTTTTGTATTCGACCCTTGATCCAACCTTCAAGTAATAAATTTTTAAGATGAAGATCAAAATTCCTCGTTTTGAGACCGCTAGATGATGGGAATGTACCTGAAACTTTGTCCACGAATCTTGATAAATTAAAATAGTGTCAAAAAAGTGGCTGAGATCGCTTCCGTAAAGAAACCGTTTATAGTACGCGATAAACGTTTTTGTCGCTAATGTAATAACTTCAAAAATTGTCCGAGTTCCTCCAAAATCAATTTCCTAATAAGTTTAAAGTCAGTGAAATTTCAAGTCTCTATTTGTTCTGGGAGGGGACCACCTTGGGATGGACGGACGAACAGGGCTAAACTATAAGAGTTCCTTGTAAGGCTACGGAACCCTAAAAACTACATCACGTTACTCTGACTGTTATACGATGAACTCCTAAATGTCACCTTCGCAATTTTGGTATTACATGAAATGGTTCTATGAAATGACATCAGAGAATTCAATATGGCCTTAACACAGGCATTAAGTTGTCTACCTTAGGAACAGACGTCCGTGTTTCATATAGTCCTGTATATATTTATTTATTATAGAACTTTCTTACTACTTAATTCTCTAAAACTCCATTTGAGTTCAGCTACGTTATTTCTGACGTCCTTGACTTTAGCAAGTACTCGAATTTTGGTATTGCGTATTCGGTCTTGATGTTTGATGGCAAGCATGACGCGCACCGCTTAATAATAATATTAAAAAAAGCTTGTTATTTCTCAGATTTTTACAAAAAAAAGTTTACAATAACAATATTTAATGAAATTTACAATAAATTGTAATTTAAAAATGGTCATAAAATAATAATAAAATAGATAATTTTTTGTCACCGTGTCAATAGCGTTTATATTAGTTTATCAAATTTCAGGTATATTATATTTATTGGTCAAACCCCCTTCTGGGGTAAAGGTCGGTTAATATTATGCATGTTAACCCCCAAAATAAGCTCAAAGGCTTGTGCTTGGTAGAAATGGGTGCAACAATACCCTAGCGACGACGGGATTTGAACTGAGTACCTTGCGGATTTTAGCCCATCACTTATGACCTTTAATTTTAAGAAAAAAATAAATACTCTACTTTGACTAACGCAGACAAAGTCGCGTGTAACAGCGAGCCATGGATTAAACTTAATGCGGACTTAAGGAAATCAAAAAGTCGAAACAAATCCGTGAGCGAGCAGATACAAAACAAATACTTGTGTACACTTCATTTTCCTGTAGTTATGTGGACATTAAACGGTTTTGTTACACTGTACGATACGGATACGACACGATATTTTAGGCTGAGTTTTAGCTGGGATCATAATCTGTATATTAATAGATGAAGCGAAAATTTTTGGTACCATTTTCCGAAAATTGCACGGACGGAGGAGTATGAAATTTGGCACAATTATAGTTTACGTAGAGGAGAGTGTGCGAATGCTAATATATACTAATATATAAAGCTAAATAATTTTTTTGTTTGCCTGAGCGCGCTTATCTCAGGAACTACTGGTCCGATTTGAAAGATTCTCTCAGTGTTGGACAGCCTATTTATCGAGGTGGGCTATAAGCTATATATCATCACACTAAAATTGAATCTAATTTTTTTAAAACCATATTTACGCGGACGAAGACACGGGCATGCTAGGAATTTTCATAAAATATACATAATAAATATAAACATTATTCCTCATTAAATTATTAAAATTATACCTCACGCACACCTATGCCAAACGATTAAACCACTTTACAAACGCCTGTATACATTTTACAATAAGACTGTATAAAATCATAATTACGACGACGGAAAAAATAATAATGGTAATTTTGAGGAGGTCGTGGCCTAATCAGTGGTCGGCATTTGAGTCGATCGCTAAATTAAGTTACTCTGGCTGCGACCGGGTGGCTATATTGTTAGAGCGCGAGTGTACGGGCACTTACTGTCGTAAATCGTAGGGGTTGATTAATGTGTCGCAGACGATATAGCGGGCGGGATTAGGGTTGTTACACGGGAAAAATTACAGGTATATCTTTCTACATATTATATAAACAAAATTCATTTTTACATACATTACATCTTGAACTGGAAATTAAAAGAAAACGACAACAGAAACAAGATGTAAGTGTGGTTTGGTAAGTAGACTGGGCGAATATTGTAACAGAAAACCAAGAATATCTTTGGTAATGAGAATGTTTGCCTCTTACTTACGTTAAAAAAGTTAAAATTTTCTTTGCAGTGAATTACTATCGATTGTATGTCACAACCCTATTTGTCGGCTAGCTGGCGCGCGGCCAGGCCTATCGACCGCCACCCCCGAGACGACATCGATAAACATTAGCCACTTTTGAAGCTTATTTTAAGCTTTTCGTGCTACATACATTGTTTGGCTGAAACGTTAGCAAACGCCACCTTAAGTCGAAAATACCGCAACCGTGTGTTCTGCACGTAATTTCCTACCTCGCATAATATTATCATCGTGCTATCTCCGCTGTTTCCATATATAACTGGACCGTGAAAGTACCTAAAAGATATACTAGCTCGTATATCTACGGACCTTCAAAAAAATAAAAAATCATTTCTTAGAGACTGAAAGACTTATCTGCAAGCCATTTAGAAGTGTAGTTATTAAGGACTGTTTGATAGAGTCTTATAATCAAAAAAGCCCGTTTATCATAAAAAGAAAGGAAATTCTTTCCTTTATCAACTCAATTCATCAGAACAGAAGAATTGAAAGCATCAGTATAGTAGTAGCATCTTGAAAATACTGAAGCATAATATTATGTATTAAAATTCTACAATGCCAGTTAAAGTTACCAAAAGCATTTAAAGAAAATAACTTTATAAAGCGCTTTAACAATGTAAGTTTGCATGCGAATAGGGTTACTGCACGTTTTATGTTTATTATTAAATACGGCCTATAAAAATAAACATTGTCCAGTTAGCAATTTTAGGACAACTAAACTTGAGTTACGGACAGAAGCGACCCAGTATCTTTTTTTTCGTCACATTCTCATCACCAAATAAGTTTTCCCGTATTTCAGAGATTAATAATTATTATTGGAGAGTTCAGGAGTCCATAAACTTTTCTAAAAAAAAACTCGCAATCCATTCCCATCCTCATTATTGTCCTCGAAGTTTTTCAACTCTTGTTTCCACGATACCGTGCAAATGCCCATTTCCAAAACCAAACCTAGACGCGGGCTGTGTTCGCCCGGGCAACACAGGTCCGTCCGGGCGAAATGTCAGAACAGGTTTCTACCTGAATTTTATTAATTATATAAATTAGTATAGGCCTAATGAATTTTAAGGTTAACAAATATTTATAGGAAGTTGGATATTGGAAAACTAGTGTTGTAATGGGTCATCCCTCTATCACCCGGCCGCGGCAAGAACTGCTTAACCTACCGATCGACTCAAATGCCGGCCGCTGATTGGGCTATGGCTGCCTCTCTCATAGTAATAGGTATAAAACTATAAGCTTCTTTTTTCAGTTACGCCAGTATGATAAGATTGGCTATTAGCAGTTCGCCCAATGGAAAGATGACCCTCAATGAGATATATAATTATATATGCAATGCTTTCCCCTATTACAAGGAAGCTGGGAAAGGATGGATGGTAAGAAAAATAAAATTATTATTAGCTTGACCTGCAAATTCGTTAGCGTAAATTCAGTGATTTTGTTAAATTTCGAGGGTTCTCATTTTATTGTGTGCATCCTTAATTATTTTTCTAAAACATCAGCTATGCGCCAGTGAAAGTCCCTTCGCTGTCGGTCCAGCCTTTTTGCAGATTACCCAACACAAAAATTCAAACAGAAAAATTTTAACTTGCTTTTTTGACATTAATCAGGACCTACTGTTTTTCGTGCCTTTTCGTAATACGGAGGAGGTCGGATATTAGAAAAAACCAGTTTTAGTATGGGTCGCCCACCTATCAATATTGTTATATACTTTAATTGTTTTTACAGAACTCAATAAGGCACAATCTGTCACTGAACAAGTGCTTCATGAAGGTGGCCCGCAGCAAGGACGACCCTGGCAAAGGCTCGTATTGGGCCATGGACAGCAGTTACAAAATGGCCGAGGTCACGCAGCGGCGCAAGAGGAACCTGCGGGTAAGATTCTTCTTCTACTCCTTCTTCCCCTTCTTTAATTTCTTCTTTCCCTCCTTCTTTTTATTCTTTGTCAGGCCCTTTCCTTTTACTAATTGGGTCAGCTCTTGCAATCTTCCTTCTCCAGATACTACGGTCCTGGGTTGTCGTCGGGTCTATATTTTTTTAGCGAGGTCATTTGTTCTTCCTTCTATATATTTTTGTATATAACAAGTGTCGTAAGGTCAAGTGTGTCACATGAGTGAAGCCCCGTTGACAATTTCACCTCCGTAAGGCACGCAGATGCGTTGCCGGCTTATGACAAGGGGATATGTTCTCTTCTTGATTTCAATTGAAATTGAAATTCACGATCATATCAGTTTGGGAACACCGATAGTTGGTTCTGCTTGGAAAGTATTCTGTAAGTCTGTGTTTAATACACATGCACATTTAAATCCTCTAAAAATAAATCCAGACTGAAGATACGTTTTGTAAAGGAAACATAATTACTAGAGTAGTACTTGTAGAGATTACAGTTCCATGGGAGACCATCCCTAAAGACCATCTGATAAAAACAAACAAGTACTTTGACCTAACCAATGAGCTCACCAAAAACGGTTATAAAACCAGCTTATACGCGGTAGAGGTAGGAGCCGGGAAGCAGTTGGATGTCCTTATCACGAAATAGAGCTCTGTGGAAGTCAATGGAGGAGGCCTATGTCCAGCAGTGGGTTATCAAGGGTTGACAATGATGAATGACATAAATCGGGACCCACTGTTTTACATGCTATCCGAAACACCGAGGAGTTGGGATATTTGAAAACCAATGTTACAATTTGCTGCTGTATTTGCCCATCTATCACCCGGTCGTGGTAAGAGCTGCTTAACATAGCAATCGACTCAAACGCCGATTATTCACCAATCATTCCCGTCACATGGCGATTTGTTGATACAAATTGCAACAGAATCGACAGCAATTAGCCAAAGCAACACGAAGCTTTTTCAGTACGTACGCATAAAACTTTATCGCAGCTGTCATTTGTTCGTAATTACGGATAATTGGAATGCAAGATAATACCATCACAAGCCGATACCCACCTATTATGTGTAATTGTGTCAATAAAACGTATTCCGAACTAAAATTATTGAATGATTTTAACGTTTTTTGAATGTGACTGTTGTTTATATGACCAATTAATTTATTTATCGGGCAATAAACTGTCTTTATCGGTTTCAAAAATATGGGGTCTAACGCCGAGAAGAAGAACGAAAAGCTTCGGTAGTTTGAATCTCGACCCCTTTGGACTATTGTCTTGGCTATTCCTAATGCCGGAGCCAGACATAGATCAAAGTGTTTGTACATTTTTGTCCTTGAAGTCTACAAAATTCTAAAAAATCCGGCCACACTACATGATCATTCAAATGAAGCTATGCCTGGTTCCGGCATTGCAAAAAGCTTTCGAAAATAACATGAGTGGTACTAGGTAGTAGGTACTTTATTCCTAATATTTAAAAAAAATGTACACAATCTAGGTGTCAAAGTATTAGGTGACTAAATTTAGAGTGACTGCGAATGTAAGGTGACTGAAGTACTACGTGAAAAATTAAACCGAAATAGAGCTCGCGTGACTGAAGTTGTTACAATGCAGATTTATGTCACCGTTTATGATGCTAAGCTTCACATGTGCCCTTGACTTTATGTTTCAACCTTCATTTCTTCACATAACTTGACAATTCCACCATTAAATGCGATGAAGGCGATTTAAAAGACACGTAAAGTGACTGAAGTTCCTAACTGTTTATTTGTGAAGGTTACAAGATCATATTATTTTTGCGTGCTTGCAAATTTTTGCCTGGTTAATTGTATCATGGTTAATTGGTTATCATTAGTCCACTCTTGATGGCCCAATATAAAGATACTGAACCATACTTTCTATGCGAATACATAAAGCTGAAGAGTTTGTTTGTTTGCTTGTTTGCTTGAACGCGCTAATCTTAGAAACTACTGGTCCGATTTGAAAAATTCTTACAGTGTTAGATAGCCCATTTATCGAGTAAGGCTATATATCATCACGATAATTGGAATCTATTTTCTTCACCTAATTTTACGCGGAATATACCTAATTTTTGTCGTCGAATAGGACTTGCGTGATCTTCGAGCTGCAAACTGGCAAGAGACAGCGCAGGACCGAGACAAGGGGCGCGAAATCCTGTCGGAGGTCTAAACTCATTTTGGGTTGCTGAGTTCTCCAGTAGTAGTAATTTTACAAGGACGAAATCGCAGGCATAGCTAGTATTTTATAAACCTATTTTTTTGTGGCCATTGCACTTTCAGAAAGTTCCCCGGTGCATTACCGTCCTCTTATCCTTCTTTCCTGGCCCTTTAGCAAAGTGGTCCTACTTTTTGCTTCAGAAAGGTTTTGGCCTTACCTTTTGTTGTCTGGATGGTAAATCGAAAGAATATATTATATTCCCTTATCAATGATGACAATCCACAAAAACTTGATTGCAAGTAGAAAAAAAAAGGCAAATCCGACTAATAGTTTTACTCCAAGGGGGTGGATCTTCCTTTATTTGTCCGACAACTGGTCAGATCCACTACGGCTACGCCACCCCGGAGCACCTAGCTGCTATTGTCACTCCCTCTATACCGCCCGTGACAGTGGTATCCGCATCCTTTTTCTCTTCCCTATCTACCTTTATATCCCTTTACTCCATCCGTTTCCCTTACTCCTGTCTTTCTTATTAGAGGTAGCGCCTTGTAGCCGAATTGGGCCGTCGCGTCCGGGTACCAGTCCCTCTTTCTTACATAAGATCGGCGTGAAGTGGCGGCAATGCTGTCACGGCAAGTGATGTTATTGTTGTAGCGTTTCGTTCGTTTTGTGAAACTTCCCGGTGGCCAAAGTCGTCATTGAGACCGGCAACACATCTGCTTGCCTCCTGGTCGTGCAGATGTCCATGGGCGTCAGCACTTTGCTGCCTGTTGTCTGCTCATTTGCCCCTTGTAACATAAAAAACAGTAAATTATTCCTATTTGCCTATAGGCAATTTTGGATCCTGTTGAATGATATCAAAAAAATTTTAAAATGCTTTTAAGAAAGCATAGGTTTTGCGAACAATATTTTCGGCCAATAGAATTTTTTCACCAACATTCGTACACGTCTGCCACCCAAATTGGTGCAGCGTTCATAAATCCTTCACTGCCCCTATAAATTAATGCAGGCCCAATCCCAACCGGCTACGATTCGAAAAAACTTGTTTTATGGAATTAATATAAGATATGCATTTTTGATTTTTTCGATACTGCATGAATATTAATGCCAACGTGTTGCGATATTGTATTCATAACTTAGTTTTTTTTTTTTTAATTGCACTGATTTCGAAATACAATACAAATAACATGTTCTACCTAATAAGTGTCATAAAAATATATTGTCTATTCAATTCGTATTTTGAGGTGCATCCGCCATGCGGGCCCCCACCAAAAATAACATAACAACATAATACGTATTTAATTATAAGAAGTAATATCGTATTATAATTAACTCTGCTTCCTTTTAAAAATCTATATCTATACTTCTACACGTAATATATAAAGCTGAAGAGTTTGTTTCTTTGCTTGAACGCGCTAATCTCAGGAACTACTGATCCGATTTGAAAAAATCCTTCAGTGCTAGATAGCACATTTATCGAGGTAGTCTATATGCTATATACCATCACGCAAAAAAATTTCACCTAATTTTACGCGGAGGAATTCGCGAACACCAATTAGTATACAATATATTAACCAAATACATACAAGATTATACATATGTGCATGAAGAATGGTAGTAAACAATAAAATATATCTATATATTAATATATTTAGCACACTTTATTCCCTTTTCGCACATAACTGTGTAACAAGTTTAATGCGTATGGGAGAAGGTTCTGCAGAACCTTCTCGTATTCTTAAAATTTGGTAAGCAGTACAAAACAAATGTACGTAGCGTAACGCATATTTGTAAAGGAGCCCCATACAATTATTACAGCAATTACATAACAAAAACACCGAAAGTTGCACGGCATAACGACTGTTATTTACACTGGTGAGTTAAAAATGTCTACATAAGTTACGCTTGAAACTTGCTGATAATGGAAATTTGATAGGCGGCGTGAAACACTCGAATGTAAGGTCCCAGGTTTGTTCCTCCGTCGTATAAATAAACGTGAAGTAGTGTGATCACGCGAACCGGTCGTTAACCCTGCTTCATGGCATACTAATGGCAACGGAGGGTGTCAAAACGACCGCAACGAAACCGCCAACCGAAACGACTCGCCTGAGATTATAACTCACGAATATACATTGATACGGGTCTGTAACTTTCATTGTTCATTAACTGTTGATGCCTATGAAAATTTAAAGTGATTTAAAGATCATGTGTACCGGTAATTAAACCTGCTTTAAAACGTTCTAAACGCAACGAATGGAGACAAAACGACTGCAACGAAACCGCCAACCGAAGCGACTCGTCTGAGATTATAATTCACGAATATAAATTGATACGGGTCTGTAACTTTCATTGTTCATTAAACGTTGATGGCTATGAAAATTTAACGTGATTTAAAGATCATGTGCATCGGTAATTAACCCTACTTTACAACATTCTAAACGCAACGAAAGGAGTCAAAACGACCGCAACGAAACGAGTAACTAAGACAACTTGTCTGAGATTATGAAAACCTTCTATATAATTTCGTGAATCTTCTTCATTCAACGTATAAATAACCGTAAAGCAACGTGATCACGCGAACCCGTCGTTAACACTGCTTCATGGCATACTAATGGCAACGGAGGGTGTCAAAACGACCACAACGAAGCCATCAACTAAAACGAATTGTTATCGTGCATAGCCTCTTGTCTATCCTCGAGAAAATATAATAAAGGCTTCAACGTTCCGTCAAATCTTGATAGATTTCGGATAACCAATCTTGAATTCTACTACTTCCGAAAATTACTATTATATTTTTTTGTATCGTTCCCAACATAACACAATTAAAATAATATAACCAAATAAAATAACATCATAAAGCACTAACATACATGTACAACAATGAAGAATATTTATTGACTCTCAGATAGCACCAAAGCGAACTGAAACTTTATTATTTATTTATTTTATTTTACGCAACCATAACAGATTACAATATTATTTAACGAAAAAAAAACTTATTATATAAACATTTTGAACTATAATATGGTAGCACAACATAACAAAGGTTTATTTTACATATAAAAAAACACATCTGCGCGACTTAATTGTACAAGACAGGAAAGAAAAGTCATTGACCATTGACCACTATTTTAGAGATTTGATTAGCAAAAAACAAATACTTATCATTACAAATATCTATGTCACCATCAATTATTTCATTATATGAGCGACACATTCTGACTAAGGGGTTATAATATGATGTATTATTTTTATGAATAGCCAGGGCAAAAGTTTATTAGACCTGCGACTTACATATCTAGTATTAATATTAATCTGAGAAAGTAAAGTGGGCGAATCCATTATGGAGTGTAATATTTTATGTAGGTATAGCAAATCTTGCCTCTTACGACGAACTAGAAGAGTAGTAGTAGAGTGTAATTTTATTTTTAATAAAGATTTTTTTTAAACATTTGCTAACATTTTCGCCGTAAAGAATATCAAAATATACTCGTAACGTTAGAGTCATCAAAGGATGCTCTTTAATATTTAAATAGAAATAATATACAGGCAAATGAAACATCCGATGCATTTGCTATCATCGCTGCCGGTCGGGGAGTTTAATTCCCTCGAATGTTGCACATCAGAATACGTTTTTTCATTAAAATGTATTCCACTCGATTATTTAGACGTCCGTGCAAGCTTAATATACCAAATACATTACTAGGCTAGCCTTTCATTTGTGTTTCAATTAAATTCTAATTAATTTGTTTTCAGCATCGTTAATTTATACTTAATCATATATATTTCTCGATATTAGAGCCAGGTCTCTTTGGATAGGTATGACATTAAAATCCTTAAGAAAATTGTAGATATTGATGCTATACGTTAAGATTTTCCCGTTTCGATGAAACCTAAGGAGGTTAAAGGTCACAAAATATCTCAACCTCTCTCTTCAAAGTTCTTTTCAACTTTCCCTCACGGTACTTGTTCGCTATCGGTCTCGCGGTAATATTTAGCCTTGGGGACTCGACAGGGGTCTACGTTGGCTGAAAAAAATTGGCGGTTCACATTTCGTAAGTGGGGGTGCAAGAAAAATTGTCGCAGCAAGGGCAACTTAACCTAGCGATCGACTCAAATGCCGACCACTGATTAGGCCACGACTTCCTCATCAATTAGAATAAACTACCTTTTTAATTTGAATTTCAGGTTTTTTTTGTCGAGTTTTTATATATTATACAATTGAAACAGATACATTTCACTGTCATTTTAGATATTTAGTTGTAGTTTTAAATCTAATTAGATAAAGGTTTTAATGTATTAGTGGAATAAATAAATGAATGTCTATGTCTATGTATTAGTTACAACAACGTAATTAGGGTTCCGCTTAGAAAAAAATATTATTATAAGTAAATAAAAGCAATTTACTTATAAAAGTATAGTGAATTTGAAGGTTATAGACATTATAGATCCATCTCCTATAACCGACCATTAATGAGTACATAATTACGATCCGGTATACGCTCGCTAACGAGGTCGCCTAGCCTCTCCGGCACAACAAGCATGCATGTTCAAGTGGGAGGCTGTACAATTAAAATTAGAAATTTTGAAGCTTCACTATAATACGGCTTCGGTATTGCCGAACCGATACGACTTAGGGACCTTCAAGGAAAGAGCATACTCATTCCTCAAAGGCCGGCAACGCATCTGTGAGCCCACTAGTGTTGCACTTGTCCATGGGCGTCGGTAGTCACTCGAGTGACTGACTTCGCGTTTACCCTTGTTATATAAAAAAATAAAGTAAAAAAATATGCAATGTAAACATATGTATCACATATAAATAAAATTGAAGTGTCTGTTTATAACGTTCAAATTTTTTTTATAAATTGCATTTGACTACATATACCTATAGCAAAAACGCTTAAAACATTTATTGTCTGTCAATCTATCCTGTTTGTTCCGGGTAGTCTCCGAAGCGACTGGAGTTCTGTACGGGACTTTCACTGGTAGATAACAGATTTTATGACGAATAACAAAGACTAGTTTGCTTTTAGCTAAATAATTAGTGTTCCGCACAAGCAATAAAAACCTCTTCAAATTTAACAAAACATCTGGATTGACGCGGGCAACGTTTCAGGTTACTACGGCTAGAAATCTCGGGAAACGTAAAAACCTCATTTTTTCAAAACAAATTTAATCACTTTTAGAAAAAAAAATTGGTGTTGAATATATTAATAAAATCCATACTGCGCGTTCGAATATCGTTTTTTTTTTTAAATTTAGCATGAAGGTGTTCACAAATCAGAAAGTCTTAGAAAGCATAAAATAAATGTTCACTTCTTTCTTATATATCGTGGTACTTCGGATTGGGTTAAACATTTAAGTATTAATAAATAAGACGTTAGTAATCCAGTCATTTCAACTTGCTTAAAGATAATACTGGATATGGCACCTGTAGGGCACATAACACTCTTGAAATACTTTAATTCCATTCCTGCTCCGGTGGACAATAGCACTCCCAGTACAAGGTCAAAGCGGTGAGTGGGAAAATAATGAGAATTCCATCAGAATAATGAAAAATGTTGTTTTATAAGAAACAACACACCGATATGACAATTACAACGACATTTATCATTATTCCCCAGATACGTGTCCCATTCGATCATCAATATCGCATGGTTTAATATTCGAATTTATCCTCTGAAATTGGTTGAAACAATATTCGAAACATAGACGCAATATCAGCCACATCATTAGCAATGATGAATAGAAACAGTATTACGAATTAGTAAAGAGAAATGAAAATTCTATTGCAAAACCTAATAGTACGAAATACATTATTTTTGATGTTACCTAGGCATTATTTTATTTAAATGTATTCCATACTAGTATACATTAAGGAGGTTATATATACAACAATATAATATCTTTAGAACAAATCTATACTAATGTATAACACTGAAGAGTTTGTTTATTTGCTTGAATGCGCTAATCTCAGGATCTGCTTTTCCGATTGGAATATTTCAGTGTTAGAAAGGCCATTTATCGAGGAACGCTATAGGCTATATAACATCACACTACAATTGAACCTTTTTTCTTTACCCAATTTTAGGCGGACAAAGTCGCGGGCACAGCTATAAATAAAATACGGATAGTGAACAAATCACTCACCATAAGGCTCACGTATCCGTGAATGCTGTTGTAATTTTCAATTACGTTTCTAAAGTCTCCGTCGCAATAGCTGCACGTCTCTGGTTTTATATTGAGGTTCAGTTTGTTTTGAGCGTCGCTGACAACTTGTACAAGAACTGACCCAATGTTCTCGTTCCTGCCAGCCTGCTCCTTAAGTGCAGTCAATATACGGGTCTCATTGATGGATGATTCCGAAGAATTGCCAGATGCTGCCAGGATCTCTTGGAATATTTCCATCAAAGTCTGCGATTTGTTCGGCATCTTGCAAATCAATGTTCAATCTGACAAAATGTGTTTCAAATTCGCTTCTCTTCCCAGATTCGCTGCGACGGTAATCTGGAAATAAAGTTTATTGTAATAAGAAAGAACTACTATTTTATGACGAAAACGTATAACAGTCGTACAATTAATCAAAATTGGAGACGATATTATTGTCAGAGAGCATTTCACTTCGCTTCGCACAAAAAGTTTATTATAATTATTTGAAGGTGCTTCCCTGTACTTAAGGTGAAATTAAATAATAGGAGAATTGTAAAGTTATTTTATACAAAGCTAGCAGACCCGGCAGACGTTGTCCTGCCTGAACGTTGGGTAACTTTCTGTTTACTCCTATTATATTATTCTCGGTCCCGTTCCCGTTTCCATTCCTGATGTTTTGAGTGATATATTTTTATCTTATGTCCGCCTCGTCCGTCCGAATTTCTCTTATTTATTTAAAGATTCACCCTTTTAACAACAATCATATGTAATTGTAAATGTGACGCTGCTTTGGCATTAACAAAATAATAACCCATTTGTGGTATATCTCACGGCCATGTTACTGAAAAAATCACTGCCTATTTATAAATTACAACAATAAACACTTTCGTTAAAAATTAAAGCAAGATTATAAATGAAAGTAGGCACTAATTACCGGGACTTAATTAAGTACGTCAGTAACAGTTCGTTAATGTCCTCTTGTCCCATATAAGTTTATTATGAAGACAATTTACGAATTAACGTTCTACGCTTCTTCAATTTATTTTATACATTGAAGAGAATTATTCTCACGTCAATCTGTTTTTCATTCCTCACCTTTAGATGGAAATAGTTTTAAGTTATTGTAGATATTCGAGAAATTGAATTAGACTAACTGCGGGAACACAATTACCAGCGCCTCTACACCAGAGGGGTCGATTACAATACCCCACAATTCTGTGCCGTTTGCAAGAGATTTGTTCCTTCGAACAACATCTTTGTAAAACCGCAACGCGCACTCACTTTTTATTATAATTCTAGCTAACAAGCGTAATCGCACCATTTCGACTCATTATTCAATATAATTAAAAAAGTATGTAACCAAAATAATTCCAAAAATAATAATGGAACATACTCGTAGAGTTTAAGAGATTTTTCTTTTATCACGCATTGTTTTAATTATTTATGATATTCTGGCACTGGTTGTAATAAGTAGGTAATATTCTAGCGGAATTACTGGCAACACCACAAAGTGTTCATTGATCAACTAGAGCGGTGGTCTGTAATAACAAACGCCGTATTATTATTGCTGTGGCAAATAGCCAACCGCTCTACCGCGAACCAAATAGATGATTTTAAAAATTTAATGTCGTGATTTACCTTGACAGTGTTCGAAAATCTGAGGACACTGAATATTTATACAAAATATCTGAATTTTTTTGAATAATGATAGAATATCTGAACATATCACCTTAAATGATCTCTAATAGGAGTGTATTTTTAAGTTTGAGTAGCTACATATGTTCTGACAACTCCACATTAACAACCAAAAAAAATTATTTATTCTTACGTACTATTCGATCAAAGAAATTTCAAATAGCAAAAATGTATTATTTGTGCAATGTGTTCACCCTTTAATCATTTTGAACATATATCGCGTGTTACTTTGTTTCTTTATAAAATATTAAACTGTTTGGATGAAAGTAAATAAATAGTCTCTGTTAACATTTCTAACCCCATTTGTTGGGCCAATTGCGGCTCTTGTGAAATAATCTACACAAACACTTCAATAGAAAGTTTGTGTATAATTAATTAGCAAATAGTTTTTCCTGCAGTAATAACATTGAAATAAAAGCAGCACTTAGATCATTAATATAGGAAATATTCATCATAAGTAATCATATTCTATATTACCATTGTATGTAAGCAAAGTGTGTTTACTTCTTCCGAATGTTACCAGTTCATTAAACGTGTGAATTGCGATTATAATTTGCATAATTTGATTGTTAACAGCGTATGTCCTTAAGTGTTCACGGAGAGATTCAGGAATTAGTATACGAACCACATTTAATTTATCATCGTGTTAAATGTAACCCGGCGTTCAGTTCGCACCCTTCTAATGGTACTTAAAATATCATAAATACAAATTTTATACGTTTACTTTCTTAACTTTTTTCATTCTATTTACTGGTTTGGGCATTGTGTAAAACAAACAAAACGACCTACCCGTTGGCGCAGTTGGCAGTGATCCTTTTTTCCGCTCCGGAGGTTGTGGGTTCAATCTCCTCTCTCGAGTCTAGGCGTAATATCTATATGTATATATTTATCAATATATAAAAAAAATGTATATAACGTGGGTGCCTGTTACCTATAACACAGGTTTTAAGTTGTCTACTTTAGTAACAGACGACTGTGTGTCATATAATAATATAAGTTTAATTATCAGCTGAGCTACTGAGACGAAAGATACGAGCGATTTTCTTCATGTTTCTCAGAACCATCTCTGTCTCTACTTAACCATTAATGACTAGGACGAAATTGTTTCGTTGGAGATAATTGCAATTAATATTTAGTGGAAACTTCGTACTAATAATTAGTAAATTACACGATAATAATGAACTGTATGGCTGAATCTATGGCAGAGAAGCCTCTTATTACGAGCAAAACTATCTCTAACACGATATACTAGATAATAAAGTACCCAATACCCACGCGGCTCGCAGAAGAGGAACGATCTTGTTTGTTTGTTTGGTATTATATCGTGTTCGAGGTGTTATTAATGAATCTGACAGGAGTATATGGTGTTGCTTAATGGAAGAATATGTTTACAACCTACTGAAATTTTAATGATCTTTCTATTATGTAACACAGTCACTGGCATGGAACGTGGCTCAAGCGCGGCGTATTAATAAAATTAAAGTATCAATGTTTTTTTAAAATAATTCATTCACGTACTTATATTATTAAAACTAACATAAAAGAAGGAATAACGCAAAACACCTTTTCTCAAAAATGCGCGTAAATTTTTCATTACATTCGAAAAAAGAATACGCTACGGCCATTTTAAATATATATGGGTCTCATTGATAGTCAAATTTAAGAAAAAAAAAACGAGCTTGCAAAGTTATATGATATTTAAGTTTTGTCAACCTTCTTCAAATTTCGAACTTAAAATGCGCCTGTAAAGTACACATTTTCATTATTGTCGTGTTTTTAAAATTCGAACAGGAGACACAACTTATCTACAAAAAAAATGATTTAGAAAATGGCGGCACTCATCATATGACTCACATTCCTTTAATGTATCTTATTATAAAGACATTATTACTCATTAATGTTCAAAAACAATATGCCAAAGGACAAAAACCTGTCCTATATTAAACGTTGCTTAACGAATCAAATTAAAACGATACTTGATACCGACTTATTTCGCATTAATCTTCTGTTCTACTATTTTAAGTCTCGAGTGTATTCTCAAACGCTTCGTACTTAATTAAGTTTACAAGCACTGATTGAGTTTCCACTTAATTCATTCATCCGTGTTATATAATAATAAGTCAGTTGTTAAGATTTTCAAACGTATTTATTAGGAGTATATAGCAATAGTAGATTATTGTACCAAGCGGAAAGTGAGTCATTAACCACACCAGTGCGATATGTTGGTGCCCGAGCGAATGCGATGGTGCTAAATTAATAAGTGCATTAAGCAATCACTTAACCAAGGCGCGTAATCTACTTTTTCTCAAACATGCTTGGAAATTTGAGCATTATTTTGACAACTTTCTTCAAATTTTATTTTATTTTATTATCATCTAAAAGTTTTATAAGAATTAATATAAAAGGGGTAAAAACAAGTATTAAACATTTCTACGACGGGGAACACACTGCGGTAGAAAATCATAAAAAAATATGCTATCATTTGATTTGTGATAAAAAGTTCTATCATAATAAAATTCAGTACATGGCGTCAATCGGAATGATGGATTACCGCCAACAAACACGAAAGTTTCTATTATATTTGAACAGGAAATTGATAAAAACGAATAAATTTATGACTTAGTTAAATATTATTGGGCTAAAAAGTAAAGATTATTCTCTCTCCACTTTTATCCAACCCGTGTGTACCAGCGACTTAATTAACGTCACTTATCAATTTGCTGTAACCCGCGACTTCGCCCGCGTGAAGTCAGCGATATTGTTAAATATTGAGAAATTTTGAAAAAAAAAAAAAAAAAAATATCCTAATCGTAAATTTTGGGCAATAGATATTTTTTAATTCATAAACGAAATAGCAAATGTTGTTCTGTATAAAATCAGCTATTTACCAAGTCCCGTTCAAATCGGTAATGTCGTTTCGAAAATTACCCGGATCAAACAGGCACAGACAAAATATTTTAACTTGCGTTTTTGCTATAATTATCACATGTCTTATGAAATTAGTAAAAAAAAATATATTGACGTTACAAACATATTATATTAGTAACATCGCTACGTTATATAAGTATTACGTAATAAGAAAATCATTAAAATTTCAGTAGGCTATTACATATACATATTCTTCCATTAAGCAACACCGCACTCACGTCAGATTAATCAAATAACACCTCGAACATGATATAATTCCAATATACAAGATCATTCCTCTCGAGCGAACCGCGTGGGTGTTTGGTACTTTATTCTCTAGTATGTCGTGTTAATTGGTAGTTTTGCTCGTAAAAAGAAGCTTCTTTGACACAGAGTCAGCTATAAAAATCATTATCGTGTAATCTATCAATCATTAGTTTGCAGTTTTCCTCTAAATATTAGTTGCAATTATCTGAAACGAATCAATAACGCCCTAGTAATTAATGGTTTAGTAGAAAGAGAGATAGTGCTGAGAATCATGATTAAAATCCCTCGTATCTTAGTCACTCAGCTGGGGATTGGTTGGAAGAAATTATTATATTGTAAGTACAAGGGGACTCTGTCGATTAATTGAAATTAAAAAAGAGATCTAAATGATCACTTTAATTATAAAAAGGACCTTGATTAACCAGGTATGATATGCTGAGGTACTTTTAATTATTGGATGTGAGAAGAAATCAGCGACACTGAAATTGGAAAGACCATTTACTCACTTATAGCTGCCGACGACCAGGCAGAACGAGGAAGAGGTGGTGCGACGATTTGGATGGCTTTGTGGAGAAGTTTTGTGTTGGATTGGCCCAGGAAAGAGAAAAGTGGACCGAGGAGGACCTTTGCACAACCATGGAACACAAGAGGCTAAAAACAGTTATACATAAATACGTAAAGCGAAAACTTTGGGCACCAATAAACGAAAATTGCGCCGACGGAGGACTATAAAAATTTTTTCATTTATTTATATCAGCAAAACAGTATGCTACTTAAAAGTAACACACCAAAAATGTGATCTTAACATGCATACATATGTATTATCTGAAAGCACTCGGAACGTTACATAAATTATAAAATTAAAAAAAAATAACATATATAAAAAGAAAACAAATGAAAGTAAAGTAAATTAAGACCAAAATAATAACAACCAAAAACTAAAACTAAAAATTTGATACAATTGTAGTTCATACAGAGGAAGATGTTGTGAACGTTTAATATTTTTTTATAATACTCAATATGAAATCATTAAAATAAAACTACACGCACACCAATTCCAAACGATTTACACTATTTAAACACACATGTATTGGATGATGTCACAGCGTAATCGTGACAAGTGTATGTTATACTAATTGTCAAATTTTTCTATGAATAGAATAATATATGTCGTTGTATAAACGCAAAAAGATTGGTGAGCGAATTTCGACCACTCGGCTATCTCTAGTAATATATGAATGCATGAGAGTTACTTTTAGTCCCTAATTGTGGCAACTGTTCGTCCTCAGTACTTCACCATATAAAACAGTTCACGAAAGGGAATATTCGACCAAAATATTCAGCACCCCTTCACTCGATATCTCGACAACGACAAGTCGATAACAAATAACAACTTCCTACTTAACAACTTTCACCTAATTATACCAATCTCGATAAAGCAAGCGAAAGCTTTCCTGAGACGGGAAACTTAAGAACACCTTAAAAGTATACTCTTGTTTTTACTAACTTGCTCTGAACTCATGACGAAATTGTTTCTTATAACGAAAACAAGACAGACGTTTTGTGTATTATGTCACTAGCTATGCCCGCGATTTCGTCCGCGTAAAATTATTTAAAAAAATAGATTCCGTTTTAGCGTGATATATAGCCTATAGGCTAGTATGCTATAGCATACTTCGATAAATGGGCTATCTAACACTGAAATATTTTTCAAATCGGACCAGTAATTTATAAGATTAGCGCGTTCAAGCAAACAAATAAACTCTTCAGCTTTATATATTAGTATAGAAGTATAGATATACATAGATAAGCACCCAGTAAAATTTGAATGATTACATTAAATTTGCACTATTACAGAGTGTTATATCATAAATGAATTTGAAGTGGAAGTTACGTGAGTGTCTGTGTGTATTTTAACATCAAAATGGCATTATATTACTTATTGGCATCAACAGTATTATATGATTTAAAAAAATAATTATTATTATACACATGAGGTTCATAAGTACTGTAAAGTCTATATGAATAAAACATTTTTGATTTTGGCTTTTAGTACTTTTTTCTAAATATTTTTGTTACGGCTAGTGTCGGAAACGGTGGGATAGATCTTCACGGGACTTCCATTGACAGATAGTAGATTTTATAGGGAACATTTTCAACAAAACCCACATGTAAAGTCACCAACTCGTAGCTTACCGCATATGAAATTGGCATTTTGTAAGGAAGGAACAAACTCGATTTCTTTTTAATATAATATATTTCTTTAATCAAAGTATATACCGTATCTATCTATGTAATTTTGCCATCTCATAGGCAGTTCATAAAAAAGCCATTCAGAAGGGAGTCAATATTATCTTTAAACGCGCTTTGGACTGTCTCATCGGAGTTGAATTTTGTCCCTTGCTAAAAGTTATCCAAATTTCCAAAAGAATAGTAATCTGTTGGAACAAGGACCGGGGAGTAGGGTGGATGTCTTAAACATTCCAATTGAAGTTCCTCTAATTTGGTAGTTGTCTGTTGTGCAGTGTGTGGTCTAGCGTTGTCCTGAAGCAACAATGGCCTAGAGCAATTGATCAGCCGCAGTTGTTTAGCAGCTAGCTTTTCCATCATGGTTTGCAATGGAAGTATGCCGTAATCGTCTGGCCAGATTTAAGAAAGCTGTAGGGAACGACACCGGCATTAGTTCACCAAACGCTCACAAGTAACTTCTTTTGAGTAAATTTTCGCTTTGGGGCAGGATTTGTCTGGTTCGCCAGAGTTCAGCCATTGCGATGAGCGTTTCCGATGATCGTACAGGATCTATTTTACATCATAGGTAATGTTTCGATTTAAAATTCCTTAAGTATTGTGTCGGTTGAGTAAGGTAACGCAACAGTCGCCGCGCGTTTGTCGGTTTGCTTCACTCAATTCATGAGGTAACCACCCTTCAAGCTTTTTCACCTTTCTAATATGCTTCAAGACAGCTATCGAGGCCGTGGTTTGCGATGGATCCGCTTTCACAATTGCCTTCAGTTTTTTATCATCAACTTTGGTCTCCGACCGTCCAGAGGGCTTGTTCTGCAGGTCAACATTTCCAGAACGAAAACGTTGGAACCAGAAACGCAGCGTGTTTTCTTTTGCGACGCTGCCGCCATACACATCATTAATTCTTCGGGCCGTTTCACTAGCATTGGTGCCACGGTGGAACTAGTAAATAACGTAATATTTGAAGTTTTCTATTGTATACTGAATGACGTAAAGAAAAAAGCAAAAGAGGAAAAAGAAATGAATTACGTTTTTCGAAACACAAAGTATAAATTTGAAATTGGAATTCCTAATCAAAGAAGAGATATTTATTTATTATTTGCATGATATCGGAGCCAGACATAGCTCAAAGTCTTTGTACATTTTTGACCTTGAAGACCACAAAGAACTACTAAACTGTACAGCTACACAAAGTCCCCGACCACACTACATGATCATTGTAATGATCATTCAAATGAAGCTATATCTGGCTCCGGCATCATGCGAAAAATACATGAAGCCACTTCTAGCCGTAGCAAAATAATTCAAAGAAGCAAAAAAAGAAAGAAAAACAAAAAGAGAGAAAGAAAAACAAATTTAAGATTAAAGTGGCCAGTACGACAAAACGTAAAAAAAAAAAAAAAACATTTATTTGTACAACGATTACAGAATTTAACGGAACGCTAAAAAACTTTCACTGTTCTATACTATATACAAATATAGATCAGAATTTAATTTACAATTTTACATGGAATGGCGTGCAGGAATGCTTTAACCACGGTGCATGCACAAGACCTAGTGGAAGATACGCGAGATCTCTCTGGTACCCTGGTGAATGCTGTCCTGTAGTGCCTCCGTGTCAGGCTTTCACATGTCCGAATCCACCGTTCCACCCATGTTGTGTATATACAGTTAACAAAAATATTTAGTGATCTCGTTATGTGCTAGTTGTTTTTGAGTCCAATAAACGTCATATAAGACGTTTTCTTGTGTCGTATCTTTATGTCATACCTTACTCTCTTCCTAAAGGTGGCCATATCATCCATCTCGATCTACGTCCACGTCTGTTTAAGCTAAAAAGAAATCGGCCTTTAAACGTCAGCTGAAACACCGAAAATTCTAAAGAAAGTCATGTAGGACCTCTCACATTTGCCCCTTTTTCCGCTTGCTGATAAACTCCTTGATAGAAGAGATGTCAGTGTATCAATAATTTTGATATTAAACAATTCATTAAAACCGTTGAATGTAATAAGATTTAAACTCTGATTGATCAACCACGTTTTGCGAGAAGTACACTTGTACCGTTAAGTGTTCTGTAATAAATGTGCATCGTAAAATGATTACCGAATTTTGCCTGATTGATGCCTCGTTGTAACAAGGTCCTATTCATGATAGTCGCTTAGGTGTAAATGGGTCGTATATATTAAACTTTTATCAAGTGCTATAACTATTAATGGCCAATTAAATAATAGTATATGGTATCTACCATTTTAAATCTATTTATGATAAAGTATACCTTAAGGTTCAAAAAGAAGATGAAGTGCTTCGAAAAAAGGATGATGAATTGGGAAGTCAGACTGAGATGATATTAAGTAGTTTCTTAAATTTTAAGTAAAATAAAGCGGCTTCGAATAAGACGTGTGGAAAATTAGCAAACTGTCAATGATGGTAAGATGACATCATAATGATGGCGATGATGGTGACGGCAGAAGAATGAATGAAATAATTTGAAGTGCTCACATCAAATATTAATTTTATACAAGACAGGGAAAATTGGTGCACTTTAGGAGAGGCCTATGTCCAGCTGTGGACGAACATAGGCTGATGATGATGATGATGATGATCAGGATGATGATGATGATGATGATGATGATGATGATGGTGATGATGATGATGATGGTGATGACATCAAATATTTAAGTATGTATTTTTTGAGCAAAAAATATATAGTGAAAGGCAAATTTACTACCACCAGTTAATGTTTAATATAGGAGTTTCAAAGAAATTGAAAAAGTGGAAAATTTATCGGTTCAGAATCAGTTAAAAATTGTCGCGATGAGATTAAAGTATGTTGAAGTCTCAATTTTCATTATTTGTACATGTGATAGTCTTTTATTCCGTCACTATTTTTGATACATCTAATTTGAATTTATATTTGCTCGCTTTAAGACTATCTTAATGAAAAAGTCGTTTTGTATACAAAATCAACGTCTGCGTAGGACCTAAAGGTTAATCAAACTTTCAAGGTCACAACTATAAATACTTTAATTTCGAATCGTGCAGGCATGAAGTTCATATTAAAGATTTCTTAAGCCCTTTTTTTCCCCTAAATTTATAAATTTAAGCAATAATTCAAGTTTCAGTTCTTCGTCTTTAAGTTTTTAAGTGCAATACCCTAATGCCTTATCGATGGAAAGATTAGATGGAAGATACATTTTAAAAAGATATAAAAAATAAAGGCTTGTAAATAAATAAAAAAACCCGTCATAACTCAAATTGAGCCTTTGTGCATATTCCGTAATCTATTATAACATCGGCCGCGCTATAACCGGGGATCAACAATGACAATTTCCACGTGTCACGCTGTAAATCTACTGTACGAGATTCGTAGCGTGTCACGCGTTATTTACAGTGTCATTCCTATCTACTTTTGTGTTATTCATATTTAAACGCGTCTTTGTGAAGCTACGTTTGTTAATCTTGTTTATTTATATTCTACGAGTATGTTATATATAATTTAAATATAGTAGACTTTTACAAAAGAGCTTGTAAAAGTCTACTATATAAATATAATAATAATACTATATAAATATAATATAATAAAATATCACTTGAATTTAAATTATATATTTTTATCGACCTAAAAGTTGAAACCATGACCTGTATCTTTATAGGGCTAAACTACATTAACTTTAAAAACAAAATTAGTCATCCCTACAATGAGAAATAACAACCCTAGAAATTGAAGAAAATCCAAAGCAAACGCAGACGCATGTAATACCAGTATGGTGTTAAAACAGAGAAAAATAAGAGCTCAATACACAAAATACAATGTACAAATTGTAAGGAAATGTATTCACAAACGGTAAAATTAGAAATCCTTTTGTATAACGTATTCGTATTCATTACGGCAGGCGTCGTTTTCCCACAAAGCGTGTCAATATTAAACGTCACGTGACAATAGACATTAGAAGGTGCACGCCGCGGATCTATTGTATGGAACAATTTTGTGGACTTTTTGTTTACTTCCTTTTACATACAACATAAGGATTTTAAACGTAAACCCAATCGCTCTAGATCTCCAATAGCGCAACGGCAGAAGGGATGGACTGAAATCCGCAAGGTACACACGGTTCAAATCTCAACGCTGTCATTCACCACCGATTACTTCCGATGCCCCTGGACAGCTACACCGTCAGAAAGCTCGCAGATGCGTTGAAGACTTTTAAAGGGGAGTTTAGGCCACCGGAAACTCTCGCAAACCGAACGAAGCGTGACCACAATACCATCAACTGATGTAACAACTTGCGCATTACTAAAATCTAATTTGAAAATCATTTTTTTTTCAATAAGATACTGTTATTTCTACACACTCACTCTCAAGCTTACTTTTAAAATAAAAACCAATTTAATATCTCAGTAGCCTACTTTTTTTAATATTATTTCTCTTAATATTGAAGCCGAGCCGCAGGTTGGCCACCCCTGCTATAGATGAAACGTTTTGTTTAATTATTATTTGCGTTGAGGGCCTCTACCGGATTGTTTCGCTTCAATGGATCAGGGGAGCGAAGACCTATGACTTTCTATAGGCGGAAATATTGAAAGCATTACATTACTAGATGACCTTACTAATATTACAAAGCTTCATGTTAAAATTTTGAATATATGCTGTTACAGATACAGAAAACTATTTAGGACTTCTTCAGCAGGAAAAAATGGAGTATTTTCCATTCAGATAAATAACTTTCATTGGGTCTTTCGTGACTATAACTCGCCCTACAATTTACAGTAACGCATTTAAAGTCAAGGCCAAATACTAGAAAATTAATGACATGATTGCGTTTAAAAACTTATGCTGGCATAGATTTTAGGCAGGTAAACCTTCCTCCTGCCTCTGTCTTCCTCTTGACTCTGACTATTGTTGACTAATTGTAACCCGTGATTTCGTCCTCCTAAAATTAGGTGAAAACTTTTATCGTGATGATATAGCCTATAATAGCCTTGCTCGATAAATGGGCTATCTAACACTAATTTTTCAAACGGGACCAGTAGTTCCTGAGATTAGCGCGTTCAAACAAACAAACTCTTCAGCTTTATATATTAGTATAGATAACCGCATTATAATCCATTACGCACCTTTAAAGATCTAGGCTTATAAGAACAAAAAGCGTCTTTGTAAAGGTCACCTTATAAGAAATCTCGAAAACTGCGGCAGGTATAAAGATGAAATTTGGTATTTTATAGTTGGACAAACGCTAAGAATGGATTCTTCGCCCGGGACAGAATAAGGTGGTATAAGGGCATGTTTAAATTTAATTAGACAAAGTCTTGGAAAATAACTAGTATTATGGAAAAAAGAAAAATTCTCCAAGTGTTTAGTTAGACCAACTCAATCTAAGAGAACATTCACACAAGTAAAAAAAAAAGAAACCGATTTGTGTGAAGGAAAGTTTTTGCCAAATTAGTCTCAACTCCAGACTCAGCCTCTTGAGTGTTCCACTTGGCTCTCATGCACATGGCACTGCACTTGAATTTTTTGGAGTTTTTAAACAGTGCAACGATAAAACCACGCTGGATTTTACTGAAACGGTGCAAGGCATTTTGAACCTTAAAGTAAAATTGGGTTTTTGCTAATTGCTAGACTTCACCCAGTTGCCGAACTTCAAATATGAACATTATTGAAAATTTGACATAGTAAAAGAAAAATTCATATGACCAGGGTCCGCTTACATTGCAGAGGAATTGGCTGTGGGGGGAGTTAAGATGACCGATTGCCGTCTGATGTCATCCCACCCTATTTTTAACACATTATTTTTATTTTAAGCACGTATTATCATACCAGGAATATATATACAGAATATTATATCACCAGCACGATAATAAGCTTTGTTCTCATAGCAGGATGCGCGTTAATCTCGTTGAGCGCATAACGGCGCTCGCTGTCACGATGACGGTGACAACTCGCACAACGCCTCACTTGACATGTGGCAGTCGCGAGTGTTGTGTCACATTATATCGTGACATTAATCCGTCATGAGCAGTGTTAAGGTGGTTGCACACTGGACATAGTAAAGTTATAAATAAATGATATTTGATATTTTCGTAAGCATCTATTGAACCGTCATCAGAACAGGAGGAGGTTCTCAATTCGTCTGTATGTTTTTTATATGTATGTTATGCGATTTCTCTACAATTTGATGACTCTTTTGTTGTTTGGTGGATATTTATTTAGAAGTGGAACCATTTAAATTTTAACGAAATCGGTCAAGCGGATTTTAAGAAATTAACAAAATTCTAAAAAATTATACACACATATTATATATCGACGCTTTATTCGTTATACATTAAAAAAATTAAAATAATTATTGATTTAACAAAAACCGCCTTCAAAAAGCGGCAGGGAACTAAAAAGGGAAAAAAAATTGTATTTACATAAGATTTACTAAACACCTAACACTCGACACCAGGCCAGACAGGTTCCTCGCCACACCGATGCCGACTTCAATCGTATGTAAATTCAAATTGTTTTTTGCGTTTTAGTTCCTTGGTATTATTGAAGGCTGTTTTATCTTGCTTAAAAATAATTTATCGTAACTGAAATACGTGAAATGTTATCCAATTTTGTCGGTAGTTTACAACGTTTTTCGAATTCTAGAGCCTAGAAATATGTTGTTGTCGCAACGTCAATAACAACTCGTATAATGTCCCACTTGACATTTTACGACTATATTCCTCTTTTTTATGTTAAGTCGTTACAATAATCAGTCGTAAACACAGCCTTAGGCTCAGTGTACACTGTTCTTAATAATATATGACTATTTTTTTTTCCATAACTACTATGTGCTGCACAACAACGCCTAAAAAATACCACTTTAAATGCATTCTTCATTTTGCGAAACGGTTATTCCTGAAAGCTCTATTATAATATGCTGATCAAAATAGAGAAAAAGATCCACAACTATTATAAAACCTAGAGAGCATACTCATTTCTCAAAGGCCGGAAACGCATTAGCGGTCTGTCTGGTGTTGCACTTGTCCATAGGCGTCGGTAGTCACTCTGGTGAAAGCCGGCTACTCGTTTGCTCCTTGTTATATATTATAAAAACGATGAAGTAACATATATATAGTTTTTCTATCAAATTTTACTAAATAATAACATATTAAGACGTTAATCCATTATGAATGCGGCTTTATTTGAATGAAAAACTTTAAGAGTAGGAAACCGCATAAATATAACTTGTTACTAATTGTGTATTATAAACATTATAATATGTAGTAATGATATGTAAGCTATAAAATCTGAGTAGTAAATATATATAACCATTCTCAAACAGAATTCTGGTGAAAGCCGTTTAAAGAATCGTTGGGAAATGATACAGGATGCACTCAGTAAGCCCATTAAGGACAGCAAAGACTTGGCTAACGCTATACTCAGTTATAACTCACAGTTCAAGAACAGGTGGAAGTTCCGTGCCTTACATGCATTGTTTAATGAGGTATTTATATAGCAATCTATACATTGTGCTAGTTGTCCCCCACCAAATACACGATAAAGTCACTGTATTGTAGAAAAGAATTGTCACATTTCAATATTACAGAGAGAGTTACATCTATCAGATTTTTTTATATCTTTTTCGTTGTGTACAAAAGTTAGTATAAAAAAAGAGAGTACATTAATATAGCTATTATAGCTCAATACAGACTAGCAACTAGCTCAGCGATCCTATAAAATGTGATAACAATAATGTTCTAGTAAATGTACCAACAGAAAATTACTTTTCATCTTATACTAATATATAAAGGTGAAGAGTTTCTTTGTTTGTTTGCTTGAATGCTCTTCTCAGGAACTACTGGTCCGATTTGAATGATTCTTTCAGTGTTAGATAGCCCATTTATCGAAGAAGGCTACATATCATGAAAAAAAATTTAACATACTCCTCCGAAACAGCTTGACCGATTTTTATGAAATTTTATATGCTTATTCAGTAGGTCTGAGAATCGGCTACTAGCTATTTTTTATATTCCTAAGTGATAAGGGTGGCCCACACGGATGAAGTTGAGGGGCACAGCTAGTTTTACTATAATATTTAGTATTTGAAATATGCATCATCATAATTATATAATTATATTTTCATGAATTTATTATTTAGTATATTTTACTCACATTGAGTACTTGGGAATTTTGATAAATTTGTTACTATTTCAGCATGTGGATTCTCAAGAGTCGCAGTATTTCTTTGAGGTCACTCTGCCTGAGATTGCCAAGCTGGCATTAGCCCTGCCAAAGTTAATACAATGTCCAATACCATTACTGAAGTGAGTGTTTTATATTCATTTTGTTTACATATTTTTTGTGTTTTTGTAAAAGAATATACTGCAATGATTCAAACTCAAATTTTTTTATACATATAGACTGTTTTTAAAGTACTTATGAATGTCAAATGTGTAATAAATATTTTTATTAAATAATAATTTGATGATAAAATTTCGCACTTAAAAGCGAAGCCCCCTGCACTGAGAACAGCCCGCAACAAACTTAGCCGAGTAATTTTTTTGTTATCACCATTTCACAATAATTCAGACACGGTTGGAGCAATTTACTCCCAAGCATTTTCATCATACAAATAATCATTTCAATTATAACAAGTCAGGATCTGATGATGGAATACCAGGTAACTAGAGAAATCCTCAAATATATAAGAGTGTGGCGCCACCATCGCCAACTGAGACCTTTTAGGTTTTTTAAAAAGAAGTATGGTTTGACATTGACATTGTCATATTATCCTTATTTTAAAGACTCTAAAAATGAAGTTATTAATGTGTCAAAATTTAGTTTTTTTTTCAGCCTTCGCCGATCAATCTATTTCGTTTTGTTTTCAATTAACGTGACATTGGAGGAATAAATTATGGCCAATTGGCACAGTCAAGAGCCAAATAAATTGAATTGAATAGAGGACTTTTTTGGGATAGAAATACTGGAACAGGTGATTGTTTTAATTGTACGATCACATAAACATGCCACCTCTTAACAAAGTCAGTAAAATGGGAAAAATAAACTGAACCTAGATTATAGACTCATATAATAATATTAAAAGTAAATACGTATAGTTAAATTATTAAAATAGCTAAATTAACAAAACCTTACCTGTTTTTTTTAATATTATATTTTTACAATAACAATGCAATAATTATTGACTAACTCTATAATCAATTAATCTATATATAATATTATTTATTATTTACAATTAATCTATAATATTTATTATGATACCTATCAGCCTGTTTGAAGGTCGATGCCAAGCGTGATCGGTGCTAGCCCTGAGCGATTAAACCCAAACGGAAAAACGTCCTTAACGGTCAAGTGACCATTTCCGTTCCCGTTTGGGTCTACACTTTTTTTAGCATACACAATAGGAAATACAACAATTGTATCTACATTTTTTTTTAATTATTTATATATTTGTAGGAGGATGTAATTTAGTAAAGAACCATTTATTAGCAACCTTAGAGACGTTCGAAGAAATAAAATTGATGATCATCACCATAATGAAGACTAATAGAAGGATATCACTACAGAATGAGATCAGATCGGAATTGGTTGGGTAGGGAAGGTAACACGGGCAGTGCAGGTGAGTGTTCGCGTAAACATTAAAGGGATTTCTCAAACCTACGCTTCGGTCATAAGTCCCAGGCACTGCCCTGGTTCCTTCCTCTACAATAAGATAGATTCCATACCCCATGGAGCATTGCTAAGAAATTTCTACTTCAAGTTCAAATTAAAATAATAATCTATGTACATCACAACAAAAAATGAAATTCAAAATTAATAAATAAATCAAAACAAAAACCATCACCATTGCAAGGGGGCAATGTTCCTAGAAGGCTGGCGGCATTCACTCTTTGGATATCGCTTATCCTCGGGCCTAAATACTAACCAGCCAACGGATCATGGGGCACATCAATCAGTTCGGCTGACATTTCTTTGAATCGCGCACTGTCAGCTATCACAATAGCTTCTGGTACCCATGGCATAGATTTTAGTACTAAGGCTTTAGGCGTTTAATAGTTCTCCGAATGTGCTAAGGTTAAATACATGGCCTGGCTATGGCGTGTATCGCTGTATAAGGCCCCAAATTAGATAAAGAAAAATAAAAGGGATTTTTACAGGGGAGCCCCGTTACAAAGCAACGCAAACGAATCTCACCAGTTGGTCCGGCGTGCGACTCACATCGGCGCGGTGCTGCACACATGGACGGGTTAGTGAGCGGTGTACATTGGTCAAATTTTAGGAACATCGATAGAAAATAATATATTTTCTAAATCTTGTCACTTTTCTTGTACAGTCGACCAAGAAATTGGTTTGCCGCGCTAAGGTCGAATGTCGTTTGCACGTCAATTAGTCAAAGGGCTTGTTTTACATTGTTATGCGTTACGTTAATTTCTAAAAATAGCCCTTATCAACATTTTCGTTAACAAGGAGCTTTCATGCAAAATGGTAAAGCACTTTCTTGGTCGACTATACATAAGTTAGTATAATCTTAAAATAATGACACTGTTAAGCGATTAGTTGTGTATAATACGCTAGTCGTATTTATGGTATAAAGTTAAAATAAATGTCACATGAAAATTGAACCTTATCGTTCAGACAAGAAGACTCACTATCAGTTCCCGCGCATTATTATAGGTAATTTAAATTAGATGTCAATAATAATGGAACCTTATTTTTAAATAAATAAGACTCATAACTAATCTGTGAATGCATTCCTCTTAAACTGAACCTTATTTTCAAATAAATAAGACTCATAACTAATCTGTGAATGCATTCGTGTTAAATTGAACCTTATTTTTAAACATATAAGACTCATTACCTATTTGTGAGTACATTCGTGTTAAATTGAACCTTATTGTGCAGTTAATAAGGACTTACCATGAGTTCCCGCGGATTGAACATGTCCGTTGCGTGCTTGTTGAGGGCAGCCAGAGCGGCGTTGGGCGGGTATCCAACTGCTATAGGTTTGTTAGCATCATTCTCGACCGCGGTGTGCCGTCTCGAATTGAACAGAGCCTTTAGAGCCTGCAAATGTTATTAATTAATTTATTCAGCCTACCTGTAGTTTTATACAGTTTTAATGCGTTTAAATGTCTGTAAAATATATAAAATATACCCTGGGTTGGCTTGGACTGGGTTCACTGCGGGTTTTTATTAGACCTTGTAAACTTAGCTTGTAGTCGAATATCTTATCACTAGAATATCGCGCATATAAAGATTACTTTCTTAAGAATTGTAAAAAAACCTAAGCGAAAAAATGAATTTTGGTTGATTGATCTTCATTCCCGTGACTTTACATGACTTAAGTCAATAATATTGGGCTCCCAAAAAGTAACTTCTTCCATTTAAACGTATTCACAACGTAATCACGACCATACATTATATCCGTCATTAAATGTTCGAAAATTCACAACTGTACGTACAGGAATTATCCCTCATGTGAGAAAGAGGTACTGGTACCCGGACGCGCCGGCCCAATTCGGCTACAAGCATGGTGCTACCTCTAATTAAGTTATTGTTATTTACGGTTTAAAATATATAGACCATATAAAAAATATGGTGTTTTACTTTAACACTGACCTCAATCGCTTTTATTTTTGGTAAATGAGAAGGAATAAATTATTTTCAGTCCGCACTTAATATTCCGGCCTCCGCGTGCCCACATCTGACACCCCTGGCATTAATCAACTATTTTAGGCTATTTGCAAACGCATGTGATATTTAGTAAAAATAATTATCCTTAATATAAAAAAGTGTATCCGAAATTTTTGCAGTAATTAATAAATTAAAAGACTAAAATATGTAACGATTATTATTTGTTATAGATGTGGGTCCAGTTTTTACACACGCATAAAGTGAAATCTTTTTGTACTCCACAGGATTATACATCCTTTTTTGTACTATTGACAACGTTTATTCTAAATTTCATCGGTAAAATATATCAATTCCCAATTATAATTTTAGCTTTTAACGTACAATAAATATGTTAAATTTTACTAACAAAGTATGTAATGCATGATAGTAAAACCAAGTATTGATACATGAAGTCACAGCTTTCTTTCTTACTCCATTATAGTAACTGAATTAGGGGTTAATGTAGCAAAAATTTTAACGTCCTTCTTATTTAATGATGGTGCAAGCCCGTTTTACACCAAATGAATGCCTTAATGGTAATATACTTTAATATTCCCCAGAGACATTATTATCGTCGATAAAGTGAAAGTAATAGGTCGTTAACGTTCGCTACTGGACAGAAGCCCCTAATTTCTTACAAAAAAAATTGAGAACTTAATTGAGAATGTTCACTTATGCCAAATTGGCGAATAGCACTTAAGTTAACTTTCCAATCTATACAGGCGAGTTAAGAAAGTGTTCTATAATAAATTTACTTCTTTTAAGATATATTCTTTTCTTTTACTTTATCCGAGACTAGAAGTAAACGTAAATATCAGAATTATTTTTTTATATCACAACCTTCATTGACATTTATTTATAATTTTACAAATACGTCTAATGTGTTTGTTTTCTAGTCAGGAATAAATAAGTATCTTTTAGACTATCGAGTGCAATTACTTTTTAATAATATTTGCCCTATAAATTATTTATACGTATCTATGACTTTACTTTTTATACCGTGCATAGTATAATGCAGTGTACTGTATTATTATATCATTACATAATTTTTAAATACTAAGCCAATTTTATACTTCCATGAAATGAATTCTCCGATTACAATATTAAATAATATATAATAATGCCAAAACAATATTTTTTAGGCATTAGAAACATTTTTATCTTTTTAACCGATTAAAAACAGGGAGGAGGTTTTCAATTCGACTATATTTTTTATGTTTCTTGTAACTTTATAAGTATGCAGGTGTTAATATAATAAATACGTGATACTCAGAACTTCAAGCTTTGGTCTGTTGATCGTAACGTACAACGCTGCGATACGCGTAACGATCACGAGACCAAAGGTTATGGCTTCATCCTTCAGAAAATAAGTTATGTCTAAAGCTTTGGTATGTTGATCGTAACGCACAACGCTGCGGTATGCGGTATCGGACACATAATTGTAAGATTAAAGTCTAGCACGGTCTCTTGTTCCGTTGCTGTCTAAGTCAGCGGTGAAAGGCAAGCACGGTACGTTGCGTCGTGACACCTAACGCAGACCAAAGGTCTCCTGATCATAACGCACAACGTTACAACGTTCCCAGTGCTGTAAAACTTTGCTCTTACAGCACTTCATCTATATTTGCCGTAAATTCATTCGCCACTTTATAGACATAAAAGATATATATAAAGTCGATTTACAACAAGAATGAGAAGCGAGGCTGAGAACTGTTTTAGATGGAATTTGCGATTTTCGTGTGAACAGGTGGCGTTAATCATGTTACTGTTACATTGTTATATATTAACCTGGTTTACCGCAACCTGACCCATGTGCTACCGCAAGTTATATGATTGTAATAATAAGTAGTAATGTATCTATGAATAGTTAAGCACCACGATAATTTACGGAACTCAGTTCCCTCAGGATTACGATCTATATAACTAAAGCGATCGTTAAATCCACAAAAGAAATTATCGTGGTACGACTCCATTCATAAATACATTAAAATATACGAATCCGTTTAAAAACAAAAAATATATTAGTTTTATCTAAATTTTTGCAATATCTATCATCTTTTGCTTATACCTACTTATTTTATTTAAATTTTAACGTTTTTATGACCACTTCTAAAGATTATTTCGATATTCAAAAATGTAAAATATATGATGTGACCTGGGAAAGTAATAATTAATTATTAAATCTAGTTTAGACAAAAAAAATTATACAATAACAATTTTTTTTTCAGAGCTAGGAGAAAAAAAAAATAGATTTATATATGCCTAATATTTAATTATTAACTTCCCTAATTATTAACTTATTTTAAACTTTAATACATATTATTATTTATAAATTTTTCTTTTTCTTTTGAATATCATATCTATATTATAAGATAATTTTTCATAACGTAGATTTTTTAAATAGTTTGATGCGTGTCTAATATTACTCTACTAATTAAACCAACTTTTCACTTTAATATTATTAACAATACAGCATTTTAATTACCTTAAAAACAGATCCGATAAAACGAAACTAACTGTAACATATCCAACGTGATTTTACGAAGTTTTGTGGCACTTTGGTCGCCATACCTAAAAAGTATTCCTAATATTCTTTTTTTAAAAAAAAAAGATATTTTATAAAAATATTAGCATTCGCACACCCGGGTCGCAGGAAGCCGTTGGATACAAGCGGCTCAACACCGCCATTCGTGGAAATTGATGGAGGAGGCCTACGTTCAACAAAGGACGCATCCAGGCTGAAATGATGATGTTGATTGTAAGACTAGTTGAATAGAGTATAAATTATAGTCCGTACTAAGGAATTTCTATATATTTCCAAGAATTTCTTAGTTATAATAATATCGTTGGGATACCGTTAAATCCTCATTACGTAGTAATTAGACCCTGGAGGAGAATACCTATTCACGGTACAGCTCTTTCCCTTGCGTCAAAATAAACATGCTATGAAAATTATTTTCTTTATTTTCGGAGCTGTCTTGATTTCTATAACATTAATTTGAACCGGGGTTTTCTTTTATAAAATAAAGAGACATACTTTTGTTTGTGTATTACTAAATCAGTCTCAATATATGGCGCTGTATTATGTGTTCCTTAAATGAACATTTGTCCTATAGGTAATAACATTAACTTACGGTTAAATTACGGTTAAATGAATAAATTTACGATTCAGTATTCAAAAACCAAAACGAGCTAGGATATTCTACCTTGTTGTATCCTACCTTAAAAACATACTACAAAGGCTTTTAAACCGTACACGTGCAACTCTAAAAAATGCGAAATTTAATTAAGGAATGCGGAAAAAAATTGTAGCTCGAAAAACAAAAGCTATTTTTTCCATTGTAATGAGAGAAAATTTTGGCTTTGATTATCTTTAGTCCTTGTTCACACAGAAGCGAAATGTATGAGATGCTGTTTACTTAGGTAATTATCTGCCCTCTCTTCCAGCCCTCGGGGTTGTATCTTCAGCCTTGCAATTTATTTCATTCCAAATGGTTTACAGAACCTTTTGGGCGAATCATTTGCTATATTAGAAATTTTCTTCTAAAATAGTGTTTTGGCTTCATTGTGAACTTTGCAAATATTTACATACACTGTTTTTTCGATAACGCGTAGAAAAGTGCCACGCCTTTCGACTTGTAACATTTTGCTAAAATTAAAATAACGAAGTAGAGTCGAAAGTAGAGTTACATATACCGGAAATAACAGAGGTTTATTTGAAAAACCTGTTAAATAGTTTTATTTCAGTTTATTTTATAAAGTTTATAATTTCATAAGATCCTTTTAAACTAGTTCCTATATGTGACTTCATCCGCGTATAGTTAGGTGAAAAAATAGAGTCAATTTTAGAGCGACGATATATAAGCCTTATATATCGTCTTATATGGTCTTCCTCGATAGTAGAATACAGGCATCTTACAACGGAAGAATTTTTCCTCAAGTAAACAGACAAACAAACTCTTCAGCCCTATATCTTTATATATACAAATATATAAAGCTGAAGATGCTGGTCCGGTTTAGAAAGAAAATTCTTTCAGTGTTAGATAGCTATAGTAATAGATCCGATGGATGGGATGGGATCAAGACTGGATTCAATCGACCCAACGGTATGGACTTCAACCTGCTCGAAGCAGAAACTGTTCAGTCTACCTGCTGTTAGGCAAAAATAATAAGTACATGTAAATATTGACTCATATAATACTAGGATTATGTATAACATTGTATAAGGATGACATTTTTAAACAGTTGGCACAAGGTTTTGATGCTAATGCCTGGCATCCATGTCACGGTTCCTGGAGAGACCAACCTGTACAGGCATACCTGTGCAAATAAGCTGGAGCTTGTGTGGGGAACCCGGGGCAAGATTGTTTACCAATTTTGTACGGTACACAGAAACTTCCCCATACACATTACGGGCGTGCCGTTGGACTGCACAGGCAAACCTATACAGTAATCTGTCTGGTGCACCATTATGTGGATGCCAGCCATAATGCATCTTTATAGTCACATTTTCACATTACAATAGCTTACATAGATCTGTAACTAAATTTTAAAATAACTCAGAGGCCTGTTTTCCTTTTCTTCTGTTTGGGTTGGTATATCTTCTGATAGTTATTTAAGTATTTGAGGTGTTATCATTTTTGTTTTATGTATAATATATCTCAAATTAGAATGAATAGTTTTGTGTTCTAATAGTAGATAATTTACAGGTACCTTACTAACTAACATGTTAACAAGTATATGTGAAGTTGGGTAACAATACAATGTTTTATTTTACAGATTACAGTAATCCCCCTATAATATGGTAGGATTATTCTCATACAAAGTGCTTGTATGACCTCAAATGCGCAGAATATAATAATATATTATATTATATATTATTGATTAATATTAATGCGTTATAAGAGTAACATGTTATAGGAAGGATTACTGTATTTATACAAAGACAACTTGTAGAGAAGATTTTCAAAAAAATATATATAAAATATCCTGTAAAATTTTGTGATACATAATTATAGCTACTAGTGCCAATAGCCTGAAATAAATATTTATTTTTGCCAAATAAGACTATATAAATTAGTGAATGTATCCTAAAAGCCGACACACAACATATCGATAAATCGTTGCAATTTAACTGCACAGTTAGCTACAGAAGAACTGTCGAAATGAGAGATCGCCATCCAAACGCAAAGATAAATTTGTGAAGATTATTCAACAACAATTTCTGGTACAGCTGTATCAATAGAACTGTGCAGTTTAAACTACACAATTAAATCGCAACGATTTACCGACATGTTTGTAGCGGGCATCTACATCACATTAATAATAATCTCTGCTAATATTTAGACAAATTACATGAACCAAAGAGTTGGAATTCACATGTCAGTAAATTCAGTTGTTTATTATTTTAGTTATATACTTAGTAATATTACACTTATTAAACTACTTGTCAAGTAGTTGTATAGTATGTACTGTCTGAAAATGCATGCCCTCCCCCCATTAAAATAAATTATTTTAAAGTGTGAAAGTAAACATTCATTGCAATGCTTGTCTGTGTGTGTGTGTTGGCAGCGACTTTATTGTAAGCCCAACCACACATGAGGTCAGTTAATTGCGCCGTCACTCTAGCAGAGTTTTAGCGGTTTGAAGGAGCATGCATTTTTATACTGAACGCACTCTAATTTTGTACCTGTCTTGTAATAATGCGTAATATTGGAAGTGTTTCTAAGAACCCACTGATTTAAATTTAAAACAAGTCAATGGAATATTATATACTAGACTTAAATAGTTAAGACTAATCTTTATAAGGTATATAATCTAGTAACCTGCAGTGCAGTTACAAAAAAATATATTAAATTTCTATGTAGATTAGAGGTAAAGAATTGTAAATCTGTTTTCTTTATTATTATTGAGTATTTTGAATTGTGCTATTAGCATTGAATGTCTAAAATAAGCTGCCTTGCTAAGAGTACTGCATCATTGTGTGATTAGATCACAAAAAATTTGATAATTTAATCTGTACAGTACTTTCAAAGTTATAAGTTTTTAAGTAATAGATTTTGTATATTGTGTCCTTCAATTTATTATAAATTCTGGAAAGATGAGTGCCTAAATCTGATAACCTATTAAGACACCAAATTTTTAGTTTCATACATAATTTGTCTTTACCTCTCAGCTACAGATAATGAATTATTTAAAACATGACTTTTTGTTATTTATGTATAAAAAATAATTGCACAGATTGTAATGTAATTGATTTGTTATTTTTTTATTATTGCATTAATTTAAAGAAAAGTAATTTTTTACTACATATATTTGTGACAGCAATCTTGTTCAGGAACAAAAGGTGCCGTCCAAATTTGTGTGGCCAATCAATATGTAAATAACCTTCAATATGTACACGATTGTCAGGCGTTTACATAATGTAACGTTTAATCTTAATATATGCGTCATTTTGCCCTCCGAAACGAGGCCATAAAGGAATTGTGTCACCACTACACAAAATATCTGTTCTTATTGCCTTAAGAGTTTACATTTGTTTCTGTTCTGAATTTTGAAGCATATTTATCACATTAAATACATATTCTATTTCAATCTGGAGTTATAAAAGTAGTCTGGCACAAGACTTGCTTTTTTTTTACAATGCATACACACATTCTTGTGACTGACTATCGTATTTTGAAGACTCCCCTACCACCCTAAAGGAGTCACGTAGTTCAGACATTCTCTTACCTAAACACACTTATCATCTGTTTCTCTTCACATCGTGACACTTTTCCTTGACAAGAAGAGTCACACAGTCTCAATATGACCTTTTATTGTTAATCCGAGAGCAATTCAAACGTTACAGCGAGTTCTCATTAATTTACTTATTCTTCTTTAACATTAAAGAATAACATGGATTGTGTTTCTCGCAGAGATGATAGAACACAAATGTAAACTTAAGTGCAAGTTTTACAAAAGCTCATAAATATATATTGGCGATTTTATTTAATTACACTATATCTTGTCATAGCGCTGTTATTATATGCTTACAAATGAAGTAAAGTTTTTGTTAATTACTAGATGTGTTCGTTTATTCAGTGCCTCTTTGTCCTAAAACTAAAAGAAAAATATTAGTGTACAACTCCACAATTAATTACAATCTTCTGCCTGTGGTAAAATAAGGTAGGTATTGTAAGTATTAACTGAAATGAACTGGGTTTATGGCGAAATATATAGTAAAGTTCTCGTATCCGACTTCCATCGATCTTCCGTCCTCATTTGGTATTGGTTGGTTAGATGTTGTGAATGAGACTGGCCCAGAGAAGAGAAAAGTGGACCGTAAAGGAGGAGGCCTATGCCCAGCAGTGTGACGCGATAAGTAGATGTTAAAAAAAGGTTTTATTTAATGCTACGCCATAATGATCTGAATTTAGTTGATTTATCGAAGAATTAAGAGAAATCTAGTAAGTGAAATGTGGGTGCTCAATAAATATTTCATCATCCTAAATTAAAATTGGTATTTATATAGTAGCGACATTTTGTTAGGGCAACAAAATTTATTTAATAGCGATAACTTAACCGTACAAAACAGCTGTAATCAAAATATACTAATATATAAAGCTGAAGAGTTTGTTTGTTTATTTGAACGCGCTAATCTGTGGAACTACTGATCCGATTTGAAAAAAAAAATTTCAACGATAGATAGCCCATTTATCGAGGACGTCTATATAAAATCACGTTAAAACTAATAGGAGCGGAGCACCAATGAAGAATGTTTCAAAATCGGTTTTTTTTTCCCCCTTTTGAGATCTTCCGCTGCGAAAACGGTTAAAGTTTTGCAAATATCATGTATGACGGATTTATTCCCCTTTAAAAGTTTTATATAAAAGTCCGCGACAACATATGACTATCTTTTAAGGTTTGCTCCCTATAACTTTTTTATACTGACCAAATTTGTTCTAAAATAATACATTATTTGCGAAGGTGTTTTTATAAACATGATATTGATTCTTACCCAAAACCAATTTTTTAAACCTCTAAGTGATAAAAGTATTCTACACGGACGAAGTCGCGGGTACATCTAGTAAATTATATATTTGACTGAAATTGTGTATTTTGCAATGTGGAATGAATTATTGTTACTGCTTTTAAGTCACTGCGTTCCGTTTTAAATAGTAAAACTAAAGTACTCAAATTATGCAGTGTTCCAGAGACCCTAGTACGAACGTTTCGAACCGTTCGAATTCGGCGAATCAATTTTATTTAGGATTACAGTGTTCGTACTAGGCCCACATGAGGCAAGTCTTTATCGTGTCAAGCCTTTTTTAAATGCTAATGCAACCTGCTTCAACACTAAGAAGGGGCTGCTATGGGCCAAGCACGAATATTTTAAAGTCGCCTCTTCGACTTCAAATAATTCGAAATGTTCGTGCTAAGGCCTCAGCAGAACATAACCATGAACCATCATGGAGACTTTAATAAGGAATAACATCTCTGTTTATCAAAAATTTCCGTCGAAATACGTAAATAAGGGGAGCATCACAGCAGCATCAGAGTTAATTTTAAAGGTCTTTAAAGAATTGGTCAATTAATTTCTATATTCATACTATACCGCCCTGTTATGGTTAATTCATTTACTAACGGTATATTCAGTGTATTGGTATATATTGTATACTACTGGACATCTTTTCAACTTTTCTCCCACAAGAGATATTACTCCTTATTAAAGCATCCATGATAATAACCATAAACAAAACTGACACATTTACCATAACATTGACATGTGTCACATAAATTTATCTAAGAGACGTTGACACTAATTTGAAGTTGACACTTATGGAGTAAAAAGAAGAATATTTTTTATTATTATGGTATAGAATATGAACCGAACAATTATCAGTTATCGTTGTATTTAGTCGTATCAGGTTTATGTTTTTATTACTCCAAAGGAACATTACTTTAAGAATAAATCAATAATGTCATCTAGTCGCTCCAAAACTTCAATTTTAGACAAACCTCTCAGCAAAGGAAAGGGCGAAGTTTCACTGGCCCTTTATGCCTTATTATTCTCAGAAATTGTTCAATATTGTCAAAATCGTGCACATTCCATTCACGAACTTCAAACTAAGTGAGTTTAAAATAATCTTTCTTTAAACAAAACTGACTTTAAATTTTCAGAACTGTACTAAATTGAAATTGCACTACCAATACCAATTAAAGTGGTAAGCACTAGCTTTCAAAAAAAAATTATCATCAAAATCAATTCATCCAGTCGAATGTTCTGAGGTAACAAAAATAAATAAAAAACAGTCAAATTAATAACTTCCTTTCTTGAAGTTGAAGAAGAAGTAAAAAAAATATCTTTATAACCCTAGTTATAAAGATTTTTTTTTAACTCATAAAAAACTAGGGTTAATTACGATTTCTTGTTAGAGTTATATTCTGCGATTAAAAACAGAATCAGATAGGCAATCTAAAGAACTATAGGCATATTCAATAAGTTATAAAAATCTCTTTAGTTCTATAAAAACTGTTTGGCTATTCTTGCATTATTTGCATATTTCATACAAAGTTTTAATACCAGTTTTATTACATTACTCTTATAATATATACAGCAGCTTTCATTGTGTGCTCTAAGTAGGGATTGTCTATAAAGACAGCAAAGCACTCCGCGAGCGGATTCATTCTTGCTCCGCGCTTGCTACCGATAGGACCTATTATTGGTGTCTCGTGCCATTAAATAATTTTTATTTTTTTTTAGTTGTTTCTGGTTGAAATTTATTAATCTATAAATTTATTAATATATAAAGCTGAAGAAATTTGTTTGTTTGTTTGAACGCGCTAATCTTCGGAACTACTGGTCCGATTTGGAAAATTCTTTCAGCTTTATATAGCCCATTTGCCGAGGAAAGCTATAGGTCCTATACCATCACGCCAAGACTAATAGGAGCGGAGCACCAATGAAGAATGTTTCAAAATCGGCGGATTTTTCCCCTTTTGAGAGCTTCCGCTGCGTGCGCTACGTAAACGGTTAAAGTTTCGCAAAAATCATGTATGACGATATTGTTCCCCTTTAAAAGTTCTAAATAAAAGTCTGCGTCAGCATATGTCTATCTTTTAGGGTTAACTCCCTATAACTGTTTTTGTGCTAACCAAATTTGTTCAAAAATAATGCATTATTTACAGAGGTTTTTTATTAACATGACATTGATCTTTGCCAAAAACCAATTTTTTAAACCCCTAAATGGTAAAAGTGAAATGGACGTAGTCGCAGGGTACAGCTAGTATTTTATATAACTGTTTCCTGAAACTTGCGAGAACCCTTGAACTTCTTTAATTTGGCCCTATTAAAAAAATCACTCTTAGCGGTTGTCTACTGACTGTCAACCACCTCCTAGCCAATATAACATTTGTAGGTCCTGCAGTTTTCGAGATTTTGTTCTAAGTGATCTTTCGTTTTTATATACATATACGGATTTTCCCCACGTTAGACTACGATTTTGTTATATTTCAAGAGATCCAATCTATTTGAATAGAACCATGATTCCTTTCTGAAAGTTGAAATAGTCTTCTATTATTTCTTATAATACCAGCAATCAACCAGTGGGGTATTAATCTATAACGGTCCAGCCACATAGAAGAATAGACATATCCGACAGACGGACTGAAATTTTAGTCTTAAAAAGAACTCGATAAAAAGCAGAGTGCAAACAATTCCATAATTAGGGTTCCGCAGTCCTACTACTCTTATAGTTTACTTCCGTCCTTCCGTCTGTCCGCTCGCAATGTCGTCCCCATCTTTCTTTCCAAACAATTAAATGTAGAGACTTGAATATTTTCCACGTAGATAGGATACGCTAAAAACTAATTAGAATTTTTCTTTTGACCGCAATGAGACAACTTTGAACTTATTTAGAAAGAAGAAAGAAAGAAAACACATTTATTCTAAAAGTGTTACAAACAGTACATACTAACAGAGGTTATCTTATACTAAGAATTATGTCTGTCTGTAACACCATATAGAAAGGGTGTACAGCTCAGCATAATGTCGTGTATCATTGATCCCGAAACTAAAAGACAGTCAGCTCAGTGGGCGTTTCCTTCCGAGGAGTTGCCAACTAAAGTGACGAGAGGTCAAAGCGTGGGAAAAAAGATGGTGGCCTCGTTCTTTGGAAGGACAGGTCATTATGCGACAATTGTTTTAAAGGGTCGAAAAACAGTTACTGCAGAATGGTACAGTAACAATAGTTTGCCACGTGTTTTGAAAAAGTGCGTGAGAAACGACCTCGCAGTAGGATCCTCCTTCACCACGACAATGCTTCGTCGCACACCGCCAGGCAAACGATCGATTATTTGGCGACCTTAGACCTAGAACTACCGGGTCATCCGCTTTATAGCCCCAACCTCGCACCTTGCGATTTTTATTTATTCTGAAAAATAAAAGAATAATTGCGAGGAAATCGTTTTATGGGCGCCGAGGAAGCTCTGGCTCCGTTTCAGAAGGCCGTCGAAGAGATCCCTAAGGACGAGTGGGCAAAGTGCTTTTCTCAGTGGTTCTATCGGATGCAGCCATGTATTGACGTGAATGGACCTTATTTTGAAAAGATAAAGTAAAGGTTAAAGCTTGCTAATTTAATCAGTTTTTTATTTTCTAAGAACTTTCAGTTTGACCCTCGTATGCAGTATTTAATTGTATAGAATTTATGTTTACAGTTGTAGAAGTTAGAGCGGACTGATGGAGTGACAGAACAATATTATAAGGGTTCCTCGTAGAAAGTGCGGAACCCTAAAAACGTAAACGTATAGGCGACGACAATCACACTTTACTTCAAGTCTTATATTCTTTATAAATATAGTGAGCAATATTTACAAAGTTTTCTCGGGACTCATTTGTACAAACTTTACAAGTTTAATACTTGGCGACAGAAGTTGGGTCGCGCGATATGAGAAGAATTCCTCCGTGATATTGGCAAAGTACAGAATGTTTAAGTAGCATCGGAACCGCGGGATGAGCTCAACTAAACTTTTATAATGTTTCATCTTTATAAACTTTTATGAATTTTAAGTACATAAACATAAACTTAATACGGCTAGACCTAAATGTCAATCGAGTTTTTATAGATCTTTTCAATCATATGTATACTTACATTTTATTAAGCCTTTATAAACCATGAGCTCCCTTCTGGATTTTCGTTTACTTTAGTTTTAAACAATTTTAACCTGCGTAACATACTGTTTTACCGAGACGGGAGGCCTCCTATATTGTAAAATGATAAAATTCAAATCACTAGCATCAAGTAGCACAAGACAAAAGTATTGACGTCGTATACTAAAGGTATACGACCTCAGAGCGAAGAGAGAAGCAATCCCACATAAATTGCCGAGCCAAGTAGGGAGAGAGTTTTTTTTTTATGTTACAAGGGGGCAGACGAGCAGGCAGCAGGCACCGGAGTGCCTACCGGCGCCCATGGACATCTGCTTAATTATATTAATTTATTTAAATAGCTTAAAATAAAGAGTATGATATTGAAGAAAACCCCGCGTTATCTTGGGTAATACCCATATAATACAAGAAATTAATATCGCGTAATATGAAAACGCTTTATAAGAGTATCGTGCTATAAGGAGGATTACGTTTTAAAATTTTTATATTGCAATTTTTTTGCATATTTAGATATTTATATTATCAAAAGATTATTAATTTATTATTTTAAACATTTCAGTTGTAGAACTTATTGGAAGCGATAAAAGGACTATTGGTTCTGCAGCGGTAGGAATATCAGTAGCTGTTGGAGAACTAATTTTAAATTTTATCGTCTGGAATATTCCATATTGGAGACATTTCTTACTAATAATATCTATTCCCGCTCCGGCATTCCTTATTTACACTTACATCCTAGAAGAAAGCATGCGCTGGCTACTTACTAACGGTAAAAGCGAGGAGGCATTGATGCTACTACAAAAAATAGCCAATTGGAATCACTTTGCAATCTCAGATAAAGTAATAGATGAAATTAATAAAGGGGGAACAACTGAAGCAATAGCTGATAAAGCTAAAACAGAGAAATTTAATCTAAAACTCCTTTTATCTGCTCCTGCATTGCTTAAAAGGTAAATGATGTTTAACAACATAATGGTATCATATTTATAACAATAAAGTTTGCCGTTCTAAGCCACAAAGAAGTGGTCGATAAACTGAGGTAGACGGACAACTGACGAAATTTAATAAGCTTATAACATTAGATTTGTATAATTGCAATGTTGATAAACACAATTCGATACGTCAGTCAATCGATTGATTGATAAATATGTTTAATGTTTTAATAATACAAGTGATTAAGATTGCCACGTGTCACTGATAGAGTACATTTATGACAAATTTGACACAGTATTTGCAGCGGAATGCCTGCTAACTAAATCAAAGAATATATATAATAGAAATATTGTTTTTGTTTATTATAATGTAAAGAGACGCTTTAATTTAAGTAATATATTATTTTATACGACAAGGGGCAAAAGAGAAAACGTGTAAATAGCTAGCGACGTAACTGCACTACCAGAGAGCGTGAAGACGCTGTCCTCCTACTTGCAGACACAGTCCTCCTACTGGCAGACGTTGTCTTCCTACGTGCAGACGTTGTCCTCCTTTGAAAAATGTGTTTGTTTTATCCTTGAAGGACCCCATGTCAAATTTTGATATAACTTGGAGAGCATCGGTGTTGATAGTAGTTGGAACAACACGAGTTTCACAGTCGCGTAGATCACATGTTATAAGAAACAGTTTAAAAAAAAATAATTCTTTATTTAAACCATGTTTGTTTCATTGAAACTTACTCAATATATAGAGGACGGGTTTGAGTTGGGAAAAATAACTGACGCTGTATTCATTGATCTCTCTGAGGTTCGGATAAAAGATATTATATATACATATTTGTAGTGTAATTTAAAAATGGAACGATCTTCCGCTACGCAGCATTCCACTTGGCGATTCTGTAATTAGCAAGGCCTAAATACATTGCTAATTTTGCACGACTCGTAATGCAAAGCATTAGAGAATATTTAACGATCAAAAAGAATTATTTTTACTGTTAGTTCCTTGTTCGTTCACGGAATCGATATAATTTGCATACTATTTCTTATTCAAATTCAAATGATTTTTTATTCAAGTAGACTTTTACAAGCTCTTTTCGCTAAACACCCAACCATCCATCCATTAATCTGTACTAATATATAAAGCTGAAGAGTTTGTTTGTGTGTTTGTTTACTTGAACGCGATAATCTCAGGAACTACTGGTCCGAATTAAAAAGTTCTTTCAGTGTTAGCTGGCTCATTTATCGGGGAAGATTATTTAAAAAAAAAGGGGAAGATTATCTAAAATTGAATCTAATTTTTTATTTAAACTCATGAGAGGTTTTTGGATATGAAATTATATACATAGAACTTGCTGTATAAATTAATTTTAAATAAAATAAAAAATAAAATATAACTTTACGCGGACGTAGTCCTGAGTAACAATTAGTAATATTGTAAATGTAAAAGTAACTTTGTCTGTTACGTTTTCACGACTAAACTGCCCAACCAATTTTGATGAATTTCGGTACAGAGACTGATTGAACCTTGGAGAAGGACATAAGCTACTTTGTGTCGTGAAAATGAGATTTGCAAGAAGCGAAATAGGGGTTAAAGTTTTGTATAAAATTCAAAGAAAAAAAACGCAGATAAAATACGGGATTGATGCTAATATATTTAATAATTAAGATTCTTTAACATATATATTAACTATTGACGTACCCAAAAAGGTATTACAACTCATCTATACTTTAATTCTAATATATGAAGCTGAGGAACTTGTTTGTTGGTTGAATGCGCTAATCTCAGGAACTACTGGCTCAATTTGAGAAATTCTCTCAGTGTTATGTAACACTTGATGAAGGCTATGGGTTTATAAGACCATATAACATAACTCTAAATTTTCACCTAATTTTAAGTCGCGGGTAACAACTAATAGAAGATAAAAGAACGTAAGATATCCTGTAGTGTATATATAAAAGAGGGTAGTTGTTCATAAGAGTATAAATACAGAGACGCGCGAGTAAAGAGGGCAGTTGTGTTACGACCGTCGACTTGGTATCAACTATGTAACTAAATCTAGGACATCTCATAGCATTCAAATCAGGCAAGGACATAGAAATAGACCGAAGAATAAAGAGCACATGGAACAAGTATTGGGCTATGAAGGATATTTTCAAAGGACCCCTACCAATACAGCTGAAAACAAAAGCCCTGAATATCTGCTTAGCTCCTTGTTTGACATATGCCGCACTATAGCTCGATCCATGTCCCCTATACCGAGATCCCTGGTGTCACTCAATGCCCTCGTTGGCAGTAACCCTCAATGGGACTTATTTCACGATGATTGGCATCATATATTATTAGGCATATTGGTATATGTTGAGAACTTAAATTTATAGATTATAGATATCTTTTCTTTTTATTTTTTCATTTTTATTATGTATACTTTTACATTTTCTATTTTAGTAATAACTTCTCTATTGTGTATTATTTTAAATTTAAATATTTACGTTTTGATTTTTTTTTTGTTTTTCTATTTGATTTCTTATTTTTAAATTGTATTTTTTGGAAAACAACGTATATAGTTTAAGTTTGACATCTTATAGTGTAATGGGCATTGTGCCGTTCTATTTGATGTAAAAAAAAAAATAAAAATAAAAGAATTGCCGCCATAACAATCACCAATAGTAATTCATCATACTGTTGTACGTTATGCGTCACTAATGCCGTTATTGCGACCGACCAATTCGTCGAAAAACATTCGTCTTATGTCATGATTTTCATAGTGGCAATACTGATAGACATTTAACACTGATTACAATGAACCTGGTATTAAAATAAGCCAATACATCTATTTTTATAATTTCTATTATTATTATAACTAACACTATGTTCCACACATTTGCATATAATCTTTAGAATAACTTTACTACTAAGTTTATTCGTATACCTAGATTTCTCATTTACCCTCAATTTAATCAGACTTTAGATTGGAGGGTGTCTTTGAGGAAGCTTCAATGTTCGAGTTGGGGAATGGTCGAAATACCCTAAGAATTACTTGTCACTTTTTCTACCGTTGAACTATAGGGACTCTAATGTGAAAATAGAAAACAAAAATGCCATATTTATCTGACAATGCAGAATGAAAAGCGTAGTTCGTATCCTACATTTTTAATCACAAAAAAGAAATGCTGAAATAAAGACCCGTGCAGGGAAATAGAGAAAGGCCTGGAATGAGGACATAATGCTGAAATGAGAAACAAAAGACGCGGTCTCTTGTAATAAGGAAATACAACATGAGTTCAGACAATGTAAAACAGCAGCTTATTAACTTAGCCTGTGCAACCAATTAGCTAGTAATGTTGCAACGTGAATCGTTCTTGCTTGAAATAGCTTCAAGACATAGGCTCTACAAAGGTAAACTCAAGTACATAAAGTCAAAAGATGACTGCGAAAAGGTAAATAACTTTCATAAAGCAATAGGCTAATATTAAATAAAGTATGGAAGGGGAGTGGAGAATTATTATTTTTGCAGTAGAAAAGAAAGCACCTTCGCTGAATTACAAGTTTTGTAATAGAAACTACATATATCTAAAATTTCACTATACCCTATTCGATACGTCTTGAGACAAAAGATAAACAAACAATATGTTGCCCAATTTTAGAGCAATTTTATAATTTTCTGATTGGCTCAAGACCGTAAGGAGTGGTACATGCGGGGAGAGGCCTTTGCCCAGCAGTGGCAGAGAAAGGGCTGGATAATGATGACATTCAAACTAATTTTTACTTTTTCTTCGGGTTATTTAAGCGAGTTTATAGTTCAATAAATCAGAACTTATTTTAATGTGAGATAAGTTTTCTGTCCTTGTTAAACGGAAACTAACATTTAAACATTTTACTTATTCCGTGCTCCCGCTTATAATATTTTCTTCAGTCCATTTCTAAGATTTAAGATAGCCGTACTTCATGTTAAATGAAATATTCTCCCTGAAAACAACAGGCAGTGAGATAATGGATGTGGGAAGACGCGCAGTTGCAGCGGTGCACGAGAGAGAATTCTTTTATCTCAACTGAAAGAATTCACAAAAACTTGCTTAAGATCTCTTTGAACGGCGAGTTTTTAGAGCTTACTGCAGTTGGGAACAGTAACTGTATCTCCATCAATGCGGTCTCGTATATTGAGAAATCTTTACATCTAGTTTTGATAGTTTATCGCAAAACGAGAATTTGAGAGTTAACTGACAGCGCTTCTTTTATTAAGTTATATAATATTTTTCCATTATTAACTTTAACTTCGCTTTATTTGTTTGATATGAAAAGACTTAGTTTTTAAATCGTGTATTAACAGATTAGTTTTAACAGGTTTTTGATATAAAACAGGAATCAAAGAGGACTAATAATTATTGGTTGTGCAGGGAAATTTCATATTTAAGTAAATTATCGAAATATATTTTTAAGTTACCTTCAAGCTACCAATAAGCCAGGTTTAAATTGTTTAATGGTTTATAGTTAATTCTGCTCGAAAATACGTGAAGGGTTTGACTTGAAACCAAAATAAAAGCCGCCTGCCCTCAGTAAATTAAGTTCTACTCCTGTAAGTGGGAGACGCGTTCTCAAAGTAATTTGATAAATTAGGTCGTATTGTAGAGATCCTGAAATAAAGGGGATTCCATATATGGGGCTAGTGAAGTTCCTAGAATTTTTCCACTTTTAGCATTCTTTCAAAGTAGGTGCTATTTTTATCAAAAGCCACTGGGCTATTGTCACGACCACTGAAATAATGAATATGGCATCTGGTGCTAAAGCTACCTCTTTAAATCTCATAAATCGCACGTTACTGGATTTTTATTAGTATCTATAGTATTGTATAGATTGGAAGAGATTTCTATAATTTTAATGACAGATAAATCAGCTTTTTGGAAAATGAAAAGCCAAGTTTTAGCAGTTGCTTCTCAAAAGAAGGTGAATTTGAAGGTACAAAGCCGGTCAACTCAAAGTTTAGAGAGCTAACACTTCGCGTAGCTCTAACGGACATTTCTATTGGATTAGTTACTGAATTAATTGTGTCGTTTGCATAAACAAACGTCCTTCCGAAACACGGAGGAGGTCGGATATCAAATATAAACCAGTGCTAGAATGGGTGACCCATCTATCACCCGGTCGCAGCCAGAGCAACTTAACTTAGCGATCGACTCAAATGCCGACCACTGAGGAGACCAGGGCCTCCTCATTTAAAAAATATTGTAAAGTTTTAAATACAAAAGTCAAAAATGTTTGGTTTAATTTGGCTTTTAAACACTTTTCACTTACTCTTTATTTACCATACGTCGTATTATATTTGGACGGGTAAAAAGCGGGAAGTAAGCGAAATATTACGCGTATTTAAGGTAAGCCAATCTCGGCAGTTTATTAAGGCGATAAAATATATTAAGATGTCAAAGATTTAGCAATGCTGTAACGCGATGCCAATACAGTAACACGATAAACCCCACAGATTTGCACGCTGTCTGATTCGACGGCCTTCAGTGGGCACTATCACTACGTGTGTGGCACCACCCGTATTAAGGTGTAGCCACAACGCTGTTACTTTTTGTAGAGCGTTGTACAAGTGTCAGCGGATAACATTCGATACCAAATTGCTTTTAAAAAATAATATACTTGAAAAGCTTTAACGGTTACAACGGATAACATTAAAGAAGAAACACCATTTAATAAATAAGCTTAATTGAATAAACTTTTCACTTTGTAGAAATACCGACTGGCTGATCGCTCGGCTAAATAAATAGATTACCTAACTTTATCTTTTTCCAAATTTTATAGCTGTTATGTAAAGATTCAAAAATCCATACTTACATACTTGCGCGCTGGCGACCTTATCATCTCAAAGAATTATATTTAGTTTATAGTTTGCATTTAAAGTGATTTAAGTCTCGGCTCACAAATAAAAAGACTACAAAATGGAACACGACGCTGTCCTAAAACCACAGTCACGGGAGATAATCCCTCGAAAGCAATCTCGAGTCCCCCGCGACTGGAATCCAATTATCAGCATCTCAAAGTCAACGAGAACACAAAACAACACTCGAGATTAGCCTTACCAGTTTATAACGTTAAACTTTATCTTTGTATGCGTCAATTTTAATTGCTTACGCTGTTTTTAACACGCTTTTATTAACTATACATGCATATTGTATAAAACGGAGAGTCACAAAATTATTATATGTGTTTTACAGATAGTAGAAATCCGCTATGAACGGATTTTTCGATAGGGTCATATAAGGGAAGTCTAGAGGCTGAAGCCTCGCGCAAATTTCAGTTTAAGCGGAAGGTATTGTGGATAGCATCTAGTTTAATATAAATATCTGACTCTTCTGTAATTTGCATGAGAAGCTAAACTACTTTGCTTTAATCCGCGAATGAAGCGCGAATTTCATTCGCGGATTAAAGCAAAGTAGTATAGCTTCTCATGCATGTCATGGATTTCCGCAAAGTAACGCCTGATTCTAAGCGCGTCCTGATAAGAACGCCTTTGAAATCCCTTCAGGTGAAATGGCTCGAATGATTGCTTCGAATTAAAGTAATGAAATCAAATGGCCAGACCTGATAGGCAGGAACTTCGGCTCTATTATCTAGATGCTTTGGTCTCACCACTTTCTTGTCAAAGAAATTTGGGAAAACAAAATTTGTATATAGTAAATACTTTAATGCGTAGTATAAATTATTTCAATCAAGAATAGGCAGATATCGAAGTCATCAGATCATCCATATATCTCCACAAAATCCACGCTAGCCAACAAATCACCCTTTTACATCTCCGGTTCGATTCACTATAAGTTAAATTTTATCTCTCACTATGTTAAATTTCATTTCAGGAGGTCTGCCGTAAAAATCCAACTTTAGGGCATATTTTTCAATGCTTCATAGTTTTTAAGTACAAAAAGATCTAAAACTTGATTTCATGCTTTTGAATTTGCAATGAGCTAATTTTGATAGCGTTTTAAAATGAATAGATATTATATATTAATACGTGAAGCAAAAACTTTCGTTAACATTTTACGACAATTGCGCGGACGAAACACTTTCTTCATTATACTTCATACACTTTCGTCCGCGCAATTATTGTGTTTATACAGTAGGGTGTGCGAAAGCTAACATTTTTATGAAATATACGCTATAAATATATTAAATTATTAAAAAAAAACACACGCACATCAATGCCAAACGATTTACACACGCATTTACCCAAACATTTTGCTATACGATGGTGTCAAAGCAATGTCATGACGACCGTATGTAGGTATATTAAATATCAAATATAACGATGTCGTTGTACACAGGATAATATATAGTTTTAAATATGGTACGCAAATTTTATTAACGACACGATGTTAGTATAGGAAAATTAGTGTTTCCTTCTTTTCCCATCGTTACAATAGCACTTTTGCTTATTTCCTTTCATGCTATGGTAGTTAATATTAAGTCACCTGCAAGTGCAGTGACATTTATCTCTATACTAACTTTTAATGCCTTTATAAATCACGTTTTAATGTACACTGTGTTGTAGATAGTATGTTAAAAGGGAGGCGGTAGAGTTCGATTTTGATCTCAGAAGTCATTAGTTAAGTTGAGAATTACTCAACCCCATTGTTACTTGGGTTGCTTTAGTCTTATCAGTGGCCCGTAAAGGCAAATCACTTACGCAGACAGGATTGCTTTCCGGAAGGATGAATTTAGGAAACAGACCATATATAACAATTGTAGATAGGAATTATGAATTAAATCATAAGATTATAATAATGTCCTTCAACTAATCCTCTTGTAAACGTGTCGATCGCCTTAAAATTCATGTTTCCATACGCCACTTACAATATTTAAACAACAAATTTAAAAGTAAATAAAACTGAAACTTAATAGAAAAGCAGTAAGATCTTAAAGCAGCACATAAAATAAATATCACCATATTCAAATGAAACCTGGACAATAACCTTGGATTTTAATGCAAGATCAGTTTTTTAGCTATTTATCACTTGCTACTTTGTTTTTTAACATGTGTTGCTTTTATACCATTTTTATCAATATTTGAAATCAATAAAAATACATATTTATGAATAGAAAATAAGATGTTTACCTGTGTTTATGGAAGAGCAGTACTGCAACCCAAATAGCCATAAGGAAAGATCCAGTGATTTCACACATGTCGAAAGCCCAGGGGATATGGGGCACATTATCTAGGAAGAGGTCAGGAAGTGGGGGGTACTTTTTCATATCTGGGACCTTGTCATGAACTATCACCATTACTACAGCTGTCACCCATGTTACCAGGAAAACATAACCTGATAAAATACAAAAAATATTCTTATGAATATATAATATACAAATGCGTCAACATTACTAATGTAATAATATTATGTTACATAAAATTAACAATTTTACCAATAACAAAATTTATTACACTTTGTTTGCAACATATTATTTAATTTACCTAGGGCTATTGCAGTTTTCCACACTTCAGGTTTTAATCTAGAAGCCTTCACATCTGGAGTGTAACTATTCATGTATTCAGCATTTCTTGCATTTATCTCATTTTGTAATTGCTTGTGAAGATTATAGCTTAAGTGTGATAAATTAGTGCCAACAAAATTAATATTAGTGGCAGAACTATTTAATGTTTGGTCTTCACATAAGCCAAGTTCACACATTGCATTTCTGTTGTTCCTTTGTAATTTTTTTACCAACAAAATGAATCTCTTTCGTTCACCCAATTTCAATTGATCGAAGGGATATTCGTAGAAATCACGGTCAACAAAAGAAATTAAACACTGTCCATCAATGTCTTGAGATTTACATACATCTATTATTAAGCTGGAAATTTTTTCTTTTTGTAATAATTCTACAACGTCTTTGTTACTCCACTTTATTATATCCATTTTATGTTTACTCTTGCACGCACGATAAAACTAGTTACACTTAGAAATTTAATTTAAATAGGACACTATGTAATTTATAGATTTAAAAATGGTTATTATACTGTATGGTTTATATAATTTCTAAAGACATCTTAACCACACTTAGTCATTGCCTACTTTCTCTACTGTAATGCGCGACACTTAATAAAGGAAAATATGAAATTAAAGTTTTTGTACTACATGACAATCTGTTGACAGTTGTAAAATGTTATGACTTTAGTGTGTCAAAGACGTCAAAATAACATAACTAAAAATAGGAAAGTCCCTACTGTCATATTTAGAATGTCTATGCTGCTACGAATGCATTCAATTTATAACAATTTGGTAGTTAACTTAAATTATAGTTCCCGATGGAATTCCAGATCAAATCATAGACAAACACGACGCCGTGTGAACGCAGCCTTATGTGTTATTGTTAATAATGTCGTATCAATGTTTATCGTATTTTAAACGAAGAGCATTTATTATGTTAGACGCAGCGTAGGGTGCAAGGAAAACGAATTTGTTATTGAGATGTAATATATTCAAAAACTAAAACTATTTACAGTAATGACTATACTCGATGTTGGAGTTAGAACGCTTCTATATAATAAGAAAACTATTAACTAATAATCCTATATTGACTCCCGTTCGATGTTAGGACGAAGAGCGCTAACTAGCCTAATGACTCCCGTTCGAAGGTGGAACAAAGAGTAGTTTCATTTTTTTTGTGTGGTTCTTGCTGTTGGCCCGATTGCCCTCTACAGCGTCACCGGGAGGGGGAAGTGTGAGGAGACAGAGGGCCTCAACCCAGTTAGGGACTTTCACGTGAGGAACTCATTGAACGCAGGGGGTGGTTTCATACAATAAAAGAGCTAATTTATACTAATGCAATTTATCCCCCACCATTTGGAGACACGAACAGATCCCAGGAGATAAACACGTGCAAAGTGAATTTAAGCAATTCGTTGCGTCTCACGTAATTTTTAGGAAGAGTGCCCCATTCTTCCTAAAAATTACTAATCCTACTTGGCGACACAAATAAATCTAGTCTCGTATGTTTGTTTCTTGGTAATTCGCGTGGATTGTGCCGTCGATGGAGAAGTTTCATGATGTTGAAAATATAATATTTAACGTAATAGTACTAAAATATAGGTTAAAACGAAACAATCACTGAAAATATTTTTGAAATCCATTAATAAATGTCAGAAAAATAGAACTTTGAAGTTTACGTCTTGTATTACGACGCGACCGCGGCACTATTCACCTGTGACGTCATTCCGCCTATTCGAGATCGCTGTACTACGAATTATTCAAGTATTAGTTTTGGAGTTGCGCTTGGGATCCAGTTGCGTTTGTGTTTATTAACGTAGGTTGTTAATAGGCTCTTATAAAATCTAATTCGACTTCTTGTTAGAAATTCCGTTCATCTTATTGAGGTTTCACTGTTTTTTTAACGCCAAATTATGAGGATAATAACTATATGGTTTCTGACATTAATTTACCACTAACTATATTTTTCGATATTAGGCTCTGTGTCTATTTATATTTTAATGAATTACATTTTAAAGTACATTTATATACATATTAGGTAAATAACCAATACACTTACATAAAAAATGTTGTTTTTTTTTTCTAAGTAACTTATGCCAAACCTAATTAGGACTAAATACATAAAGGTATATAATCAGAAGTTATAATGATCAGCCTTTATTCGCTGACAGCTGGGCACAGGCCTCCCTTCTTTTCATATCATCTTTCATCACATCACATTCACCTTAAGACGAGAAACTTGTCCCCCCCGTCAGCCTCGACTCCGACGGGGGGGGTAGTTGAGTGTTAATGGCTACTTTGAAGAGTACTCTTAAGTCTACACCTGGCTCACAAGTTCCTGGCACTGCTGTGGTTTCTCTGCAATACACTAGACCCGACACTCAGACGGAAACCATAGAATAATAGTAAAATTCGCTTTGAATGCATCATACTTTATATATAGTACCTATTTTTTTTTCACTGGGAAATACACTCATGCATCCTGGTCCATGAGCAGGGAGTAAGGGGATTGCTGGCTGGCTGCCAGAATACCCAGTAAAATCCAGGGGGGCACACCTCATAAGTCAAGATCAGTAACATATCTGCACCCTTAGGCATTGCAGTTGCCTATCTGTAATCTTATAATTATAATAACTATGCACTTGAACTCATATGAAAAAATTAACAAATCTCTCAGAATTAAACTTTGTATCTCTAATGAAATTAAAGTTTCATGAACTACATAAACAAAGTTGGTAGTATTATCTAGTAGGAAAGAACTATGTTAAAAAATTTGACAACACCTTTGATTACATCTTGAATTATTATTATATTATTCTTGTCCTTTTTCAAATAAACACATAATACAGCATATCTCTCTGTTCCACTTAAATCTAAAAGCCATAATTTCTACATTCACATCCCTTGCGCACCTAGTATCTCATGCCATCCATGTTTTTAATTAAGACCCGTCCAATAATTTACCACCATATTTGTTGTACCCCTCGAAGTCACTCAAATCGTCAAATTGAAGTTATAATAAAATTATTTATGATGAAAACAATATTTACACATTGTCTTATAATTAACACTTGGGTATTGCTTTGAATTTTTATATAATCATAGCAATACCCAAATTGCTTTGATTATATAAAAATTCCCCATAAAAAGTGTTAGCCCAGTTTTATGATTTTAAATATAAATATATACACCAACATCTTTAAAAGACTGATTCTTTAATGAATTTTCCTAAAATTAGATACCAAAATCAGATTATGTATATTCATTATAAAGATATGTAATAACAAAAATAAAAAACTCACGAGATTAGTCGTTAACATGTATAATTAGAAAGTATTGCATTTAATTAAATTTCGCAAAATAAAAACATATAGACGTTCGATTATTTAGATTCCTCGACGTGAGATGACAGTTGAAACAGACCAATCATATCCAAGAAAAAATAACAAAATAATAACAATTAGACTCGGCAAGTGTTATAAAATTACATTTCAAACAATGTACTAATACTTTATTACAGCTTTGCGAAGATAAGTGAACTTATTATATCATAAATAAACTAATTATTTTCATGTTTTGATTGAATTGGACAATCCTATCATATGTTATCTCCTATATCGGTAAATAAATAAATCAAAACTAAACACCCTTAACCTCTAAACACATTAGATATGTATGTCATTAAGGCCCCACTTACCCATTTTATGTAGATTTCACTGAAATACACGAAATATCACTCTTTTTAAATGCAAACACTAAACATCACACAACAGCAGCCATTTTACTAACCTTGTAAGTTAGTATTACCAGAACTAATATTTTAGTACCTAGACATTTATTTGATCCAAATGCAATGTTGATGCTCAATGTTGGATTTTGAGTTCGACATTATTTTTAAAATTTGATTAAACTCAAGAACCGTTATTTACTATTAATTAATTAATATTTTCACTTTAAAACTACATACGTTTACATTGTCTTTAAAAGTGTAAATTTACTTTGTGTGGCATCATATAATGTCGTCTGCGTTGCTTTCTTTATTAAAATCCTTGAGACTTAGCGCCGATTTCACGAAGAGTAATTCAATTACTTTAATAAATTTCCTTCTTTTAAATTACTATTTAAAGCTTAAGGAAAGCTTACTAGCTTTCCTGATTATTTAAAAAGTACTATACATTTTCTTTATTAATGTACGTACTCGTGTGTATTAGATACTTATGTATACACATGATATTTTGTGCTTATTTCATTACTTTATAATATTTTTAAAAGAAACAAACCAATAAGGACTTTAACTCCACAAGCTCTTTTATGGGTATTTCTGGAACTTTTTTTTATTATACTTAATAAAACTTTGTATTAAGAAGTATTAGTTACATTTTTTGCTTTAGTTGCCTTAATTTTTAGGCCCTTTAGTAAATTTCGTTTTTAATTTTTTTAGAATCTGATCTAAAAAATATTAAATCAAAATGTTGCCATTGTAATTTAACCCAAAGGCAGTGTTTTTCTTTTCTTGTCAAGAGCTGTCAAAAAGGTACGGTTTTCGTGATAGATTTCTACAAATCGGGATAAATCTAGTTAAATAAATATTAATATTGATTGTGCTATGGTGATAAATACAGTTTAGTGCTTGTTGTATATAATTCATTTTATATTTCAGCTTTATAATGGTACAGCGACTTACATTTAGACGACGTTTGTCGTACAACACCAAGTCTAACCAAAGGAGAATGTGAGTGTTTATCATTTTTATTAAAAACATTAGGTGGTACATTACCAGTTACTTTTATTTATCATGTAGTTTAACATTTTTCGACTGCAATTTCTAGTATCCATTAAAGTTTGAAACCGAATATAACCTCTTAGCATAACCATCAAAGACATCAGTATTTACGAAAAATATATAATAAGCTATCCTTAGAAAAAATTATATACCGTTATTGTACGGTATATATCATACATGGATAAGCTATCGTAATGTAATGTTTACAATTGCTTGCTTACAAAGTCTCACTGTTTTATTTCAAATGTAACCTAGATATAATAATTTGTACTGTTGATTGTTTTTCTCCTGTATTAACATAAATTTGAACATATTACTATTTTAATTTGTTGACTAATACATGCTGTGTCAATTTTAATTCATGTTTTTTATTTCTATTCTGCCTTAGACAAGGAAATTTTGTCTAAATAGAAAAGTAAGTTAAATAAATAATACAAGATAAAATGTACTTTTCAAATGTATTTTTGTAGACAATTCTGCAGTAAGACTTGTGAAAT
>JANCMC010050420.1:9735057-9810984 GCA_024363005.1 Charaxes varanes | reverse complement strand
AAGCAACTGCAAAGTCTGGCAAAAGCAAGCCAACAAAGTGAACATTAGCTTGTAAATAAAATAATCTAAAAAAAGTAGTTGTTTTTATTTTAAAATCTTTCTAATTGTAACTTGAACACTTCCACAAATAACATTTACATGTAATATTTTAGACCAACATTTCCACAAAGATGTGAGCCGTTTCTAATATATCCAATATTTAGTTAAAATTATTTTTCTCGTAAGATTTTGTACGAAAAGCCCATTCTAGTCGTGTATAGTAAAATGAGAATACTATATGCAAATTTGTATGCCATAAGAGTATTTAAGATAGAGATCGCGGCTGATCGAAATTCGCCCACAAACCTTTTTGCATAAGACTACAAATGTTCTATTCATAGAAAAATAAAATTTGAGAATTAATATAACATTTGGTTGTCACGTTTAAACTTGACATCCAATGCATGTGTAAATGGTGTCGTTTGGTATCGGTGTGCAATTAGTGTTATTTTAATTTATTAATATTGCATATTATACACAAATATTCACATATCTTCCTCTATAAGAACCGTAAAAGTGCCAATTTTCATACTTCTCCGTCCGCGCAAGTTTCTTATATTGGTACGTCAAATTATCGGTTCACGTATTAATATATAAAATGAGTAATTTCTCATTGAAACAAAAGAAAATAATTTTAATCATATTTAGGTTACTTAATTTAAAATAAAGTATTGTTTTTGTCAAGCAAAAGTAAGATGTTTTACTTAAAACTTCAAAGAAATCCATTTTCTCCCTAAAATTATTACATTGAAAATGGCTTACACCATAGAGCAACACACTATTTTAACTACATGTAATACCTCTATAGATATCTGTGGCTAATATCTAGTACTTACCTGCTCTATTATATCATTTACGTCACGGTCAAATTTCATAATGAAAAATTGACACATTGTTGTGAAGACTAAGTAGATTATTTTTCATCTATTTTACAAACAAATTATTAAGTATTAACTTATTATATATTTTAAAATCTGTGATATAGTTTTTATTATATACAAAATGTCGAATCCATGGAAAAAAGTAGCAAAACCTACAGATGTGCAAAATTTATCCGATATTATGTCTGAAGAATACGCCAAAGGACTTCAGGTTAAAGAGGAGCTACGATTTGCTGAGCAGATATCAGATCTCCAAGTTATCACCGAATCATGTGAAATATCTCCAGATGTCCTCAAACAAATCGAGGATTCTAACGCAAAAGAATATTGTGATTCTGACGCTATTATTGCAAAAGTTTTGCAATGTCAATTTGACAAAGAATATGATGACGAATTAAAAATAGTTGAGAAGAAGCGGAATGGAGACGCGAAAGTATCTATATCTTATGAGAACTATCGCCACGTTCCCGAACATCTTGTATACGATTCGGCTTCAGATGATGAGGATATTGAATTTGCTAGTAAAAAAGATTGGGATCGTTTTGAAACCAACGAAAAGGAATTTGCAAGTCTTCCGAAACGTGGGTTCATAATGAAAGAAGGTGAGATGGTTACTAAACATGATAGCACCATTAATGGAAGGAGGAATGCTTGCAAAGTAATGGCATTTCCCCCTGAAGTATGCACTGGTGATGGTGCTGGGTTTGACATGAAATTGCCTAACTCTGTATTTAATCAACTTAAAGAGCACACCAGATGGAACCAAGCTCGCAAGCACAAAATGTTAGATAGAAAGGAAAGCCAAGCAACTGCTGAAATGGGTCTGGATGAGCCTACTCGGCTTATCCTTTTTAAATTGATAAATAATGGTCTGTTAGAAAATATTAATGGAGTTATATCTACGGGTAAAGAATCTGTTGTTTTACATGCCAACAGTGACCAATCTTATCCTGATATGGTTTTGCCTAAAGAATGTGCAATAAAAGTTTTTAAAACTACCTTAAATGAGTTCAAAACTCGTGATAAATATATTGAAGCAGATTATAGATTCAGGACTAGATTCTCAAAACAGAATCCCAGGAAAATTGTGCACATGTGGGCTGAGAAAGAGATGCATAACATGATGAGGATGCAAAAGATTGGGCTGAATTGTCCAGAAATGGTTTGCTTGAAGAAACATATTCTCGTCATGTCTTTTATTGGAAAAGACAATAAGCCTGCACCAAAACTTAGAGATGTGATACTGAAGCCTGAAAAGTGGCAAAGTGTCTATAATGAAGTAGTTGATGCAATGCACAAACTGTACAATGTTGGTCACCTAATACATGCTGATTTGTCCGAGTACAATATACTGTGGTGGGATAATAAATGCTGGTTCATTGATGTCTCACAGTCTGTGCAGCCTGATCATCCAAACGGACTAGAATTCCTACTTAGGGATTGCCGTAACATCATCAATGTAAGTTAATTTATAATTAATTAAAAATCTGATAAGTAATTTTCTACTTTAGCAAATCATTTAAACATATAAGGCCGCCGATTGTACCTGCAGTACTTGTTATTATTAAGACTAAATATTATGTAACATGTATTTTTGTGGTGTACCATATTCATTCATTCATTCATTCAAGATGAGCTGTCATTTCATGAGGGAGCATTTTATACGACGTATAGAATAATTTTTAGTTAAGTAGAGGAAACTTTTTTTATATATGATAACAAAGGGCAAACGAACAGGCGGCATTCCCTTAAGAGACTACCGACGCCAATGGACAACTGCAACATCAGAGGGCTCGTAGATGAGTTGCCGGACTTTGAGGAATGAGTATGTTCTTTTGTTGAAGGTCCCTAAGTCATGTCCGTTCGGTAATACCGCAGCTAGTAACTGATTCTACAAAGGAATTGTGCAAGGTAAGAACTTTTAAAAGAATAGCACGGTTGTGGAGTTTAGGACATCCAGGTGATGAGGGTGGAATTTTAAATTCTGTTGAGATGTCCTGTGGTGGAATACAGCTGCCGGTATTAATTCAAAAAATTCCTCGGCACACTCCCCATGATACATTTACTCACACTGAAATGATTTAGGGAAGACCATCAGACGGTAACAAGCGTTCAAAGAAGAAATAATTGGAATACAGTTTGTGTGTAAAGATCAAATGTCAAGAAATGATAACCAAAGCTGGTAACAAAGATTCTGAACCGCTATGTTCCTATTGTCCTTCTACATAATACTGTACCATATAAATGGAAATGTAATATTTGATTCCGTTTCATAGCCTAATTTGTTTATGTGTATACCTTTCCTTGTAGCAGGCACACCAGGATATACCAGAAAATGTATACAATTATTATATTGTTTCTGCACCGGAAGTGGTATAGTCGACCAAAAAAGTGCTTTACCATTTTGGATAACAGCTTCTAGGTACAGAAAATTTTGCCAATGGTTATTATTAGAAGTAAATGTAATGCATAACAAGCAAAAATAAGTCTTTTAACTAATTGACTTGCAATGACATTCGACCTTGGCGTGGTAAACCAATTTCTTGGTCGACTATACTTCATAAACTAACAATATTGAGGGCTAATAGTCCACAGCTCGGTACATGATTATCTTCGCCTTTGTTCCTCTCTTAGCTGCATCCGTCCACGAACTTTCTGAATTTCTACATCTTCTCAGTAACTGAGAGTCTAGCACGAACTTTTCAAACCGAAGTAAGTGGAAGAGTTGGCTTTACTTATAATGAAAATGTTCGTGCACCGCGAATTTTTATTAGCGAGAACGCGGGTTGCATTAGCATTGATTAAAATCATGACACTATTAACACTTGCCTCCTGAAGGCCTAGCACGAACTTTTCAAACCGTTCGAGTCATGTTATAGTCGTTTTTAAAAGGCGTAATATTTTTTTTACACATATTGCACATATTGTGATTTTAAAAGATGAAATTTAAATATAAATCATCTCTATATTCACTTAACTTTTTTTTGTAAGGCATCGTTTCCTAATATTAAAGAGGCGCGAGTGTAGGGAGAGAACGAGCAGGCGGTTCACCAGAGTGACTACCGATGCCGATGGAGAACTGCAACAATGCAGATGCGTTGCCGGCCTTTAAGGAATGAGTGTGCTCTTTTCTCGAAGGTCCCTAAGTCTCTAAGGTCCCTAATTCGAAATCGTTGATTCCACAGATGAGTTGTGCGAGGTAAGAAGCTTCTAGAGAATCGCACGGTAGTGAACTTTAGGAGAGGTGATGAGGGTGGAATTTTATGTTCTGATTAAATGTCTTTTGATGAAATACAGGTGCCGGTATAAATCCGAACAATTCCTCCGAACACTCCCCATGAGAGGAAAGATGTAGAGGGACCCTACATCTCTCCGCAATGCCAGAGGATCGAGCCGAACGGAAAGAGCTGGATCGCGGACGATTTAGGTCTTTTTAAGTTGAATGTAGTCAATATTGTGGGGTCCACACCCAAAGGTACAGTACTCCATGTGATACCAGACTTGTACCTTGTAGCTATGGGCTAGCATGGGATACTAACTCGCCCTATTGCCATGCTTGGATAGCACGATGCCAAGCTTCTTAGAGGCTTCAAGTTAAAGTAGAACTGAAAATGGCTCGTTATATCGACTTCCAGTATTCCTATGCTGGCTGACTCAACCTGGGAAGTAATCTGGAATCGAGGAGTTACGACGAAGGGAATTTTTTAGCGGTAAAAGTCCAAATTTGTGATTTAGTACTGGCAGGTATATTAGTAATTGTGTAGGTCGTACCCTACATCATATTTTGTCAATTTTATAAAATATATCAAAGAAAACGGAGTGGAAGAGTTTGTCTTAGACAAACTGAAAACTTATTATCGCGATTTCTGGCGAGAATTTCAATTTCCTTATAATAAGGAATGGGAAAAAGTTATTTGTGCGAAAACTTGCCCTTTGGAATGGTTCCCTCGTCCGCTTCGCTTTTACCCCTAGGGAGCACTTGGGATATGATTACTGTGTAACGTCTTAATGTGATAGTTTTTTTTTTTTAATATTATGTGGATGGTTTACCCGCCTTCCTCCTGAATAAGGGTAATGTTACACGATACTGTTGAAGCATCTATGACTCAAAGGTAACAGGTCATTGTGAAATAAGTAAGAGCTCGATTCAATCATCTCGCTGCTCGATTCAGCCGAATAGTGCAGACGCGTCCGGGTACCAGTACTTCTTTTTTACATAAGATCGGCGTGAAGTAGCGTCAATGCTGTCACGTCTAGTGCTGACATTTTTATCGCGTTTCATTCGGTTTGTGACCGTCTCGTAAACAACTCCTACTATAATCCTACAGTGGCAGTCTGATGTAAAGTAATTCATCAAAGAAACTAAACACATATACTTGTTATACTTTAATCGAGCCTTTAATATATTTATATATAGCCACCAGAAGGGTTTAACAATATTAGATTACCTTTATATGAACTTTACATTAATCTGACCGAAGCCGAAGGCAATAACAATTATATTTTATGGGATAAAATGAAGGCTTTTTGCCCACCAGCACGGAAACGATCTGCGTTGCCGCCATCAATTCCAGTCCCATAAAGTTAAATGATTAAAATCAATGAAATTAATTTATTATAAGACGGCTTTTAATTATGCCATATACCAATTCATATGGTAACTGTGCTAATATATTCAACCTTTTTAGGGGTTTCAGTTGGTCAACAATTGCCCCTTTGCCGGCACCAGACTTCCAATCTTTGAACACTTGTTTGGTGCTATGTGTGGCACGGGATTATGAACTTTCTCTGAGAGAGGTTGAGAGTGGCATAGAGACGTACTTAATTGCATAATAGGGCCTCGCATAATTTTTCAAATCGGACCAGTTCCCGATATTAGCGCGGTCAAACAAACGCTTCAGCTTTATTAGTATAGACTATAGAGTATAGATCTCTTGATATGTCTCCCTCGTGCCACACATAACGTGAAACAAGTTTCAAATGTTTGACATTTGAAACTACGCTTGGCACCCGCATTAGCGCACATCGCATGATGTTTACGGCCTCTCTCTGCTGCCATATTGTGAAGGTTTGGCGTGGTCACATGACGGAGGCGCGGCTCAGATCCAGTCTCACTAATAGCGAGCCTGCGGTCTTGAACTCGGCCGCGGCTTAATGCTACGTACAAAGTCACAGCTCCTCCGCCGGTATATTAAACACCATCGGCCTGGAACTTGACGTCTACATGCTGACTACAGCTAAACCAGGTATTGATTCGGTTTCGAAGCAAAACTTGCCTTGAGGGTCAGCAGGAAATCAGTGCAGTGCGCCGCTGGGAGTTGTCCATGCAATATTTAAGTTACAACATTACACTGATTTTCTTTCGTTTTTATTCGCGAATTATATCTTAATTTTCTGCTCGTCAAGGATTTCTGCAAAGTAACGCTTCATGCTATAAACGAAATTTGGGTGTCTTAAATCATTCACAATAAGAAAACTCGCTTCTACAAAAGATATGATCCCTTGTTCGTCGTGACGCAGAATCACCGACCTTCTGAATTTGTCCAATATTTGTACTCGTTGTTTCTGGAGTATATAATATTTACATAATAGTTTTGTCAAAGATCAAAACTGTGCAAAACGTTGACCAAGAACCAATGTGACTTATAGAAGACGACTAAAGTAGAGTTATTTACAGTACCGAGCTGAGCGCACTGCCAACTCAAGGGGTCGGCATAATAATTAATATATAAAGTATTTAGGAACTTGGCGTAACGATGTGACTAGGGCAAATATGTCTTATATAGAAGGGGGGCTTCCCTGTCCAGCCTGCGTTCAAGCCCCGCATCCGCACCAAACAATCAGGCTAGATATCTGTAGACCCCACCTGCATCCGTAAGCAGACAGAGTTACGGTCCTACTTAGCCCATGTAATGCCAACCCGTTTCCCCAAACAACCACACTCATCACCCAATCGCCGTCTACACGCACCTAGTTCAATTAACCAAGGCGACCGAGACAGACTATACAGCTTCATAATAATGGCAACCAGCTCCGGACACATTATATAAACAGTTCCAAACTCCCACCCGTCCGGCAGGTCGCGGAAAGCAGCTAGTGCTATATAAATATACAAAACAATTTATTTTTAAGCCACTTCTAGTGTGAAATAACGATTTCTACGCTCGGTTTAATTTATTTTTTAATTAGCACAACGCCACGCAAAGGAAGAGTCAATTCGGGTCACAATAATTAAGGTGGCTGGTTTTTATTTTGTGCCAGTGCCAAAATTAAAAATAAAAGCTTGAACCGTTGCCAACCGTGCCCTGTTAGATTAACTAATGCTAAAAGTTGGCACCCCTGACTTTAGACTAGTTCGTTCCGGTAGATTTACACACGAGCTTGACTCCAACTGAACCTTTTTGTCCATGTTACGTCTAGCTTACTTTAGTTTGATAGTTTAATGGTCCAAAGGTGGAATGGTCCAATGGTTAAATGTGTCCTACCGGGTTCAAACAGAGACTCTATTGAGTTACCCTCGTGCTCCTTTCAATAATAAGAATCAAGAATTACAAGAAGACTCAAGAGAGAATCAAGCATCTTATGAGGCCGCTAGAGAGAAATAATTCTTGATAGAATCAGGCGTTACTTTGCGGAAATCCATGACATGCATGAGAAGCTAAACTACTTTGCTTTATGCTTTTTGCGTCATTCGCGGATTAAAGCAAAGTAGTTTAGCTTCTCATGCAAGAAATAATACTTTCCAGCGTCATTCCGGTCCAGTACCAGGGTCCACTCAGATTGCAGGGGATGTGGCTGTGGGGCGAGTTAAGATGACCAATTGCCATCTGATGTCATCCTCGGGACCCTCATGATCTCTACAATCTCACGACTAATATCACTCAGGGACGTTAATCGATGCCCACTGTTTTACATGCCTTACGAAACACAGAGGAACTCAAATATCACCCATCAAACACGCGGTCGTGATCAGGGCATCATAACCTAGCGATCAACTCAAATACCAGTTTCTGATTAAGGTATGACCTCATGAAAAACTTTAAAGAGACTGACAAAATTAAAACCGTTGCAACATTAATATTTCTTTTTATGTTACAAGGCGGCAGACGAGCCGGCAGCAGGCACCGAAGTGCAGACCGGCGCCCATGGACTTCTGCACGACCAGAAGGCCAGCAGATGCGCTGCCGGCCCTTAATGACGAGTTTAGGCCACAAGAATACCATGATCCCCAAAGAGTTCTAGATTCTATATATTAAACATAACGATATGCCTTTTTTAAATTAGCCTATTGTATCCTACTGCTGGGCAAAGGCCTCCTCCTTCTTGATCCATCTTACTCTTCCACAACTTCCCCGCAAAGGTATCCAAATCATCGCGTCACCTCTTCATGGGCTTGCCGGGTCGTCGGCGATCATTTTTGGCCATCCAAAAACTCACGATATTGGCCCACCTTTGCGGTTTCATTCAAACTATATGCCCAGCCCATTCCCACTTCAGCTTTGCGGATTTCTTCCCTACATCCATTACTCCAGTAATGGGACGCTAGAATGATATGCCATATTTATTTTTAAAATATTAAATATTTACTTTGCCCAAAAAAACAATATATATAATTGATAATTTATTTGTTTAAGGGTATGGCTTCAGTATTCTTCAATAAGGGTGAAAACTGCATAGCGGCCGGACGTCTCTTTGTGGAGGAAAGAATACACGACGATTTTGTGAGACGCGTCGTGGAAGAGACCAAGAAAATTAGTGTCGGAGATCCCCTGCATAGAGGAACAGCACACGGTCCGCAGAATCATAAAGCGCATATGGACAAATTGATCGAGGTACTAATCACTATACATAGAATCACTACAGTCTAAAAATGCACCTTCTTCCAAGTATTCATCTCTACATGCAAAATAGCGTGTAGACGCAAACACGCAAGATCGTTAATATAATTGGCTTACAGTGGGTATGACTGTTGGGGTTGAGTTTACAATAAAAACGTTGCACACACACACAAGCAAGCGTTGCATTGAATTAGCATTAATGCCGAAGCCAGACATAGCTTCATTTGAATGATCATTTCAATGATCATGTAGTGTGGTCGAGGACTTTGTGTAGCTGCGCAAAATATTGTAGAATTTGTAGTCTTCAAGGCCAAAAATGTACAAACACTTCGAGCTAGGTCTGGCTCCGGCATAACGAATAGTATTTCATGAATCGAAAATCATGAGTTTCACAGTGTGATTGCGAATATTTTAAAATTGCACAGTATACTAGAATGTACAACAAAATTAACCAGAAAAATACTTTCTCCATTTTCTTTTCTAAGTTGTTTAAAGTCCAGTTTTAAAAATGCCAGACTGTTTTTAATTACATTAATAATATTACAATGTATGTTGCCCGCGGGAGGACTTAATAGCAGTCTCTGATAGGGCAGTTGATGTGGTTACGTTCTGGCCTATGAAAATATATTGTTTGCTAACGAAACGCTAAGACGGAGAATGCATGTTTTATAATAATTAAGAAATAAAAAGAATTTATTAATTATTACGTAATGTTTATATAACAGTTCTGCGAGCAAGGTGTAAGTGAAGGGGCCAAGTTGGTGTATGGCGGCAAACGCGTCGACAGGCCCGGCTCCTATTCGGTTTTGTAGGAATACTCACATTCAGTTTCTTCTCTACCGCATTCTTTTCAATCCACACTCCCCTTCTTACCTAAAAGAACGGTATGAGTTTCTTAACAACTCTCATTGCCGTTCACTCCGCTCCCAAGATAATCTCATTCTGAAAGTTCCCCCACATTATTCTTCCCTTTAATTGTAAATCTTTTACTCTAGAATCTATTTGTCTCTGGAATTCCCTCTCATTGCAAATCAAACGTGCTCAGTCACTTACAGGCTTCAAAGAACAAGTGAAGAATTATTATTTAAGTTTATAAATATCCACATAACTATGCCTTTGTCGTCAGAAATTCCTTTTAATACCAGTAAATTAGGTTTTTAAACATCTTTATGTAATTATTATGTGTATTATTATGTATTATATTAAATATGTAAATATGGTTAATACAGCTCATATTTCATTATCATTTATTTTAATGCATCTATATTTCTTCTAAAGGTTGCCTAGAAGAAATCGCTGCCATAGCGATAAGTCCCCTCGTTGTACTAAACCCTTGTGAAATATAACCATAGAGCGGCCATCTACCACCGTGTGACGCCCATCTCATTGCGGAAATGGCTGTCCCGAAGAAGAAGCCCGATCCGGAAGCCAAAGAGTCCCATAGCTCTTATTCCTAGCAAAGTTCCTGGTCTACTTTTCATCTTTGCCCCTACAAATTAAACATCACTATAAACAGAGAGTTAATGAAACAATAAGAGAGAAAAGACGATATAAAACATAACATAACAATTGGCACGGGCCTCATGCCTGTGGCGCATAAATTAACGACAAAAAAAGTAACCACCAAGACCGTTACAAGAATACAAAGTTAGTATTTACAAACCAAGCGACTTATAGTGAGTAAATATTTTGTTTCATATATAAAATGTGCTAGAATGAATTGTTTTATGCATAAAATAAAGCATCGTTAATGTTCCACAATGAATCCGTCCTAGATTTATTCGGGTTGAAACTGGGTTAAACCAGTTCAATTCGCTTATATAAATTGTATTTTTATACAAACCCTTACACATCGCCGAGTCTAGAACTATCATTAGTGAGCATCACTGGCTTTTATTAAAAACGCTTGCCGACTCGCTTCGGATTCATTCATTTTGTTTGAAGAATTGTGTATATTTCAACACTTGAAAAATGGGTACAATTAAAGATTTCCTCGGCGCTAGATATCGGTTTATTTTATTTTTAGTCAATATTTATATCAAATGTCAGTCAATTGTAGTTCCGATCCAGGGGGTGGATCTTCCTTTTTAGGGCCATGCTTGCAGTCATTTGGTTTGCAGCCGTTTTAGACCGGCGTGGATAGAAACAGAAAATTGAGAGACTGAAATAGAAATAGATATCGTGTCGGAATTAGATATAGTGTCAGTAATAGAAATGACCGATTCTAACACTGGTTTATATTTCACATTCGACCTCCCCTGTGTTTCGGAAGGCACGTAAAACTGTGGGACCCCCCCCCCTAGTAAGCCACTATTTCAATGCATTCGAGCATTTCGAATTTTACGACTTCATCTATCGAAGCACTGACTATTGAACTTCAATAGAAATGAATTTTAACCTTCACTCGTCTCATATTGTGAAGTCAGTTTGCGATTATTGGATTCTGGATTCTATCTATATTCAGGTTTATTAAACTTGAGTTCGTTGAACTGTTGATTGAATCTTACATACGAAGAAGTTCGTAGCTTAATCAGTGGCCGGCATTTGTGTCGATCGCTAGGTTAAGTAACTCTTATCGCGTCCGTGTAATAGATGGGTAACCAATTGTAACACTGGTTTTCAATATTCGACCTGCGCTGTTGTCAATATGTACCTGAAATTAGGTATGTTTCTCGCTATAACTTTAAAACGGAGGGGGCCTACTTGACTTCTCTCTGTTTTGTTTTATTCCCATTATTTTTGTGAAGGTATAAGGAAAAAAGGAAGGGAAACGTAAAAACATATTTTAAAAAATACTAAAAAATGCTGTTTGGTCGCAACTTCGGAGTACTTCCAATAGAAGAAACCGGGGAAGACAACGTCTGCCGGGTCAACTACATAGTATATAATATTTTTTTTAACAAACATGACCGGATGAATATTGTTCAACCTACTTCAAACAAAAAGGAGGTTCTCAATTCGATTGTATTCTATTTACGTTTGTTACTACAGTACTGGGTCAACCAATTTTGATTATTCTTCTGTTATTTGAAAGCTGATACTCTCCGTGTGGTACCATTTCAATTTGGTGCAACTTGGACGATTTGAAGTTTGTTTGTTTTTGTTAAAATTTTATTACTGTTATAAATATAAATAAATGTATTCAGGGCTATATGACACGCGACCGTCCGTTCCTAAGATTTAATAATAATAAAACGACAACTTAATGTCTGTGTTACAGGTAACAGACGCCTGTTATACACAAATATTTTTTTGTACATGAATACATACATATAGATAATACACCCAGACCCGAGGCGAGAATCGAATCCACGACTCACGGAACAGAAGGCAGAGTCACTGCCCATTGCCCCAACAGGCCAGTGCTATTCAAGTCTATGATTTTATAGACGTAATGCCGGAGCCAGACATAGCTTCATTTTAATGATCATTGCAATGATCATGTATTGTGGCCGGGGACTTTGTGTAACTTTACGAAGTTTTGTAGAACTTTGTAGACTTCAAGGTCAAAAATGTACAAACACTTTGAACTATGTCTGACTTCGGTGTAAGAAGTATTAAACCTGACATTTGGTAATATGAAAACTAGAAGCATAAACTTACTTGCAAAACTCGTAGCCGTAACACTAATGCCAGGCAGAAGCGCCTACTATGGGAGATGGACCAACCTCTGAGGCACCACGAAAGGCAGAAGATTAAATCGGACTCAAAGACGATACTTTATCTTTAAGGTTTAACCTAAGAATAATTTAAGAATAAGTTATGGCCGAGGCTAGGATAGCGGTCGTCTAGTAACGAGATGGGACGACGACATAATATCTACCGCGAATCGAACCTGGTCCATATTAGCTCGGTACCATAAAGAGCGACACGAAAGGGGAGATTCCTATACTTAGTAGTGAGAGAAAAAAGACGGTGGATGATGATGAAGAATAATTTTGGACGCGTACCTGAACTAGAGCAGTCAGCGAGCAGTCTGTAGCGTCGGGGCTGCCGTCTTTGGGTGCCCACTGCCCCAGCGCCTTCTCGGCCATCATCTCGCTGTTCCTTGCCGACAGCTGCTCGATGGTGCCTTGCATGGCTTTGATCCTTCGCCTCAAGGACTCCACTTCGGCGTTCAGTATCGCGTTCTCCTGCACCACGTCGCTCCAGCCCTCTTCGCCGTTTTCGGATACAACACGTTTACCCTATAATAATAAAATCTATATACATAAAAGCGAAAGATCACTTATCACGAAATATGGAAAACCGCGGGACGTATAAGGAGAAAATTCGGCAAGAAAGCAGTTTATAGTTAGTATACATCCGTTATGAACGGATTTTTCGATAGGGCCAGAATAAAGAGGTCTAGTGGCTCTTTTGTTTTACGTGGACGAACTCACGGAATACTGCTTGTATATTATTAAGTTATATTATATTGTAGATTTTTTTAATACTAATAGTTTAGATTTAGAAATTAGCGGAAACATTCTAGTAAAGCATTTTTGTCATAAACCTATTTTGCATGTAGACATGAATACTTTGGAGCTGTACCATGGAGACTACATCAAGGAGTAACATCTCTGTATGTTAAAAGTGTCCGTCGCATAACGTAACTAAGGAGGCGCCACATCAGCATCATGGTAAATGTTATAGCTAACTGGTCAATTCATTGCTACCTTCATACTATGCCGCTCCATTCTGAAAGCTTATTGGGCAATTAATTTACTAATGCTACAATCATACCTTACCCTATATCTACATCAGCGCCATTCTGGGCGCTTTTTGAACTAATATCTAACTATGATGTTGGAAACTTTTTCAACTTTTCTCCCGTAAAAGATGTTATCTATTTGCATCATTCGAACAATATACACATGAACCCACTTCTGGCATAGCAAAATAATTCAATGGAGCAAAATAAGTGCAAACTGAAAATTTAAATCTTCATCTCCATAGTCTGCACTCTACCTGCTTTTTTTTTGTTGTTTTATACATAGTCATACATGCAATTTGTAAAAAAAATAATTTCGAAGTTACAAATAAACACTTTAATTCTATTTATTAAACATTACACCCTATGGTTCCTTCCTCTGCAATGCGATGGACCCGGCACCCGCACGGTGAATCCATGGAATGCTAAGAAATTCGTCTCATGAGTATTTGACAATTAATATTTTTACCTTCACCGTCATGATTACGCTTTCTTCATCTTTCTTTGATAGATGGCTTGCTTTTATGATATGCTCAATTGATTTCGCCAATGTCATGTGCAATGGAGAAGACACAACGGAGATTTGGCAGCAAAAAGTAACTAGGGGTTTTTTCACAATATAAAAGTGTTAAATTATATATGGTTATACTATCACTCCAGCTCATACTAAAATGTATACTTGTGTGTGTAAATCACGTAAATAGTTTGGCTTTGGTGTGGATGTATTTCTATTTAAATAATTTAAATAATTTTCATATGCTGTCGTAAATATTTAAATGTACTTTACAATAAATTGAAATGCCTGTATTGTATTAACGCAGCTTCGAATAAAGTTCCTCTATTCTATTCTAATATATATATATAGCACATTTTATAAAAATATTACTATTTGCCGACGTCTATATAAAAACTACAATTGTGTCAAATAACCGAATTTCACACTCCTCTGTCGTCGCAAATTTCATAAAATGGTACCGAAAATTTTCGCTTCAAGTATTAATATATAGGTTCCTATTAACTATACGATAATATATATTACCTATATGTATTACTATACCGAGAGAGTATTTATTGAAACAACGCCTATTGTGCACTACCCTACTGTCAGTGTAGATAATTGCGTCCTGTAATTTGTTTATTTACTCATAGCAATAATATGATAGCAATAAATATGTCAATTTTTATCTTTACTTCTACTACTCTATGATTATTATTTTTGTTTATGTCCGATTTAAGTATGACGACATCTTGAAATGCATAAATATTTTTATTATTGACTGGCCCTTTGGCGCAGTTGGCAGCCTTCCGGTCCGTGAGCTGTGGGTTCGATTCCCGCCTTGATGTTTAGGTATTTCTAAAAAAAAATTATTTTGCAGGCGCCTGTTATCTTATAACACAGGTATTAAGTTGTCTTACCTTAGGAACACAGATCCGTGTGTCATACAGTTCTATGTATGTATTGTTAACAGATTAGCGCACGTGCTATTTTTGACGCGGTAATCTGATAATACACTTCTTTATAAGAAAACTGCCAAAATGGTTTATTATGTCGATCAGTCTTTGCCATGCTGATAACTATCCTACACCAAGGTCCTTATTGAAGCCTAGCAAATTCAATCAATCAAAAACATACTTAGTACCTACACACAATACGTAGAATTTAACGTACTAGAGATCACTGGATTGTCGAGATTCGCCCACAGATCTAAAACAAATAATAAAAAAAACTATACCTATACAAAATTTAATTCTTTGTACAACCCATTGTTATATTTGACAATTAATAGTGTGTGTGTGTGTGTGCGAGTGGGCGTGTCGGTGTGTGTGTGTGTGTGTGTGTGTGTGTGTGTATGTGTGCAACTGTATGCACGTGTATAATATGCTTATTAAACTTGTACTGTGTATATGTTTATTTGATTAGACTTGCGGATATTGTTCTGATTGGTAATATATTTTTACCCGTCACATTATATAAGTTAATTTGATAATCATATACAAATTGTCCTAAAACAGTAATATTATTTTAATATTTATGTTGTCTAGCCGTGAAACAGCAAACAAATCACAACAATGTCGACACAATACATCAGTCTTTGCGGAGTAAGAATTAATATGACTTCCGTCATAGACATCTGGCGCTCGATCGTGGGGTAAAAACGTTTGTTGCGCTGATTGACGCTTACCGGCAGGGTGCTTTTTGCGGATACATGTTCCCCTTTAACCTTACATAAAACAACGGCAATTAAATTACAAACGGAATAAAGAATTAACGACGTCACTAATGACCTATTTATTCCTTCTTTATGTCCGATGACGTACACTACTGGATATAGGCCTACTCTACAAGCTTCTAGAGAGATCGAGTCTATACGACTGAGATTCAGCGATCTCCTGACATTCTTACTATATGGTCCAAAGGGTAGGCGGCCTTCCAAGTCAATGACTCGTCGTACAAGGACACCATTCTAGATTTTTAATTGTAATCTATTCTTCGAGCTATACGGCGTGCCCATGGCTACTTCAACTTGTTAACCTTACTGAACTATTTATATTTATCTATATTCTACTAGAAGACTTGAGTCGTGTCCCACATGTGAGGTACTGATGAGGGTTACGGACTATTCTGTCTGCGTGGCCATGTTTTGAGTCAAAACCATTTGATTATCTGTCGCGTTGAAAGAAGAAGAAGCGGAATACCAACATTCGCACTCGTATAGCATCAGTTTTCTCCTGTTTAGAACTGTTATTAATATGTATAACAAAATAACCTTTAATGTAACTAGCGCCACTACTTAGATTTAAGTACTAAAGATTTATTCTATGATAATTGAATGCAATTATCTATGGTTGTTTTACGTGTCATCAGCTACGGTCATAGTGAATAAAGTTAGTTGAGTCGAGCCAACACTGCGTTTTATTAAGAATCGAAATGTACCTCAAAGTAGAATAGAAAATTTGTCTTATGTTGCTCTTTGTAGTCTGCTACATAAAGGTGCAGAATTTGCATTATGCCGGAGCCAGACATAGCTTCATTTGAACGATATTTTCAATGATTATGTCGTGTGGCCGGGGACATTGTGGAGCTTCGCAAAGTTTTGTACTACTTTTGTAGTACTCTATAGTCTTCAAGGACAAAAATGTACAAACACTGTGTGCTATGTCTGACTCCAGCATTACACAGATAATCTCTCTACCTAATCACATTTTATTTTATCTTTTTCATACTTATCTTCAGAATTGTCTTTCATCTGGGGTAGCATGCAAAAGTATATATTCCATAAGTCGATAAAATTTAAACATTTTTTTTTATGTTACAAGGGGTAAACGTGCACGCAGCAGGCACCTAAGTGCCTACCACGTCTGTGGACATCTGCACGATCAGAAGGCTAGCAGATGCGTTGCCTGCCTTTAATGACGAGTTTAGGCCATCGGGAAGTCTCACAAACCAACCGAAACACGACAACAATACCATCACTTGAAGTGATAGCATTGCCACCACCTCATGCCAATCTCATGTGAGAAAGAGGTACTGGTACTCGGACGTGCCGGCCCAATTCGACTACAAGAGTGGCACTGCCTCTAATTAAATATTACTACTAAGGGATCTATACGAATATGAGGGCAAATGAAATTCTTTGATAACAATTTTTTTTTTGTTACAAAAACAATTATAATAGAGTAATAGTTATTTAATCTAATGAGAATAATAATCTAAGTAAATGCTATTCGTTAGGTTTGTGAGACTTCCCAGTGGCCTAAACTCGTCATTAAGAGTGGACAGCGCATCTGCACGACCAGAAGGTTGGGCAGATGTCCATGGGCGCCGGTAGCCACTTCGGTGTCTGCTGCCTGCTCGTTTGCCCCCTTATAACATAAATTAAAAAAATATATATATATTAATGGTACCTGTTTATTTTTTCCATCTTTTCCTTTCGGTTTTGCCTTTGACTTTAAAAGCGGTTCATTTGAGTTGTCATTGGCCACAAATACAGGCTCCGTCACCCCAAGAATACAGTCCCCCGCATCTGGCTAAAATTTAAACATAGATAGATACAGGGTCTAGCAGGATAAAAAAGGCGAGTTGGACCCCCAATAGGGAACTTATGTTTATCGTTTCATAGTCGCATTGATGTGCAAACACAATTTATGTATATTTCGCATTCGGATTTAGCATTCGCTTTGACCTTAATATATTTAAAAAATACTGTATGCATAAGTACTTTTTGAAAAAATTTATATTATATCTAAAAAATAATTGTGATAGAAAAGTAAGACGGATGAGAGAATAAATGTGAAAATATAACAGCCAGGCTTATTTTCCATTTATAATATTAATATGGAAGTATTAAAACAAATGTTGCAAAGATAAATTCAAATACTTACTGCCCCTCTGGGTAGGGTTTGAGGTGGCAGACCAAGCCTGAGCCTAGTTCTTTTGTTAGTCTGTCTACACATTTCCAAGAATTCATAGAAATCATTCACTTTATCAACACATAGCTCACATATAAGCGGTGGCATTTTATCATCTTGATGAACCTTAAAAGGAGAATAATTGATTGTAGAGAATGTATTTTTTATATTAATTCACAGTTAGGCACTATGCTATTTAGAAATGTGACAAAATTTCGTTTCTATATCACCCTTCACTGATCGATCTCCTCTGTTTTGAGGGCAAAAGTAACGTGACATTGGCAGATTAAATTATGACCAGTTGGCATAGATAAGATCCAAAAACCAAGAACTGAATCGAATAGAAAATATTATGATAAACATTAGCAGTAACTATGCAGTTTGAGGATTTTTCCCAATGCACATTTTTGTTTTTTCTTTTGGAAGTTGTTGTTTGCACTCTAATGGATGAAATTTTGGCGTGGGAGGCTGATTTTTATTTGTTCAAATTATGAATGCTAAAATAGGGCATTTTGGAGCATTTAGATGTTAATGTTAACATTATACACTCATATGTACATACATTTCTCTGTTAAAACCAAAGAAATGACTGCAAAGCAACCAAAGTGATTACTTCGCAGTGGATGTGTTAAAACAAAAAAAATAACAGTGATCGCAAAGCAATTGCTTTGTTTGCTATGCGCCAAAATGCCCTATTGTAGTCTTTATAATTAGAATAAATAAAAATCAGAATTTACATAACCCGAAAAGATTACAAAAAAATATACAATCACAATTTCCTGTGAATGTATAGTTACAGCCTAGGCCTCATCAATTTGAACTATCTTTAACTAGTAATCTCATAATAAATTAATTAACTAAAGTAGAATACTTCTAATAACTTCGTTTAAATTTTATAATAATTTTCCTAACCTACTATGTTCTTTAGAAAATAGTGTTTCTAAAATTTTACAATATTAGCAGGCCTGACATTATGAATAAATGGTATTCAATTAAAGTATCAAAGTCAATAAGCGCTTTAAAATTCAGTCTTAATACAACACTGAAATAAATAAATAGGTGTCATAACCAAATAGTACAAAAAAAGGGAAACGCGTGTAAATATTATTCCTAATGGTTATATATAAATATACAGATTATACTTCTCTAATTTTTTACATATATGGAAGGAAGGAAAGAAGAGTAACTTCAATATAGTAGCAAACAATTTTGAAGTAGGACGTCGATAAGCAAATTTCACGAAATGTTTTGAGACAGTTCTTTAGGTTCACTGATTATGTTATTTACCTCTATTTGAACACAATCACGGATTTTTTGTTTGAGTTCTACTTCTAAACCATCCAAATCCACAACATTTTGAATAATTGGCATTTTGTAGCCAGCACCCGCACCACACAACCGACATGCTCGATAAATCTCATATATCGTCTGCTTTTCTATTTTAGAATTACTAAATCCATCCATTTTATCATATCTTTACAAAAAAATTAGGTGTCAGGAGAAACAGCAAATTGCCGCTTCGACAACCGACGCCATTAAATACAGATTTTAGCTTTTATTTAATTTACAACCATGGATTCAAGTCTTTTATGAAGTATGTGAAAATCATAGATCATAATGTAACCTTTTCAGCATCGAACTAAAAGTAAACTATACAGCTGCATCCATGCCTTGTGCGCTAAGCCCAAGGCACAAAATCAAAGAAAAAACAAACTGCACTACTGACAAGAATTGATAAAGACATATAACTTTTCTTTTTTTTTCTGAATAAATCATTGCTTTTAACATGGAAAGTATTTTTTTAAAAATATATCCTATTTCTTATTATTAAAGTATATATACCAACTGAGAGAGATATATAATAAAGTTCTAAGAATATTTACCAAAGAAAAAATAATGGCATCGGTATTCGAAATTGCGATAACCTCCCTGTCGCGAATAGACGACTGTGGCGTAACTGACTTAACTCTCTGAAACTCTCTTTGTAACGTTGCGTACATTGTATTGCAAGGCCCTTTATAGACTGGAAAAATTATCTTAACGACGCTACTAAGTTTTTAAACTTTGTACCTCTTTCATAGACAAACTACTCAACATATTTTGAATTTGATGACTATAGACTATTGGGGCCCCCCAGTGTGTAAGAAAAAAATCTTACTTAACATCTTATCAATGGATTGATAAATAACATTTTTGAGAATGACTGTTTGTAATTTTCGACTCTTTCGACTAAAACAGTCGCCAACCCCTGTACTAGACTGTAAGGCATGCTATAAATTATGAATAGGTAATAATCGGAATAAAAGTGTAGAAACACTCATTTCTTTATTGAAGTACAAAAGTTTATAACAATTATAGACTCTTGAATTGTGTACACAATACACAGTAAACGAAAGACTTAATAACTAAGTTTTAAAAGATCAACTTTTTTTAAATATACATTAGTTCTAAAATCAATCAACAGAACTTCGTTCTAAAATCATTAATCTCTCCCCCTCTACAGTTGTTCTTACATACGAGGCCACCCAAACAAAAACATTTTACTGGATTAATTATTCGTTCTAAAATCTTCCAATCCAATTCCTTCATCAACGATAATCAAAAGTTCCTTCTTTAAAACCATCAATTTCTGAGTTAAGATCCTGCAACACCATAACTTCGTTCATCTGATTTTTAAGTGAATTAGATATCAAAGCTAATTTTATATCTTTACGATGCTATGGAGCTCCGATTTTTAAACTCGTTGCAATTAGTACTTTGAGACCAATTTAAGTTATGGTCAAAGGAAAACGACATCGATAATATGGTGCATCAGCCAAGGACGCGGCGTACAAATGTACGGCGTTTAATTGACATGCAACACATTTATAAAATTTATAGAAATAAGAAATCGATAGTAAATGTTTGTTCAAATAATTATGATAAATAATTTATTCTTTAGTTTACTTAATGATTTCAGTTAATGTTTAAATGCCAGAATTACTTTTTGTCACCTAATCGAAAGGTCCGAATTTCTTAGATTCACCCACATTCAACACTGTTGTACTTCAAATAACACTTTTTCATTTATTAAATAAATTGCAGTTTATAAATTTTTTGTTGATATCATTTTCTTCAAGTATTGGTGTCGTTTTCTACGTTAGCAGATATTGAAGTTTTATTAGGGGCGATTGGCAACTCATTATCTCTTTTTGCTCCATCAAGCATATCTGATAACGTTCGATCGTTGTTAGTTTCAACAAGTTGGGTTAGTTCAGACATATCGCTAGTGGCAGGAGGCGTCTCAAATCTATTTTCATCACTAGCTAAATACCCGTCATTCTCCTTTTTCTGCGATAGGATATTATCTGCAAGATCAACAGAATCGCTTTTAAATTCACCCGCTGTACTCTTAATAATACTGCCCTTGGATGTAGAGTCATTGCCGTCTGTAGAAAGCGCGGGATTGCTAAATACATTATTCGTAGTGGTAAGATTATTGCCAGTATACACTTCTTCATTGTCAAAACTCAAGCTGCCTTTGTTTTGATCAGATAATTTGTCAAAAGTAAATTTTAAGTCACAATTACTTATTTTATCGGCATGACACTGGGTCGATGGAGACGAATCGCTGGTTGAAAGCGACTTAGGAATTCCAAATTTTATATCAGTATGAGATTTCTCCGCATCATTTTTCATATTAGACCCATAAATATCACCTTTAATTTCGTCTGTTTTACCAACGTTACTGCCGATCGTGGAAGTAGAACTTATGTCGTCGGAGATCATAGAATTCCCAGATTTTATTTCGTTACTGCCTTTACTAGAATTTTCATTCGCATTTTTGCCAATACTACTCCCAAAATTACCAAATTTTAGCCCAATGTTTGCAGAACTGTTCTTGGTGTCCGTACCAAATGTTACGTTTGTGATGTAGGTTGGAAGTGCAGTAGATTGAAATCCTCCACGTGCATTCTCTGAATTTTGATTTAGTGTTGCATTATGATCTCCGAGATGGAATCTGCATGGATATATCATGTAGGGAGGACCGCAGACAAAACGTACATTTTGACTATTCGACATGCATGTGTGAATGTTAGTACCGCTAATCAGGCATTTGCGTGGGGAAGAGAAATCCACCGTCTTCTTCTGTATCTTAGGTGGGGACAAAGAAATGTACATGTTACATGCAAATAAATCGAAGTGATAACCGGATAAGTGACACGTGGTATCAGAATGGTCCAAGCGGTTATGGAAAAATCCGTAGTTACCCGGTGGAGAATTTTGATTTAAATGTACCCAGAATGTATTAGGACGGTCCCAGAGAAGCACATGTTCTGAAGAATTACATGGAGTTATCGATATATACATGTCACACGAAGGAATTTGGAAACAAGGCGTGTGCATTAAATCAAAGGTTTCCGACATACTTATACGGCAGTTCTGCGATCTACCTACTGAATATCCACTGCCTCCGGTAAAACTTTAATTTTTAAATTATTGTCTACCAAGAAAATATGAGCCGTTAATAACTATTTAAAAAAAATCAACAAAAAACGTTATATTCCAGCCAACCCGACAGACGTTGTCTTGTCCGTATTTCAGCTCATCTTTAAGTAATTAACCAATTTGCTTTATGTGTTTTCCATAAAACGTGACACTGGCCGAATGTTTGATGAAATACCGGAGCCAGACATAGCTCCAAGTGTTTATACATATTTGTCCTTGAAAGTTCTAAAACTCGAAACAAAGTTCTACAAAACTGTGTGCAGTTACACAAAATCCCCGGCTACACTACATGATCATTCAAATGAAACTATGTCTGGCTCCGGCATGATGAAAATATAGATAATTTCATATAGACCGTCTGACGTCAACCAAAAGGTCTAGTACAGGGGTCGGCAACTTGCGGCTCTATGGATATGAAGCTGCGACTCTTTAGCTCCGTACGACAATATGTGATTATCTAATAAAACCATATTGTCTAATTGGTTTTGAAAAAAAAACCACTTATATAAAGGAAAGTAGGTATTTTTCTTATGAATAAATAGATAAGTTTTTTTTTTAATCAGAAACTTTATTTATGCGACTACTATTAATTGTTGGCATGAAAAGTTATCGTGGGACTTTTAAAAGTTTGAAATTTATTAAATTATCATTTTTGGCTCTTCGAACTCAAAAGGTTGCCGACCCCTGGTCTAGTACGAACGTGGTTTATTTCAAGTATCGAAGAAATTTGTATTTTTAAATAATCTCCCGACTTCTCCTTTATACCTTCCCTGAAGTAACGGGAATGAAATAAAACAATAAGAATTTATATCGGTCCAGCCGTTTTCGACTTTTAGCGAGACTAAGGAACAACAACTCATTTATATATATAAAAGACTGATAAAATGTAAACTCATACACTACTTATTTACAATTACTGCCTGTACTTTGTATTATGTATAAAGTATATATTGGACTGGCTCCAAAATATATTGGTATTTGTGATTGAATGCACGTATATGCGCTTGACCATGAGTGCCCATAACGCACCTGCTAGCACTACGTCGATTACGATTGACAGTGTAAATACGCTCGGATGCAAAGTAATCGAACATGACAGTATTTTTTGTAATCTTTTTATTTATTTTTCTATTTGAAAATTTTTTTTTTTTTAAATATGTGATAAACGATCATTCACTGGATAGGTATTGAAATTGCCTTTAATCGCATATTAAAAAAATGTGTATTTTTTAAGTAAAAAAATAAATAAAAATGTTTTACAAAAGAATGTTCTCGTGTGCGATTACAATAAACTTGTAATGCAGCGAAACGTGCAAGGAAGCTGAAGACCAGACAGACGCCGCACTTCCTGGCTTAAAAATCTTCGTAAGTCGTACGGGATGAGCACCAAAACCTTGGTCTGACTAAAGGCATCAAAAATTAAACTAGCCTTAAGCCTTCCGGAGAGGAAACGGTACATAAAGAAGAAGAAAAAGAAGTTATTTATTATAGCGATATGGTAGCAAGTCTACAACACGTACCAATGTATACGTGTAAGCGCTCGTGGAGCGTAAGATCAGCGATCTACCCACACTGTTACGCTCGTTCCAGGAGCTCTCAGTATGCGTTTAATAACCACTCACTAACTACGACTGCTAATACTTGAGCACTTCGGTCACAGGACGGACAGACGCGAGCTCTATTGAAAAACTTATCTTCACAGGCAAGATCGTCGGAAAGAGGCCACGCGGACGTAACCCACTGGTTGGACCAGGTGAAAGAAGCTCTCGATACATCTCTTTATTATGCATAAAATCAGGCCGAAGACCGGACTAATTGTCGGAAGACCATCACGCTTGTTATATCAGCGAGAAGACACAATCCTCAGTCATGAGGGAACGACTTAAGAAGAAGGGGAACTACGACGATGTTCTCAACGAAACAGAGAGCGTCTGATCGAATCCAGGTTGAATTATCGGCGTGAGTCGTTGCTGCTATGAGTGTAGGCCGAAGCTGAACGACAGCCACTCAGCCCTTTTTATCATGCCCCTGCTGAGACTCTTTGTCTTTATTTACGACTGTAGAGCAGATGAGCAGTTTACTGTGATTCTTAATTCTATTCTTCTCTCAAACAATATAAAACACAAGTAAACCGACAACAATAAAACACGTGTATTAACAATAACAGTTCAGCCAAACTGAAATGACTACTAATAAGGGGACTATTGTCCGCTAACGCGACCATTGCTCGTTTATGATCGCCGTATTGTGTTACCGCCGCAAAGCATACAACTTTACGACCATATTACACCGACAACTTCGCGACCTTTACATACTTTCAATACTTTCTTATGACATCGCGTTAAAGGAACAGAGACGAAAGGCATCAAGTGAATTCACAACATTTAGTTACTGATACAGTCTACATTTATTGTAACAAAAACGTTTCAAGGACTTCAAAGAATGAGGCCTCAATTAATTATCTCTTTTATTTACTATTTCAATATCTAATTTATAGGAATAGAAATAAAAGGCAACGAATGCTCCAACGTTCAATTATTTATCCAATCTATATTGACTTCATAAAGACGTTTAACTAGGACGTTGCCAGGATTTCAAAGAAGAGAGCCTCATCTAAATGAGCGCTTTATTTACTTTCAACATCATTACTTTCTCATTGAAGACATTTAACCAATAGCTTTGCAGGAATAGAAAGAAAAGGCAACTATTTATGCGGGAAAGGAGTGGATTGGTTTAGCTCTGGATAGAGGAGAGTGGTTTAAGAGTGGGGAGGCCTTTGCCCAGCAGTGGGACATTATAGGCAAATAAAAAAAAATTGAGGAGGACGTTACTTGATCGGCGTCCGGCGTATCAGGTGTATTTTATTAATATTTTTTTACCTGTATAAAGTCAAAATGGTTTTATTCACAAAGACTTGAACGTCATGTGTGTTATTATTATTATTTTTTAAATCATTGTTTTAACATGTGGTGATAAATTTTACGAATTAAAAGCTAAGTTTATAAGGGTTCCGACGCGCCCTGCACCGTGAAGAGCCCGCAACAAACTCAGTCGGGAAATTTTTGATATTAAAAAAATTACCCAGTGCCCAGTAGACACTGAACTCCAAACTCAAGTACAGTCTCGACCGAGAGAGTGGGACTCACCGGGTGAACGCCGGAATACCCACTAAAAACCATGATTATCCGCTTGCCAAAATGAGAGACGTCACAAGGTCGCTGGTTTTGAATCCAGCGTCTGTCATATGAGCCGATCGCTAGTTTAAGTAGCTTTTACCGTGGCTGGTCGATAGTTGGGTGACCCATTCTATCACTGACTTTTAAACATCCGATCCCCTCTGTGTTTCACAAAACAGTGGGTCCCGATTGATGTCACCGAGTGGTATTAGTTGAGAGTTAGTAGAGATTGTGAGCGTTTCGGAGATGACGTCAGAGGGCTATTGGTTATCATAACTCGCCCCACAGCCACATCTGTAATTTAGGCGGTACTAGACCGGGATAGCGATAGGTAGAAGATGGAATAACTTTCTTTCCCCGTGTTAATTTTCTTACTTCTTAGTGAAAGGTTTTACAAATTAAAATTAAAATTTCTTTATTTATCAAACATCATAGGTCTAAGTGTTAGTAAATAAAATGATCAAAGAAATCTTATAACTATGTTAGTACAATGAAAATTTTTATGTGATTTGATTTAATTGGATATGATAGCCAATAAGCTTCATCTGATGGTAAACATCTACGATAATAACTCAACGGGGTTTGAATTGAACACCTATCTGATTTTAGTGCATCCTACTATCTTTAAGCTATCAGGCGTACTTTTCCAAAGCACCAGAAAAAAATTTCCCATTCATTCCCATCGATCGCGATCATGTTACCTTTCAATTAAAAAACCGCACCAAATTTGGAAAATTTGTTTAGAAACTACTATGACACATACACACACACACACCAACACACCAGCGACAAACTTATAACACCACTTTTTTTCGTCGAAGGTTAAAAGACAAGCAGAGCTAATAAAAGCGCGTTAAAAATAATAAATATAGATTCAGTGCTGTTTTGTTGTGCGGGATGTCTCGTACGGGCAATTACTTATGTACGCCCACGGAACGCCGTTTCAATATCATAAAGTGGACGTCATCGGGCTGAAGAAAGGAAGGAAGGAAGTAAAAATTAATTTTATTTCATGGTCACCAAAGTTGTTGTATCTTATTATTTACCATAAACCCCCAAAGCAACAAATTTTCAAAGACAATACTACATCACTACTTATTTGAGATTCTCCACATAAAAAAAGGTACATATATAAAACAAAATCGGGTTTCTTCGAACACTTATACACTCAAGAATAGCTGGACCGATTTTTAATGATGTTTCATTGGTTAGATTTGTCTCCGTCCCAAATAGTAGAATAACTATTAAAAACACTTGAAATTGTCAAAAAAGTAAAATAAAAAACATTTCTCATACAAAATGTTCCTGAGTTTCGTACCTCTCAAACAATCGTGTACATCCCGGGAACGGGATCGGGAAAGGGAAAGACAGAGGAAACGGGAACGGCATCAGGGGTAATATTATAGGATAATAAAATGTATTACATAGTAAGTAACCCAAAGTTCGGGTAGGACAACGTCTGCCGAATTCACTAGTGAATGAAAAGTGTTTTCTCGATATTGTTCAACACAACCGTTAATCAAAAACCGCTATTTTACGAGCACTTTTGAATCTTTCATGAATTTCATAGCGGACTTCATCCATATTTATTTTAATTACGCAAAATAAATAAAATCCACGTGCAAATTATATTGGCGCGTTATTAAATTCGTGTTTATTTAAAGATTCCACTTAATAGGTACATCAATTTATTTGCTGGTTACAGTAAGTACCACAGGGAAATATCGCGGTATTTAATTACGTTAACAATTAGTAAAATAGGCATGGGAAATATATTTCAATCGTAATTTGCATAAATATGATGTTTTGTTTTTTAATCGTGAGGAAATCCGGAACGGATATCCGTTGCCACTGGGGCCGACAACGGATTATATCGGACTCCAACAGACTAAAACCTCGCGTTGCTCCACTGCGCCACATTTCGGGAGTCGTCGCGCGTCCGTATCTTTGTCTGTGGTGTCCGAGGATCTGTCTTCACCCTGACCAGCGATGTCGATGCGCCGGAACACAGTGCCCGCCGTCCATCTCGGGGACCTTAACGTGTCAGGGACCTCAAGGAGGCTATTAGCGGGCGCGCGCATACCGCCGTCTATAGACGACGAAGATGAGCACTGTGGTCAAAGGGACCATCTGTTCGTCTGCTCGTTTATTTTATCATAAAAAAAGATATTTTGGGGGTTCATGGGATAACTTCAGATGGCAGTCAGTCATCTCAACTCGACTCACAACCGCATCGTGTTTAAGGTATCCACTTGTATCAATTTTAATATTCTCGTTACGATAAATTCGTTCAAATATTTATATGCCGTGGGGAAATATAGCGGTTCGAAGTTATTTTAACTAATTATAAATGTTTATGGAAATATTGTATTATTATGTCGATACTGTATTGCACTGAGAATTTTATATATATTCGTACTTATTAAATGTAACCACGTGCCTAGACAACAGCTTTGCAGGTCAGTGCGTAATTCTTTTACCTTTTACAGCTGCCTTGTTATTTCCTTTCATCCTGGTAGCTGTATTTCTCGTCCACCGGCAAGTGCATTAAGGGGAGATTTTGGGCCAAGCGAAACCTAATATTTATACAGTCCACTCAAAATAAACCCGCTTCATGTTATTGGTTGGAAACTCCCCACAAAAAATTCACCACAAGCTTAAATTTACGCGGACGAAGTCTAGGGAAACAGCTAGTATTATCATACTGGGTAAATCCTGCAGCTATTTTGCGGTTTTCAATCATTGCGCGGCAATATGATATCCCAACATTTATGCCCGCAGAAATCATGAGTTTGGCGTATCATTTGAAATTAGGTTAAAAGGATGTATTGGATTGCAAAGCCGCACTTTTTAGGGTTCCGTAGTCCTACAAGGAACCCTTATTGCGCTCCGTTCGTCCGTCTGTCCGCCCAAACTAACTACTACTACAATTGCGAACATAAATGTATGAAATTTGGTACGTTTATGTACTGCGTGTAGATTTTTCTTGGCATGGCATCTTGGGGGTGGCTCCCATACATGTGGAGTGGAGTTGATTTTTTTTCAACCCCATCGTGTATTGTATCACTGGATAGCTCTTTTAAAATAAAGGCGAGTTTTCTTACACAGCTTTTTTATTATTGGTACCATTTTCGAGTAATTGACCTTCAAAGTAATTTTGCGAGGTCTCTCTTAGGATTTACAAGTTGTTAGATGTGAAGACTTGAAAATTTTCATGTTGATAAAAAACCTGTGGGCGCAGTGGGCAGTGACCCTGCCTTCCGCTCCGGGTATCGTGGGTTCGATTCCCGCCTCGAGTCTGTGTTTATTATCTATATGTATGCATTATTATATTACTACAAACATATATTTGTGAATGACAGCCGTCTATTACCTGTATGTAACACAGGCATTAAGTTGTCTACCTTAGAAACAGACGTCCGTGTGTCACATAGTCCTGTATGTATTTATTTATTTATGGCTCGTTTAAGTATGCTATATATATTGCTATACAGTAACTTTGAGAACAGTGACAAATCTATACTAATATATAAAGCTGAAAAGCTTGTTTGTTTGTCTGTTCGTTTGACCGCGCTAATCTCAGGAACTACAGTTCCGATTTGAAAAATTCTTTCAGTGTTAGATAGCCTATTTATCGAGGAAGGCTATATATGTTCGTTCGAAGGCTATATGAATTGAATCTAATTGTTTTTACCTGATTTTACGCGGACGAAGGCCCGGGTGGGAAGCAATCCTCAACAAAATGTTGACATCCAAAACAAGTCAACAACGCGCTATCCCTGTTACATACTTTTAAGTCACCACCACCACCACCACCATCATCATCATCATCATCATCATCATCATCATCATCATCATCATCATCATCATCATCAAAATGTTTTAAATAAATGGTTAAAAAAATTGCTGACCATCAGCTCAATGGGGCAATACTATTATATTGTCCAAGTTAGTTGAAAATTAGACGTTGACAGAAAACAAATAAGACTAAATATAGCTTTTCAAACTCCTTAAATGCAAAGAAATAATAGCGAGGTAAACAATCGGAAATGTAAACAATTAATTATTTATGGCATCAACGTCTTGAGGAAGGGAGAATCGGAGGGTGATTTTCAAATGTAGCCATATTTAGCGGTGTGTTTCAATTAAAAGGTAAATACAGATAAAGATTTTTGAAGAAGCTTTGCAAGAGGGGTTGAGAAAATGCATAATAATATGACTTATCTTAAAGCCCACTTAAAGAAGATATTTCAGAAAAGGTATTTTCAATATTAGCGGATCCGGCAGACGTTGTCCTGCCCGAACGTCGGGTTACTTGCGATTTACTACAATCTATTATCCTATAATATTATCCCCATTCCCGTTTCCTTTCCCTTTCTTTTTCTCATTCCATAATAGTTCACTATTTTGGCATTAATGGGTTGAACATGAAAGATAGATATATACTGTCGCGGGCGTTTTTGTAAAACAATTTAAGATAAACATTTCCCTCATACACTATATAAGTGTAACTCTAACGGATTTTGCAGCGCACGTCAGAATATCTCGCAGACGGCAGAATTTTCTCCCACTTACTTGACATTTATTGTTATATTTTGGACAATTCATACAATATCTTCATAATTTATAGCCTATGTGTTATTCTGATGTATAAACTATGTGGTATAGTTTACTGTAAAGTTTTATTAAAATCATTAATATTCTTCTTCCATGAAAGAGCGTCAAATATACATCCATACATCCAGATGTACAAACTTTCGCGTTTATAATATTAGTAGGAATATATATTTTGATGCTCAACAATATTAAACAATGTAATTCCACCTAACTTATGAGAAAATAGACATACTTCAAAGTGTTTCTAGTGATCTCAAAATAGAAAAAAAAGTATATTAATGATTATAATAAAACAGCCAAGATAATTGAAGAAAATTTTGACTCTCACATTAGTAGTAGCTTAGAAAAAGATTGTTCTTGACTCCATGGAAGAAGTCGCAAGCCATAGCATATAAATAAAATTGAAAAAAAAATTGGCTCGTTAGCTCAGTAAAGCACCGAAACTCTAAACCTATGTAAGACATAAATGAAGTTACGGCATAATCGGTGGAGGGCATCTGAGTCGGTCGCTAGATTAAGTAACTCCTTCAGAGAGTACATATATTTATATATATTATTATATAAGATTATAGATGGCTTAATCAAGGCTTATAGAAATCGAATAGAATGGGTCACCCATCTATCACCCGGTCGCAACCAGAGCAACTTAACTTAGCGATCGACTCAAATGCCGACCACTCATTAGGCCACGACCTCCTCCATTGTACATTTTTGACCTTGAAGTCTACAAAGTTCTACAAAACTTTGTGAAGTTACACAAAGTTCCCTCCTCTCTTCTCCTCCAGCATTATAACAAAGTGATAAACGGAAATTATGTAGCAAAATTCAACAACAATGCCAAATAAAAAGGGAGTTTTTGGAAGCAACCACAATGACGGAGCGACGTTTTGCGTGACCGACAAATGACAAGCAATTTGCCGACGTACCACGGGAGTTCATTCACTTTATTTTCATCTATTTATTGAGCGATCTGATAAAAGTTTCAGTGCTCATATTTTATGCTAGTTAACCGCTACTTCGTCCGAGTGAAAGGCGGGCCAGACGTATGTTTATGTTTTAGAGGATGTGATTGTGGGCCCAATTAAGATGGCCGACTGCCCACTGACGCCATCCCCGAAACCCCCACAATCTCTACATTATCACGACTACATTATCACAACATTCCGTGACATTAATCCGGAAACCACTGTATTAAGTGCCTTCCGAAACACGGAGCAAGTCGGATATTTCAAAACTAGTTTTTATGCTGAAGCCAAACATAGCTTCATTTAAATGATCATGTAGCTGGCCGGGGACTTTGTGTAGCTGCACAAAGTTTTGTAGTACTTTGTAGTCTTCAAGGACAACAATGTACAAACACTTCGAGCTATGTCTGGCTCCGACATTAGAATGGGTCACCGGTATCACCCTGCCGCAGCAAGAGCTACTTAACCTAGAGATTCACTGATATGCCGGCAACTGCACGCACTCAAACTTTTCCTATATCTTTAAAATATATTCTAGCGCTCTTAAAATACCGTTGGTGAAAAATAATCATTGTTTTCTGTTGTTAAATAATATGAATATTACCAAACCAGAGCGTTTTAAGTCTTCAGAAGCCATATATGATGACGCAACCTACTTTTTACTGACCCGAATTCTATTAAATGGATTTTACGTCACATAAAAGCTGCATGGTTTCGTGAAATAAAGGTTGGTATATTATATTAAATTATTGCCAGTATCTGACGTCTCTATTAATAGCCCGTTGAGCCTCAATAGCTCAACGGTATACGGTATGGACTGAAAACCGCAAGGTACCCGGTTCAAACCCCAACGCCGTTGGGGTATTGTCGCAGTCACTCCTAATACAAGCTTTTAATGTAAGCTTTATAGGTGGGAAAAAGGGAATATTAGACATACCTAAAAAGTATTTCTAATATTCTTTAAAAATAATAATAATAATAAATAACCCCCCCGGGGGACCACCTTGGCGTGGTGGGGGGGCTTACGGGAAGCAGAGTGCTTATATACAACGGTCGAAGTTTTCTAAGACCCTATTCACTGGGTCGTATCAGTCTGTAATTATCGTATCCGCTTGCTAGACCCACGGAAATGTTATTACAGAATCTGATCTGCAAATTTTACTACAATAGGTTTGAATCCCGTGGGAACTAGAAATTTAGGCGCAATACCACACTTTTAAATAGAAAAAAAATAATTAAATCTTTACACATAACTCGAGAAAAGCTGCAACGATTTTAATTATTTTTATTGTTGGGTTTGTCTCTGTCCCAAAAAACAGAAGGAATAATCAAAACTTTGGATAAATGACATAAAATAATAAAAGAAAAGAAAAAACATTTTTCCATACAAAACGATATTAAGTAAGGGAACATAAAGAGATCGGGAACGGGAACGGGAACGGGAACGGGAACGGGAACGGGATCAAGAACGGGGACGAAAACAGGAATGGGAATGTAGTAAAAAGTATGTAACCCAACAGGACAACGTCTCCGGGTCGCTTAGTGTTAAATAAAAATCAACTGCAAAAATTCTAAAACTTTCCTGCATGCCATAAATTTTAGCACAGTAACGCCCAAGTTCATCAACTAAAGCACTGAAAGAAAGAAAAGATTATTGTCTGCATTTCATAATCCACGTTATATCTGTTCTTAAATAACTATGCCTAATAACCGTTACTAATGTATGCATGTTTTTTTACGTACCCTCGCACTATATTACCTGGTATGTAAGTTACATACAAGCTATGTATATATACATAATATGCAGGAAGTATTTTTTGTATGTACACACTTTTTATAGCTGTTAGTTTAATCTAACGTGAAATAACAGTTGCTACCGCCGGTGTTTGCTATCTAATACGACTTAGGAACTTTCATGAATAGAACACACTTATTTCTTTTTAGATTTCGTTCGCGTTATTTTCTTCGAATTTCATACAAACTTTAAACCCATATTCCACCCCATTCAAATTAAATTTTCGCGACGAAAAGTAGCCCCTCCTTCTCCAAGATCCAATCTATATCTATAGCGAAATTCATCAAAAATTGTTCATTGTCGGTCTCATGTCAACATATATGTACGTACACAGTTGACTAAAAATAGCTTCTAACTTTCATCTTGACTGTCGAGATCAGGTTTCTTAATTACGACCGATATGTCATAACATCATGCAAATGTATGCGTATATTTACACACAAAATTATAATATAATACATGCAATATCATTATACATTGAAATATGTGTGTGTTGGCAATATTAAATACTAGCTGTTACACGCTACTTCGTCCGCTTGATGGTGGTGGGATTGGTGAAATTTTAATAGATTTCATTTTTTGTCCCTAATTCCTTTGCCATTAAACCGTTTAAATTTTTTTGAACGGTATCTTATTTTTTTGCTAAAATAAATAAGCTTATGCATTTCCTTATAACACAAACCATGTCGCAAATAAAATGCGCGCGAATTGAATGGCGTTAAAATTTTAATGCACTAAATGGATGGAAGTAACGCGGGTGTTTGTAAAATCGGTTAGAGGCATCTCGAGCAATTACAAGGCTTTAGCGATTTCACGCCTCTCCCGATGTTAAATTAATTAAGCACGCGCCGAAGAGTTTATGATTGTTTAGACACGGCACGGTGATATGTTTATTAGTGCTGGAGCTATTTATGTTTCTTTTGTAAGAGATTCCGTACTGATTTATCTTTTGTTTATTAAGATCTAATTGATATAAATTCGTATTAATCTATCTTTTTCGTATTCGGGAAGATCTCATTGATTTAAATTTATTTTATTTTATGATATTATTTGTACTGTCATCGAACGATTTCTGTATAATCTGAATTGACGCTCGCCTTCACAAACAGTGCTCCCCTGCCTATTTTGAAATGAAGCTACCAGTGCAGCTCAAAGGCTACACACAGTGCCGGTGGCAGTGCCACCAGGTTTATGCCGGGCCGCTATGCCGCCGGGTTTAAGCCCAGTGGCCATATCGCCGGCACAAGCCACGTGAAGCTGTCAAGATCATTCGGAGGCCGGAATGTTCGTGACATTTAAACCGTTCGAATTCGAAGATTCGACTGTATTTAGGACAAAAATATTCGTGCTGGGCCCGCAGGAGACAAGTCTTTATCGTATCACATATTTACTCAAGGCTAATGCAACCCGCTTTGACACTACTGAGGGTCCGATGTGCGCCCAGCACGAATATTTTCAAACTTGGATCTTCGAGACGAACGGTTCGAAATGTTCGCGCTAGGGCCTCCGGTGTTGACAGTCATGTAGAAAACTAGTAAAGGAACCAGGAACGATCTGACGTTGGCACTCTGCGCCGGTACATCCCAGCGGTTTTGCCGGCGGGTCGTTTGTGCGGCAAGTTCGGCGACAGAAATACCCTACGTCGGGCCGCCGATACAGCCGCCAGCAATGTGTGTCGTAAGTAGCCTTAAGATATTCTTCCTAAGAAATAAATTATAATAGTTATTGACAGGGGAGTAAGCAAGTAAGTTATTGACAAAGATTAAGTTGTAGACGAGTTTCGCTAGTATACCCCTCGCTGCATTTACGGTATATGATTTGAACAATGATCATTTTTATGAGCTCATTTGTTAAGTCATTCTTGGCAGGCATAAGTGGTTAATAATAAATAATACTAGCTCCACCTCACGACTTCGTCCGCTTTGTATTCTAAGACTTTCATACAAAGTTTAGACCAATGTTTCACCCCTTTCAAAATACATTTTTGCGACAAAAAGTAGCCTGTGTCCTTCTTCAAGGAACAATATATCCCTATACCGAAATTCATCAAAATTCATTCATCAAAATTCATTTTTGCGATAAGTACTCTTTGTCATTTTCGAAGGCACCCCAACATAATAATTTAATTATTTTTAATATTAATTTTTATATTTAATTTAAAATAAAAAAAATTATAAAACTAGATAAGGGGGATCTTGGGACAGGAACTTTCATTGTTCCCTCCTCGAGCTCCCTCCACCAATAGACACTTTCTCCAAATAATTGCTCGGAAATCTTATGTACTAAACATGTTTGTTTACAAGGTAAGCTGTTTTTAAATTATTGTGAAAAGTTGATAAGAAACAGATTTTGTTGTGGACTTTTATCAGATCAGGGCGCCGTCCCTTCAAATGTTACAAAATTGTTATTGTTGAAACAGGGTTAGTGACCTCTCCCCTGTTACCAGAGGGTGCAACCTCACTGGATTCTGTATATAACCGGGGATAAACTGGACAGGGTTCACCTGCTTATAAAGTGACTATGAAATCTCATAGACAGTGTCATAGAGGCAGGACACGATCGGATCCACTCCAAAAAAACTTATTGTATAAATTACTTTTACTATGTTTTTGAATGGCTCTTTAGTTAAAAAAAGCATTGTCTATGGTAAAATTAGGTGCCAATCTACTTTAGTTAAGGTTCTTTTAATTTGGTTCGAGGCAGTGATAAGGCAGGTATAGAAGCAGGTAGACCTTCGCTGGAATTTAAGCACCCAACAGTTAATCGGGGCGGTTTAGCGTCGGTTTTTTTGGCGGTCATTTAGTTTTCTCCACAAAAGCCACCTTTGTGCGGGGTGTTAAGATATTTTACAATGAAGATAGAGATACCTTGTGCGTGTTGTAAATGCTTTTATAGCTGGCAGTATAGTTATATATTTACAGATACTTTTATTAAGTAATTGACAAGGTGCCTATAACGTTCGAACAATTTTGGAACGCTTATAAATACACTTTTCGTAAATTCTCCGTAGTCCACCACTTATAGTTTCGTCGTATTTCGTGTATCCATTCGTCAGCCCGCAAGATGCCCCTCCCCCCTAGGATTTCCAAAACTATTAGATGTAGAGACTTGAAATTTTCCATGTTGATAGAACATGTTAAAAACTTATTAGGAAAAACATTATGAACGAAATTGGACAACAACTTTTTAAGTTATTTAACAAATACCGAATTTATCAAAAATATTGAATTTAAAACTGACGATATCGCATGCAACAGCTACTTCATAATATTATAATTAGGAGGTAAGACGTCACTTGTTTTTCTTGTAGTTCCTCAAGAATTCCAGGAATCAGTGTAAAGTTTCCGCCACAACGATAAGGGCTTGATAACCTTGCATCCGCAGAATACGACCAACGACTCGCAATCGAATCAAGAGTAATTACCGAAATTCTTGTTAACAATTACTTCATTAGTCACATGCATCTAAACTTGAGCACAAATCTTAAGATTTGGGTACCACATTCAAAACTAAAAACAATTTTTTTAATTGCTTTTACAACGACATTGTTATAATTGACAATTAATATACAAACATGTTAACGTGTACACATGTGTGTGTGAATCGTTTGGCATTGGTGTGCGTGTGGTTTTTATTTTTCAAATTTAATATTTGACGTGGACCAATATCGCGACTTCCTGTATACCCACCAATGGCCGCGGACGACCCGGCAGGCCGAGGAAGCGGTGGCGCGACGATTTGGATACCTTTGCGGGGAAGTTATGGATGAGATTGGCCCAGGAAAGAGGAAGGAGGATGTCTCTGCCCAGTAGTGGGACACAATAGGCTAAAAAAAAATTGTACGAAAGTTCACCTAACACGAAATTTCGAAAACCGCGAGACATATAAAGATGAAAGTGAGGGAGGTAGTATACAGTTAGTGAACATCAGCCACAAACAGATTTTTTGATAGGGCTAGATTAAACAGCTGGTTAAATAATAATTAATAGTCACTAGTAGCGGCTCGCGACTTTGTCCGCGTAAAATTATGTGAAAAAATACATTCAATTTTAGCCTTCTTCGATAAATGGACTGTCTAACACTGAAAGACTTTTTCAAATCGGTCCAGTGGTTTCCTGAGATTGGCGCGTTCTAGGAAACAGCCAAGCAAATTCTTCAGTTTTATACTTTTTAATTAATTAAGAATAGTTATTAGTAATATAAAATAAAAAGTTTTCGTACACAACCTCCATGAGTGCGGAACTCCAAATAATGACCTCAAAACATAAAAAAAAACTCATTTCACCATAACGATTTCCTACAACATTGCAGTTGTAATCACGTACGCATATTACGAATAATAAATAATATTTATAGTCCAATAATTATCCCGGTACGCGGCGGTTTGCTGATTTTAATGGGCATTTTAATGTGATGAAAATGTATAACCTAGGCTTTTAAAGTCAGATAAAATTAAAAAAAGACTTTAACTCCGAAATAGCTGGTCTGATTTGTATGGGATTTTTAGTACATAGCTAATTTTACAAGGTTGGTGATGATATGTGGCCTATAAGCTTTCCTCGATAAGTGGGCTATCTAACACTGAAATTATTTTTCAAATCGGAACAGTAGTTCCTGTCATTAGCGCGTTCAAATAAAGAAACAAACTCTTCAGCTTTACATATTGGTACAGATCTAGATTCTCGTTTCCCTACTACTAAGCTTGGGTTATGAGTGAGTACAACACCCCAGCGTCATCGAGAATTGATCGGGGTATCTTTCGGAACTCAGTCCATACCTTCTACCGTTGAACTATTGGGGCTGTGTAAACTGTGCGAGTGTGTTTAGTCTAAAAAAGCACGTCCCTCATATCTCTAAATCGATCGCGCGATTGGTTGACCTTGAAGTGCGTGGTTGAGTTAAATTTACAATAGAATAGCACACACACAAGCAAGCGATGCAATTAATATTTACCTTCACACTAAAATAATGGATTTTAGTGTAGGAACGTGCATTATTAGACTACATGACGTATTGCTTTTCTGTAAGTGAAGTTTTTGACAAGTTCTTTGGGAAAATAAATTATTTGACCCCAATGTTATTATTTTTGTAGATATTTTGATATAATAGTATAGACGGTCGTTTGTCACGCGTCGTAGGCGCAACGAAACTCGCAGCTGTCTCCCGACTGTTGCCCTTTTTGCTGATACTTCCTGGAACCACTACGAACAGCGGATGACACTAAATTATAGATATAACTATTTGCCTGCGACTTCGCATGAGTTAATTTGTAACACATTGATGTAGTTGCATTTATGTTACAAAAAACACACACTACATAAAAAATATATAGAGTTCTTTTTTACCTTAAACTTGAAAAAAAAGTGTGACCCATTTTTTTTCAATTACTTGATAGATTTTAGTCAACTATAGACGTATAAAAAACGAAGCTGAAATCAATAAAATACCGTAAAACCTATATTTACCTTAAAAGCCAGTGTTTTTTTAATTGCAGTTCTTTTATTCAATTGATTTATGTATTTTTTATCTTCGTCGACATAATGGACCAGAGAGTGTCTAGGTATCAGAGACAACAACCAAAAACAAAAATGTTTGGCGCAAATGTGCGAGGAGACCGTATCCCAAATGTTACGAAAATGGGTGGACAAAGAAAAATTGAATTGTATATTTTTAAATCATTATAAATTTTTTGGTCGTTTCTAATGCGGACAGTGTTTAAATTCTTTTATTTAAAATTAAATGAAAAATAACAATAACCTGCCGAAGAATAATGAGTTCTAGTTTGGCTGTCGTTTAACTGGTTTGGCATTAAAATTTTAATACGTGTTCTGTGCGCGTGCTTCTCACGCATTTGTGGCCCAACGGCGCTCACAGCTGTCACCTAGCCGTTGCCCTTTTTAACCACGTTCATTAAATTTCATTAAACAAGATAATGATGTGGTCCGGTGTTATTATTCTTTTCAACCGACTTCAAAATCAGGAGGGTTACAATTCGACAGTTTTTTATTTTATTTGTTAACTCAGAACTTTTCGGATGAATCGATTCTGATGATTCTTTTTTTATTTGAAAGTTGGTGCTAACCGTGTGGTCTGACAGTTTGAAGCGGTTTGTAAATTACAATACAATCAATGTATCTTAAGTGATACACGTGTATTATTTAACGAAATAAATTGAATTAAAGTTGTATTAATTATTTTAGTGCCTTATTTTCATGGTGAAAAAGTCCCTTTCAATTCCTGTAGTTAGTTAGGTACGCGATTTTTTAGAACTACTGTAATAACCATGGAGGTACATTTTGTAGTCTTTAATTAAATATTTCGCGTGATTTTATTTTTTTTCCCGTTTATTTTTTAATAATCTATACTAATATAGAAAGCTGAAGGGTTTGTCTGTTTGCTTGAACGCGCCATTCTCAGAAACTATTGGTCCGATTTGCACAAATTCTTTCAGTGTCAGATAGCCCATTAATCGAAAACGGCTATAGGCATCATACGCTAAGGTTTAATCTTTTTTTTTGCTGATTTTACGCAAACGAAGTCGCGGACACAGCTACTATTTCATAAATACTTTATTTTTTATCAACTTTATTTATCGCTTGAATGGTAAATTGAATCTTAGAAGACATTTTAGTTCCCTAAATGCTAGAGTATTAATTATTATAAATTCCCGTAGAAACATTTAAAAAACACGATATTCTAATTCTTGCCTTTTAGATATTTACTTTTATTTTTATTCATATGCTGTGATGATTATTTTTTTAAGTTACTTTTATCACAGACAAAGACTGGTGGTATACTTAAGTTAAAAATGAACTCGTTAAACTAATAATAAGTGTAACGTATTACAATTTAAAACAGGTACGAATATAGGAAGTAATTTAATTTGCAATGGATTAAACATTAATAGCCGAGCACCAGGTGTTTAACTTTTGGTACTTGTGCGGGAGTATACGGAAGTGGCGCGTGTTGTAATTATCTTATAAAAAACTATAAGGGCCCGTCTCACAAACGATAACTCACAGTTAACGATTACAACTAACGAATAAAGAATGAAGTGAAAACAAAAAAATGTATGCTGAGGCCCTTTCACGAACCGTTCGAAGTCGACGCGTCGACTTTATTTAGGAATAGCTGTACCCGCGAATTAGTCCGCGTATAATTAGGTATAAAAATATAATTTCAATTTTAGCGTGATGATATATATATATCCTTCCTCGATATATGAGCTATCAAACACTAAAAGAATTTTTCAACGGACCAGTAGTTCTATATAACATCACACTAAAATTGGATCTAATTTTTTTTTACTCATTTTACGCAGAAGAAGTGACGAGCACAGCTAGCATATTATAACGGTAGCAAGTGCTTGTTAGGCAACCTACGAGAAAAAAAAATGACTTTTGAGTATCTAAAAAAAATTAGGGATAAAGTTGAGTTTAATAATAAACTTTCATAGCGTTCGGATGTTTCTAATAAAGCTTTCTTCTGTAGCAGTAGTGAATAATTCTAAAGGCTAATATTCCTCGAGGTGTTTTTTTTTTACTTAATTTAAAACTTGAGTTAAAATTATATTACAGATATTTTCTATTTGACAGTTCACGTGCCTACCATTCCAACTTAATTTATTAGTAAAATAAATGTCTACTCCGCTAATATATTGTCATTTACATTTATCGAGGAAGGCTATAGGCTATATATCATCACGCTAAAATTAACTATCTTTTCATCTAATTTTACGCGAACGAAGTCGCGGATAACAACTAGTCTTTTTTTATAGACGCCTTATTCTTTTTTTCGTTTTATAAAACGAAAAGGAAATGTTATAAGAAAATAAAAAAGTATATAAGATAATAGTTATAATGTTAGAGATACAAAGGGTAAAAAAAGTTACAAACGTATAATGTATCTAAAAGAAAAAAGAAATAGAAAAATATGGCTTATAATTAGTAGTGTACTGAATTATTTTAAGTAAAAGATAACCTCCATACCAGAAAATATATCGTACTATAGCTATGATCAGTTTTGTTGAACGGAATCCTTTTTTTAGGCTACGAAATTTTATCGACGGGACCAGAGCTTTTAGTACAATTTTCGGCGAACTCCAGCACGCCCGGGCAGGGGTTCAAAGCTACATACCAGTTCCTAATGGACGATAACTCTAGAGCAGGTTTAGTAAGCATTTTCCTTAATGTTACTCGATCCTTAATCCAGGTAAAGGTTTGGTAAATCTGACACCGGGTAATTTTAGAGAGGTGACTTATTTACGACAAGGTTACGGTAGTAGATGTTATAAGATAAATATATATTGTGACTACTTGAGAAAGGGACGTCCGCTCTTTAAGTAGGCAACTTAATGCCTTTAACATAAGTTGATATACAGCCGGCTGATATACACACACTCGTATATACATATATAGCCCATATATAGCCACAGACCATCTTCCATTGCTGGGCAAAGGCCTCTCCCCGCTTATACCACTCCTTATCGTGTTGAGCCAATCTGGACCAGGTACTACCCGCGACAGATGTTATGTCGTCGGCTCATCTGGTTGCTGGACGACCAATGCTCAATAATATTATATATGTATATGTATAATACATCTATGTCACTGAGTGATATTAGTCGTGAGGTTGCAGAGATAGTGGGGGTTTCGACGATGACGTCAGAAGGCAATCGGTCATGTTAACTCCTCCATAGGCACATCCTCCGCAATCTAAGCGAACCCTGGTACTTCACCGGGATAACACTAGCAAGAAGTAGAAGACTAGGGGCAAACGGGCAGGTGGTTCACTCAAGTGACTACCGATTTATGAGAAATGAAGATCAGGAGAAAAAAATATTTAAGATATTATAAAAAACGCTTTGCTATTGAAAGTAAACTTTAAAACAATGTTTAATATTTTTTAGATAGTGAAAACAAAAGATCCAGTACAGTGGAAGCCACATCGGCCATGGGACCTGCTGTTAGCGCTGCCAGTAAGTTTAGTGATGATTTTTTTTAATAAAAAACATGTACAGAAAATCTAAAAAAATCACACGAATAATAATAACAATCATTTATTTACCTTACAAAACCTAAATAAACGTCGTGCAGATGTCCATGGGCGATGGTAGGCATTTTGGTACCTACTGCCTGCTCGTCTGCCCCCTTGTAACATTAAAAAAAAAAACTCTTCAGCTTTATATACATATTAGTATAGATTCAAAGGTTTAAGGATATTTTGAAACTCACTTGTCACCGCTATACCCAAAGAACACCCATTATTTCAAATGATCTCCTAAATTAGATTAACGTTTAATCTCAAGTGTTTGTTTATTTCTTCTTACGTTCAAAGTGTGAATTATTATAATTCACAATTGAACACTTAAAAACACTGTAAAAATTAAAACTGTGTAACAGAATATCATCGCCCCATTCCGAATGATATAAATCGCTTGGTTGCACTTTGTTTTTACTAGTCTCAAGGTTCTATGTGAATAATCAGCTATATATTTAACATATTTTATTCCTTTTATAAACAACCACTAGATCAATCTACTAAGGAAAAAAAATAAAAAAATCTTTGCGTAGCTACATAAAGTCCCCGGCCTCACTGCATGATCATTGAAATGATTATTTAAAAGAAACTTTGTCTAGCGCCGGCATTACGTCACGATTGTTATGTTGGCAACACTGGTAGACATTGAACACAGATTACAATGAGGTTTTTACGTGAAGATAAGTCAATATATCTTCTTTTATAATTTTATTCATAATTAAAGCTAACAATATATAACACATATACTGTAAAATAATGGCAAGATAATATAGCTACTTACAACGTAGATTTTCCTGTAATATAAATTTATAATTATAAACAATTTTATTGTGCTAGTTAGTACGAATGTCCGTGCAATTAATGGTCATAAAAATTTACAATGAAAAATATTGTTATATTACACGTAGTTAAATTAAATGGTATACGATTCATGCAAGAAATAATTTTATGACGTTGTTTTGGGGTAAAAATACTCTATACGACTTTTTTTGCCTATAACAGGCAAAGTTTCCGCTCTTTATGGTTCCTTAGTCCTACAAGGTATCCTTGTAGTTTTGCTCAGTCCGTCCGTCCGTCTGTCCGCCCGCAATGTAATTCCCCCTTGATCTCCTAACTAGTAGACGTAGCGACTTGAAATTTTCCATGTTGATAGAGATCATGATAAAAAACTCATTAGGAATAATATATTTTGAATGAAAATCGTACAACTTAAAGGTCAGTCAACAATTCAAAAACAGTCATAAGGCGTCTTTCCGAATTCAGGAAGGACGACGAAATAACGTCTTGAAGATAAACCCTTTAAAGGCTATGAAGTCATGACGACAAATTTTTAAAAATAGATTTGTAATTATTTTTTTTATATATAACAAGGGGCAAACGAGCAGGCGGTTCACCTAAATGACTACCGACGCTCATGGACAACTGCAGCACCAGAAGGCTCGCAGATGCGTTGTCGGCCTTTGAGAAACGTCATCCATTATTGCGACATCCATTAGGATGTCGTAATTTTACGTGAAGGAAGACGCGGGAAACAGCTAGTTTTTACAAAATATTATGTATTGGTGTAATGGGTGTAATGGGCAGATGGTTGGATATGAGTGGGTACCGACGATGATGGTCAACTATAATACAAGAAGGCTCGCAGTTGCGTTGTCCGCCTTTGTCGAATCGGTACATAATTAAAACACTGTAACTAAATTATAAGCGAATCCCCGGATTAATAAGCAGTCCTTATAAATGAGTGTGCAAAATTTCAAAATCGCGACTTTTACAATCCTTGCAACGTTGTACGATGAATAACTAAGTTTACAAGTTTTTTCTTTTAAACAATATTACGAATACTTTTTAGGTATGTCTAATATTCCCTTTTCCCCTCCTACTAAGCCTAAATTAAAAGCCTGTATTAATAGTGGGTGCGACAATACCACAACGGCAGTGGGGTTTGAATCGGGTTACCTTGCGGATTTCAGTCCATACCTCATACCGTTGAGCTATTGAGGCTCAAAAGTTTAAAATTTCAAAGTTCATACATCTGATTATTTCAAATGTGAGAAGTTCATAAGCCCAAGAAATCATACTTAGTGACGTGCAATTAATAAAAGCTTTAGTTATTTGTATGAACCTTTCTTAAGTACTTAACAAAGCTCTCAATAAGGAGCTTAAAAGCTGCCCCCATGTTATATATCGTTAACAAAGTAAGTTCATAAATTTACATTTAGACTATACATACATTTATACAAAATATGCCGAAACTTTCTCTTCTTCAACCCTTATATGTTAATTTTCTCAAATACATATACGAGCCGCTACCTTTGCTTGTTTGATAATCAAATCTATATAAGTATACTAGCTGTTACCCGTAACTTTGTCCGCGTAAAATTAGGTGAAAAATTTCAGTCGCACACGTGCAAAAGTAGTAGCGCCGTAATTTATGATTTAGATATGCATGAACTAGTGTTCAAGCCATCTCTCAAATGAGGGAAACATTGTAAAGGCGTAAATAAGAATTTCTCAGCTCGTTTTACCTAAAGAGAAAGGATTTGGGTCGCTCTGAGACTGGGATAAGCTTTGTTAAACTTAATGGCGTGAATGTTTAATTTCGCTTCTTACAAGTATTTCGCTACTAAATAATATCTTCTTCTTTCTAGCGTTATCCCGGTTAAGTACCAGGGTCCGCTTAAGTTGCAGAGGATGTGGCCGTGGGGCGAGGTAAGATGACCGATTGCCATCTGACGTCAACCTCGGAACCCCCACGATCTCTACAACCTTACGACAAATATCAAACGGGGACATTAACTGGGTCCCACTGTTTTGCGTGCCTTCTAAAATACGGAGGATGTCGGATATCAAATTTAAACCAGTGCTCCAATGGGTCACATATCTATCACCGTCGCAGCCAGAGCAACTTAACTTAGCGATCGACTCAAATGCCGACCACTGATTAGGCCACGACCTCTTGCCGACATAATATCTATCGCGGGTGGAACCTGGTCCAGACTAGGTCAATACTGTTAAAAGTGGTACAAATGGGGAGAGGCCTATACCCAGCAGTTGGATGAAGAAGCTGTGAACTATTGTTACTTCTTGAAGTGTCAAGAAGCTTTTAAGAAGGGGTAAAATGAGTTTTAGCAAAAGAAAACAATTTTTTTAAAAAAAGGAATATTAGGAATACATTTTAGGTATGTCTAATATTCAGTTTTCCCCCTCCTACTAAGCTTAAATTAAACGCTTGTATTAGGAGTGGATGCGACAATACTCCAACGGCGTTGGGGTTTGAGCCGGGTATCTTGGGGATTTCAGTCCATACCTTGTACCGTTAAGCTATTGAGGTTCTAAATTAAAACAAAAATATTTAAAAAAAACATTCAAGATTTCAAAAAGACCGATGTCAAGGGTTTGAACTAGTAAAAATAGGTCAAAAACTAGCAAAAATAGGTATTGAAAATGTGTTGTAACGACATAGTGTAAAACCGGTTGTAGGGTCTACTTTTTTTCGACGACCCGAGGCAGCCTCCGCGGAGCTCACGCGTTCAGGTCACGGACTCCACTCCAAATCTAAAATTGATTACGAAAAAACACTTTGGACCGGTCCCGTCGAAAAAAACGAACCAACCCGCCGTTAAATATAATTTATTCATGGGCATTAATATTCCATTCGTATCCAAAATATTAGTCGGAGGACTATTGAAAATTCCCCATCTCGCAGTTATAAAAAGGTGCGATATTTTCGATTCAGGTATACGCCTCTTATAAACATGAAATAATTTTGTGTATACTGTATCAGGATTCAAATTTTAGTAGAGGCTGTGGCACACGCTGTCCTAGATAGCAAAATTTAGAACAAAAATAAATATATACACCTATATGTATATATGAAAGCGAAAGGTGGTCACAAAATGTCGAAAACCGCGGGACGTACAAACATGGTTGAGCAAAGAGGTAGTGTATAGTTAGTAGATATCCGCTAAGAACGAATTTTTCGATAGGTCTAGGAAGTCTAAGGTTAAATTAAGGCAAATACGCGGACGAAGTGGCAGGGAACAAGTAGTTGACATTTAAGAAAAAATGTATAGAAAAAGAAAAGAGGTTGTAACTCTTTCGGAAATATGTAATAATATTTTCTTTTCATAAAATATTAATGACTAAAAACTTAACTCTGAATCCACGAATATAAAGTATTCGCCAAAATAGGTGCTACTGTTCATAAGTTATGGCTTGATCAATAACGATAAGGATATAGATATAGATATAGATATAGATATAGATATAGATATAGATATAGATATAGATATAGATATAGATATAGATATGCAACACTATAGCTGGTATAGTGTTGCACCCACTCGTAATACAAGCTTTTAATTCAACCTTAGTAGGAGGAGAAACGGGAATATTAAACCTAATAAAACCAAAAAGAAAACCTAAAGCATTTTTAATAGTCTTAAAATATATTTACATGTTGTAAAAGACATCGTACCGGATACGCATCCCACGGGTTCAGTACATAATTCTAGACTCCCCAGTGGTGAAATTTTTCGTCGGCTTTTCCTTGAGATGTACAATTTTTTTAACTGAGTACTGTATAATATCATTATTACTATCTGTCCCAATGCGATTTTAAATCAGAAATAGTTTTACATCAAACGGCAATGTAAATAAAACTTAAATGCACGTTACAGGGGCAGCGCGACGCGGGTCGTTGATTTGTTTTGCGCGTCAACATTTTGTTGACGGTTGCTTCCCGATGTTTACGATACATTGCTCGCTCAAGAATGGGATGAAAATGGCAATATTTGTAACCTCTCATTTCCGAGATGAATGATTTTTGTGATTTTATTTAAGACATTAAATGTTGCCTTCACAAAGTTTGCGGTACAATGTCTTTTACACCCTGTATAGTACAGTAAAAGAAAACAAGCAAAGCCGCGAAAATACGTTAGCATGAAAATAAATCAAACTTACTGGTCCTATTCATAATCTTAGCCGCTCTGCATACAAAGTCCACCGTTCCAGAGGCCTCCATATTAGCATCCTTAAGCTGATATGCCACCGACCCATAGGTTGTAAGTCCAACGCCCAATCCGAGGCCGCTATGATCATTATACTTGGCTTGTTCACCGCATAGCCTTCGCTGTTCATCACCTGATACCTAGACCGAAAAAATGCATTTTTTAACATAGTAATTATAATTACATATCAGTTGCACAAAGAGCCACGGAGCGCGCCATGCTTGGCATCAAAATTCAAGACCGTGTTCGCAATGTAATTTCGGTACTTATGTGATGAAGTCGGTGCCATCTGCATCAATTTAGCGGAGAACCTATTTGGCTTGGTACCGACTTCAACACATAAGTAAGAGTTTACTAAATCGTATGAAAGTACTATCTATTTCTTGTTTTTTAGTTCCTCGCCTTTTTGTTTTTGAAGGCGGTTTTCTTTTTATTTAAAAATAATTTATGTAATGTTTTAATATCAAGTAGTCTTCATGTTATATCTTTATTTTTAAGAACTCACTCTCTGTGTAACCGTTAAACAGACAACATTATAATATACAAGCCAAAATTGTTCGTGTTTTAATCTACTACAGGAGTTGCATGAGAAACTAAACTACTTTGCTTTAATCCGCGAATGAATACGAGGGAAAATCGGTGAATTTGAGGCACATCGGAAAGTCAGTGTAGTGCTGTGCTTTGGTGGCGGATTCGGTGGTGTAGCCTTCGGGTTGCAGCATTAACACAGGCATTAAGTTGTCTACCTTAGGAACAGACGTCCGTGTGTCATATAGTCGTGTATATATTTATTTATTATTTGTTTATTTAAAGTATGCATAATTAATACATTAAATTATTAAAGTCTCAATATTTTAGCCTCAATAGCTCAACGGTATAAGGTATGGACTGAAATCCGCAAGGTACCGGGTTCCAACCCCACCGCCGTTTGGGGTATTCCACTCCTTATACAAGCTTTTAATTTTAGCTTTGTAAGAAAGGAAAAGGGGTATATTAGACGCACTTTAAAAAAGTATTGCTAATATTCTTTAAAAAAAAAACAGTAAAACCTCACGCACACCAATGCCAAACGATTTACACACACATGTATACATTTTACTATAAGATGATGTCAAAGCGAATTCATGACGACCAACAAATTTAACAATGTCACAGTATAAGGAATTAAAATTTTGTAACTTTTATAGTACGCAAATCTAAAAATTTTTAGCCATAATTTCAACCATACAATCTTAATATATATAAATTGCGCGTCACGTTGTTTGTCCGCGATGAACTCCAAAAGTACTTAACCGATTTTAGTCAATCGTGCGTCTGTACTTCGGAAGGGATACGACTTAGGGACCTTCAAGAAAAGAGCATACTCATTTCTCAAAGGCCGGCAACGCATCTGCGATCCACCTGGTGTTGCGGTTATCTATGGGTGTCGGTAGTCACTTAAGAGTACCGCCTGCTCGTTAGCCCCTTGTTATATTAAAATAAATAAAAACCGTGCGCGGTTTGGTCCAACTTGAAAGGTTAGCTTAATTTATGGAATGGAAGCGGAACGGAATAGGATAATAGAATATAGTAAACATTAACTAACCCAACATTCGGGCAAGACAACGTGTGTCGGCTCCGCTAATTTAGTATATATAAAAACAAATATTCACCTATTACTAAATATTCGAAGCTACTAACAAATTTGCACTCAAGCATTTTCGTTATTTAAACAATTGTTTACATTGTTCAAAAACAAATTGTCAATCACTCACCAGTGAGAGGAACAAAGTATAAAACACTATTTGTAAGGTTTTCGTTTCACTCTCCATACGTATGAATTTTCAACGGGCGGCCGGTGTCAATAAATACATATTTCATGAAGTACCATTGAATGGCACGCGGCGTACATTGACACATATTAAAATGGAGTTCGCCCTTAAGTGTATTGGATTTTCACTCGGACGTATATCGTCGTATGTTTAGAATTTCGTAACCAAGCCTGGAATACGTTTAGTATAATTTTCCCGTGACATAGAAATTACTTAGTACAGGACAATCTCGATTTAACAAATCGGAGGGGAACTAGAAAATATTCGTTATATCAAGTAATTCGTTGAACTGAGGTTTGTTATGTTGAGGTTAGGTTGGTCTAAAATTCGTTTGAAATGGTTTGTAGTGTCGTAAATAAGTAAACAATGAATGTATATGCTTATTATCGAAGTTTTGAAATTACTTATGGCAATTTAAGATATTTTTTAAATATCGCCTAAAGTTCAGAGGAAGATTCTTATGAAGGTACTTAGGGTTCTTCACAATAAAAAAATCATTGAAATTCGTCAATGTCATTGAATAAAACGCAGAGGAAGTCGCGGCTTCAAGCTAGTCTATAAGCGACGTTAATACATATTTCTTTTAAATATGTTACATAAATATTAGCTCAAGAGAAGAAAGTCGTGTTAGTTACACTATTCATAACATGAGCATGGCTGAACCTATTTGGCTGAAAATTGGTGGGGAGGTAGCTTAAAACCAGGAGATGCACACGGGATAAAAAGAAAGAAAAAAGACTTGTCAAAACATCAGGAACGGGAATGGCAACGGGAACGGGAATAATATAGGATGTAACAAATATTAAGTAACCACACGTTCTGGCAGGACAGCGTCTGCCCGGTCCGCTATTAAGGTACATATAATTATTGCATTATTATTGGGTAAAAAACTACAGTAGTAAGTCATATTCCTAACACTTATCAACATTGTTTATCACTTATGTTTTTATTTTCCAAAATTAAGATATCTCATTGTAAGAAGGTACTTGTTTGCGAAACTCTACCTTTAAACCTCGTAATGGTTTGTGCAAATTGGTAGATAGAACAACCTGTTGTTTAATAAATGGAGGCAAATTGCTCTCGGTAGTCAGTCCCGAATTGACCTCAGACAACTTTATCAACTTCGACCTGAATTTAATTCATTAGTTTATAGTTACAATGTTTTGAATTGTAAACGCGTTTAAAACGCAATTCGCTATGAATAATGGAAGACATAGATTAACATTTTCGACCTAAATTTGTTTATAAATAAGGCCAGCGGCCGTAGTTCTGTTAAGAAGTTTAGGCCACTGGTGAAGGACAGTAACATTAGAAGGGTCAGGGTCAAATTAGAGTTTAAAACGAAAAGAAGACACTGTCTTCTTAGTAATAAGAGCGAAATCCTGACCACACCGCTAGATGTGTCAAAGTTAGAAATAACAAAATAATACTTCGACGACCAAAAATCCACAACCTTGTATTAGAAATCAAGCGTCGCGCAATGTCTTTAAGGAAGTAGGAAACACTTTCGATATTTTAAATGAATAAATAAATAAATAAATATATGCAGGACTATATGACACACGGACGTCTAATCCTAAGGTAGAAGACTTAATGCCTGTGTTATAGGTAACAGCCGCCTGTTACCTATAACACAGGCATTAAATACACAAATATTTTTTTTAGAAATATATAATTATGTGGATAATACACCCAGACTCGAGGTGGGAATCGAACCCACGACCCCCGGAGCAGAAGGCAGGGTCACTGCCCATAAAATATTTGACGATTCTTTCGCTTGTAAGAGTCTGCTTGATTTAATATGGCCCGTTGGCGCAGTGGGCAGTAACCCTGCCTTCTGCTCCGGGGGTCGTGGGTTCGATTCCCGCCTCGAGTGTGGGTTGTTCCATATGCATGTATTAACATATTTAGAAAAAAGAAACATGGTGTATAAGAGGCGGCTGTTTCCTATAACACAGGCATTAAGTTGTCTACCTTGGAAACGGACGTCTGCGTTTCACATGGTAGTCCTATATATTTATGTATTATAATATTAATATATATGTATATACCTAAAAAAATCGTACGTCCGCGCGTCCGCAACAAAGATAATCGCGTTATGCACGTGTGTACGCCACAAATGCTCCTCATTTGATTTCGCAAATTATAATTGGCGCTATTCGCCGCTTTTTGAATGGCGCGCTACGTGTGCCGAATTGCCATAAAGGTAGAGCCACATCGGTTTTTTATTATAATTCCTGCTATTTAAATAGTAGAATATATAGCAGAATATATTTCCAGGTATAGGCCAAATTATTTTTTATTTTTATTCTATTTTAAATATTTTCTAGAAGTTAGAAAATTACATATCCTTAAAGTTTTGATTTTAATTTGTAACTTTATATAAAATTTCGATTGTTTTAATTTTTTTAATAAATGCAATTTTTTAATATTTGCATGCCGAAAAGGTCTGATTCAGCTAGTGCCTTATAAAAAGTTACCAGAATACTGTGTATCTGTATCAGCAAATAATTGATTTGATTTTATTGATTTTATATCTATTAAATAAAAGTTGCGATTTTGTCCGCGTGAATAGAGTAATTTTGTTACATTATATCGGTTTTCCTTATTACTTAGGGACTTAACCAATACTTTACGCCCGATTCTCAGACCTACCAAATACGCACAAAAATCGGTTAAGCTGTTCCGTAGGAGTTTGGCAATAAACACAGTGACACGAGAGTTTTATATTTTAGATACAATTATAAACAGTACATCAATAAAATCCTGCATGGAAATTGGCTTCAGATAGGACGTTTCTGAAATTTGTTAAAATCTATATAGATTTTGGACAACGTTAGTTAGATATGGGTATTAACTAGGCAGGATGGCGCGCTGTGGCCTCTTTCAGTGAAAGCGTCATAGAAGGAGGCACATGAGAGGGAGAGGGAGAACGCGCCCGAGGCTCCCCCCTCCAGACAGAGGAGAACGGGAGAAAGAAGACGCCATTTCTCGCGTCTCCTCCCGCAGACGTAAGGTTATAGGGAGATAGAGATTTCATCCGGGGCATCAGGGATTCATGCGACAGCGATCCTCTGGTGCCCTATTTCATGGATGGTGAGGGCCCCGCTGGGTTTTAGTGGGTATTCTAGCAGAGCTAGCGAGTCCCACACTCCCGTTCGCAAATGTTCCTAGGTGACAGCATTGCCGCCACTTCACGCCGATCTTATGTAAGAAAGAGGTACTGGTACCCGGACACGCCGGCCCAATTCGTCTACAAGCACAGCGCTACCCTTAATTAAGCCTATATGACATTAAAACTCCACGTGGTTTATATAAATTATAAAGTGTTGTACCACGTCTAGGACGGAGTTCGCCTAAGGCAAAAAATAAACATTTGAACAGAAGATTAACGGCATCTAAGCGAGACAGCAACTAAGCTCTTTGTACCAAAATTGTTTCGTCAAGGTCGCCGACGAAAAATATAAGCTGGATATTTTAGATTAAGTCTGAATGTAGGATAACGAACTTAAGCCCTCTCGCTTATTTTGTTACCTCATTAAAGAATTTTTTTCCCTAGGCCTTCGTTTACAGACTTTTTCACGTTAAAGGGCGGTCCGCGAAATGTCCAAAATAAGAACGCTTTATTAAAGAACCGTTATTTGCCCAAAGCTGTATTTTTATTTCATCTATTTTATATACTAATAAGTTTAGAATGTCTATCTGTACGTTTGTTGTGGAATTAAGCTTCTTCCTCTATCTAGCGCCAGCTATCCAGGTCTAATACCAGTATTCACTTAGATTGTCGAGGATATGGCTGTGAGACGAGTTCAAATAACCGACTGACGTCTAACGTCATCCCCGAAACCCCCACAATCTCTAAAATCTCACGACAATAATATACCTCAGTGACATTAATCGACTCACCGTTTTACGTGCCATCCGACGCAAGGAGGAGGGCAGATATTTGAAAACCCAGTTCTTTTTTTACAGTTGTGCTAGAGCGTCCGTGTACCCGTCTACCCAGCGCCTGCACTTTGAATCGTATCAGTTTGGGAAACCTTAAAACTAGCAACTGGTCCCACAGAGATTTTATGCGAGGCATAAAATACCTTGCAACTCCCACGGTTATGGATTTTTGAAGATCGAGATGGTGTGGATTGAATTTGAAACTGTAACAGGCTTTACAATACTATGATATAATATCTTTTAATATATCTTGAAGTCGTTTTGAATGTCGGTTACATACAATACGTAAATAGTAAAGCCGCTTATTCCTTTTTTCCGTTATTCGGGTTCAGCCGGAAGGGCCTTGCTTCCGGAATATATTGTTTGTATCTATCGAAGCATTGAACAAGATTTAGTTCGGTTCTAGTTCAACTATATTTGTCTATAAAAGGAATATTTTTTTATGCCAAATATTCCCGCTTAACATATAGCCTCATATATATACAGGAAATACAGAATTACATTACACACGGACGTTTGTTCCTTAGGTAGACAAATTGATGCCCGTGTTATAGATAACAGACGCTTTTTATACATATTTTTTTTTGTAGAAACATTTAAATACATACATATATATAATGCACCCAGAGTCGAGGTGGGTTTGGAACGTTTTACGTGCCTTCCGAAACACGGAGGAGGTCGGATATCAATTATAAACCAGTGCTAGAATGGGTCACCCATCTATTACCCGGTCGCAGCAAGAGCAACTTAACCTAGCGATCGACTCAAATGCGGACCACTGATTAGGCCACGACCTCCTCACTCAAAGTTAGTTAACAAATGTTTATAATTATTTAGAATCTAACTCGTGTTCTTAGTGGTTCTTTTTAAGAACTACTTAAGTCTGTCGTCAACAATTATCTAATACAAGCAAGATTTATATTGTTTGATATAAATAAAATCACTTGGCAGCGAGTTGTCCCAATAAGTTATTACTAAAATTTCGTACAAACATTATCCGTAACCGGTTTAAACCGGTAAATCTCCGCGTAGAACATTTTGGGATAGCAATTTCTGAAAACGTACGATAATGAATTCCCGCTCAGCAATTTGTGCTAATTTCTAGCACCGATTCGGTTTTAATAACTTCTGTTCTAAAGGCAAATGCTAGCTGTTTGTGGTACAGGCTTCTATGAATTTGTAAATTAAACAAACCTTCTTGGTGTTAAAAAAGTCTATTTTAACGTTACGTTGGCAAGCATGATTTGTTTTTTTTTAATATAATAAGAGGCAAACGGGCACGCGGTTCATCTGAGAGCCTAACAACGCCCATGGACCTTCATGCCTCTGGCTGTATTGCTTACGAAAAATTATTGCAAAAATGCTAGCGACAACACTTATGTATATCTTAATAGATATTTTAAGCGCGTACTCAATAAAAAAATAACAGGAATTGGTACAAAAATTTTAAATCTTTTTCCAATAGACCCGGCCGGAAACCACGTAGCGGTAAAAATACGGCAGCAGTTCCTGGGACTCCTGTGGAATAGAAATCAGCCGAGGTTTTAATGCGTTTAAAGGATTTTAGAAATTTATTTCTCTGTGTTAATATTAGAGCCGTTTTGAATTATTTTTATTTTAGAACAATATACTAAGCGCTAATATTAATTTTTAAAATTATTTTTTACTAATTTGCAAATACGATTCCTATACCAGAAAATAAAATTAAAACATTTTTGTCCGTATTCGGCCTGTCTGTTTGTTCCGGGTAATCTCCGAAACGGCGTTACCGATTTGGATGGGACTTTCACTGGCAGATAGCTGATGTTACAAGGAGAAACATTTCTTTCTTTTCAATTTCAAAAGCTTGAATATATACACACATATATTTATTTATTCATACTTAATGTATATTTATAATCAAAATTATGTTTACACCTCAGATAGGCTTAGCTTTTTTTCTTAAATATTTTGTTGCACTTTTTTTTCTTGTACGTCCGTGGCCGAGCAGACAATGCTTTTAGAATTAACCTCACCAAGTTGTACAATTGTTTTTTTTTTTAATTCTGCAGTAAAGAGAATAAAAAAATATTGCCCACTTTTGGAAAAATAATTAGGGCTCCACAAAAAAAATGAGTACACGCAAAATTACTGATATTATCACATAAACAACCTCACAACACTGGGAAATAAAGCCGTATAAAGCCGCTACCACTTTGTCTCAATAGAGTTAAGCAGTTATAAAGCTTCAAAACTAATTAAAACAGACACGATTCAAAGAGAACGAATTAACTCAAGACTACTCCAAAACTTTGGTGGGAGCTTTCAGACTCAATCCATATCCTTTGTTCAATCCAAGCTATCAACAAGTAATTTGAAATTGCTCAAAAGTGCATCTAATAAGCTTTTACTTACATACTAATAAGAATCAATTAATCTATATATACTGGGACCAAGGGAGATAAGGATTCATTTAGAATCCTCATTTCCCTTGGTCTCGACATCACGACTGTTGGACCGATTTTGCTATTTCTTTTTTACTTAGATACTAATAAGAATCAATTAATCTATATATATCGGGACCAAGGCAAATTAGTATTCTATATGAAGCCTTCTTTCACTTGGTCCCGATATATATAGATTAAATTATTACGTGACACAAAGCTTCCTTTAGAATCCTTATTTCCCTTGGTCGCGGCATCACGACGACTGGACCGATTTCGCTAATTCTTTTCTTGTCATGTTTGTTATTGTCACGAGAAGGTTCTTATGGAAGAAACAAATTAAGAAATTTGTCACCACCATTTTGAACTATGTCTGATGTAACGAGGACGGTAACAGGGACGAGAACGGATTCGTTTTTTATAGTGTTTGTTATTGTTAAGAGGAGGATCCGTGTTTCGGAAGAAAAAAAAAAGGGTGGGTCCAGATTAATGTCACTTTGTTATATTAGTCGTGAGATTGTGGAGATTCCGAGGACTTCACACGGCAGTCGGTCATCTTAATTTGTCCCACAGCCATATGATCTGCAATTTAAGTAGACTTTCATACTAGACCGGGATTAGGAGGAAGGAGTAATATTAAGTGACTTTTATAAATATAACTTGCGTTATCAAAATTTTCAAATAAAAGCCTTTAATCGGAAACAATTGTAGACCACAAAAATGAACAGTCATGGATATAAACCTACGAGGGTAAATAGATAAAATTTGAAAACTCATTATAGAGTTGGTGCAAGTGGAAAATTCACAAGCTGACAAAATTACTTCCCGATTGCCGTGACTGACTTACAGTGCCTCGATACAATCCGCGGTTGAAAACCGTCAACCCAAGTTCCGCAATAGCCTTCTATGAATTTAGTTTCTTTGACTGGGGTTTAATGAGTTTTTGGAGCAAAACGTGTTCGAGATTATTACAATGACTGTTTTAACATAGTGATTTATCTGTCATTAAAATATACTTGTAATGGTATAAATTCATACTAAATGTATTGGTAGGAAGGCCGAGGAAGGGGTGGCGAGACGACTTGGACTCATTTGCAGGAAAGAAATGGATTCAAATGGCTCAGGAAAGGAAGGTTTGGTTGGGAAAGGGGGAGGCCTTTGCCCAGGAGTGGGACAGTATAGGCTAATTAAAAATGAATGAGTGTGCCTTACAAGGATAAGGAACAAAGGAAATAAAATGGCCAAAAGAGTGTCAAGACACGATTATATAGAAGGGTTTCGTATCTGATACGCTATAAACGTATTTGTTTAATAACTTTAAAATTTGTAGTCCGATATTGATCAGAATAAATTACCTAATGAGTTTTGAGAATGTTCTATCAACATGTAAAATTTCAAGTCTCTACGTCTAATAGTTTGGAAATACTAGGAGGGACCACCTTACGGGCAGATAGACGGACGGACGGACAGAACGAAATTATAAGGGTTCCTTGTAGTACTGAAGAACCCTAAAAAGACATCTTTACATAGAAACTTGTACGCTTAAATCTTTCAGACGACACAGCGGTTTCAAAACAGAGTGATTCAAGATTATGGTTTTTCAAATTCAAATGTCTTTATTGCGAATTTGGGTTTTTACAGCAGATCTTAAAACTAAAAATAGCAGCGACAGAAGATACTAATTAAACAATTATTTATGTGCGAACGTCGCACTTGGGATGGTTGTGTGGTCACTGGTTCTAGGTAAATTGACCTAAGACTGTATGTTGAAGTGTTTGATGGAGAAATGTATGTCAAACTTCGCGCAGGGTGATGGTAAGAGACAACCAAAAATTGCACTAAACTGCCGATGCACATTCGTCCCGAATGTGTCGTCGCCGAAGATGGAGTCCTTATAATATTAATATTATAAATAAAACTAAAATTAGCATACCTATTATCTATATTCTATTAGCTTCTTTAAGTAAATTAAAAGTTTGTTCCCTATTTAATAAATAAATCATTGAAATGATTGATTAAAAATAAAAAAGTTGTAAGCAATATAATATAAAATGTGGCTCTTTTAAAATTTGGCAAGATATCGTCATATTTTTTGTTTACTTTTTGTCTTAAGATGAATTTAATAAGGTATAAGCGTTTCTTTGAGAATTTTACTATGTACAGACGAAGCTTATTAACAATTTTATGTAGTTTTAAAATAATTCACCTTAAAACGCACGTCCTGGCCATTATTTGTATAATAATAAACAACAACCTTTTATAGATATTATCAATATCGAAACAAAGGCCTAAATCCCCAAACAAGCAGTATGAATATCTCCATTGTGAATCTCCTTCATTCATGCGATTCTTAATCACGCAAGCGCTGAATAGGCACTACAGGTAACCTATCAAAAATACGCATCAATACAAAGTAGAAAATTATTTGGTCGAGAAATTAATTGTCTCGAAAGCATTGATAAATCTAAGTTCGCATTAACATCCTTAAACTTTGGTCCCTGATTCCATTAACATCCTTAAACTTTGGACCCTGTTTCCATTAACATCCTTAAACTTTGGACCCTGATTCCATTAAAACATTTTTAAACTTCGGACCCCGATTCACTCAAATGTCGTAAAAGAATACTTCAGAATTTAGAATGTAGAAATTGAAGCAATAGTATTCCTCTCGCTACGTTTCCCGATTTGTATATCAACCGGTAAATATGACATCAAAGCGAGAGCTACACTTATAGAGATAGATTGGAGATCCATTGGAGAAGCCTATGTCTAGCAAATAAAGTCTAAATATTGAATGGAAACTTTGTTTACATCAAGTTACCTACGTATATAAGACTAGTACTCGTAAAGAAATGTCATTTACTAAGTTCCTGGAAAATGTAGCAATCAAAAAAGCCACCTAATAGAATAGGTAAACCTAAAAAATAGATATTAGTACGGTTTCGTGCATTACGCACAATTTATTGACATTTTCATTGTTTTCAAGATTAATGAATGTGTTTTATTTTTCTACGTCAGAAGACAACTAACGTTGATCGTAATTTGTTAAAAATCAGAAAATACTTTATAAACAAATCCGATTTAATCCGTACATACCTTAATTACCATGTCATATTACGTGTTAACATGTTTTTAGTAAATAAGCCTCTTTGTATAATTTATAATTCTCAAATACATACAAATTATATTATGTATGCAATAAAAATGAATCCAACAGAATGAAAATTTGATAAAAATAGTCTGGAGTTACTACAGGTCATAACAATCTAGTTGTGCCACTCCCATGACCTTATTTCGCTCTAAATGACCCCATAATATAACATCATTTCCCAATCTGCGTTAAAATAATTAGTACGAAAACCCATAAGGAAAATTGCAGTTTCCCGATGTTAATGTTAACTTAGCAATTTTATAGGGAAACATAATAATTACACAAACACGCGATAAAACACGCAATTTGTAAATGTAGTGTATGTGATTTTCTAGACATATTTCGCCCCGACATCGGAGTGCACTTCCAAATTCGCAACGAATATTCGCAATGCAAAGAAGGTTTCTTTAAGTATTCAATTTGAATTTAATCTATGTATATAAAAAATGAATCGCAAAATGTGTTGGTAAGCGCATAACTTAACAACGCCTGGACCAAATTAACCAATCCTTTTTTTAAAATGTTCGTTGAAGTCCAAGAATGGTTTTTATGGCGAGAAAAAATCGAATAATTGCCGGGAAAACCCTAAAAACAGCCCTTTTCTTTTTCCCATACAAACGTTTTATATCTAAAGCGGTACGATCTCGTAACGCGGAAATGGTGGCATTGTTGCTGGAAAAGCGAGCGCGTGTTGCAGCCGCTGACAACAGGGGGGACACGGCGCTGCATATAGCAATGCGGGCAAGGTCCAAGGTATGTCCTATAGAAAATTATTTCTTCTTCGTCTATTGTACGGCAATGTTGAAAGGTGTGGTGTGTCTACTAACATAGAGACGGTAGAACGAGTTACATGGTTATGACTGCCAATGTGAGACAAGAAGGCGCGGATCCACCGTGGTGAGCACAATGGGCATGTCGACAATTCTAATAGACTTGTGACATCACAGTTTCACAGTCTATTGAGATTGAAAGCCTCATAATATTATATCCAATACCATGTTTATAAAAAAGAATGCATGAAGGACATATATTTTATACTGAACTCCTTTGTAGGAATGAACTATATCTGTACTAATATATAAAGCTGAACGCAATTTCTCTGGGGAATCAATTACCAGCTTTGGTATTTCCGAAACGATACGACTTGGGGACCTTCAAGAATAGAGCACACTCATTCCTCAAAGGCCGTCATTACATCTGCGAGCCCTCTATTGTTTCATTTGTTCATGGGCATTTTTAGTCACTTTTGTAAATGCCGCCTGCTCGTTTACCCTTTGTTTTATAATAATAAACAAAATATCTGTTACTTTTTCGGAAATATGAGTAATGGCGAAAGTGATCACCTACGATACATTAACATTCATTAGGTTCTAATTTAACTGACAAAATAAAAAATAATTTGTTCATAATCAATCAATAATGACCTAAAGTGATACTTACTTAATGATACGATGATCCAGAACCGAGGTGTCTGGCGGAAAATGACCAGAAGAGCCGATCCCAAATAAAAATAGGAAAAAAGGCTAGGCTAGACAAAGATAATCAATCAATACGGTAAATGCGATAAATAAATGTTGTTATTTTCAGCAAATAGTGGAGATTCTCCTTCGGAATCCGAAGAACAGTCAACTCCTGTACAAACCGAACAAGAACAACGAGACCCCCTACAATATAGACATGAGCTACAACAAGACGATACTCGGTCAAATTTTCGGAGCACGCAAACTGAACACCAACGAGGACAATGAGAATATGCTCGGATACGAGCTGTACAGCGCCGCTTTAGCCGATATGCTGTCTGAACCCAGTTTGTCAGTCCCCATCACGGTTGGACTGTACGCAAGATGGGGCTCTGGAAAGTCCTTTTTACTTAATAAATTAAAAGGTAAGGCTAGTTTAGTGATTTGTGTCTTCAGTTTCATTTTCCAAAAGATGTTTTATTTAACTAAGGAGGAGAACCAGAGGAGGTCGTGGCCTAATCAGTGGTCGGCATTTGAGTTGATCGCTAGGTTAAGTTGCACTGCGGGTGATAGATGGGTGACCCATTCTATCACATACTATGTATTCGTATATTAATCTATACTAAGATATAAAGCTGAAGAGTTTGTTAGTTTACTTGAACGCGCTAATCTCAGTAAGTACTGGTCCTATTTTAAAAATTTTTTCAGTGTTAGATAGCCCATTTATCTAAGAAGGCTATAGGCTATGTATCATCACACTAAAATTTTTCACCTAATTTTACGCGGACGAAGTCGTGGGCATAGCTAGTATACATATATGTATACGCGGAACAGAATATGTTAAAGTTTTTTTAATCATTCCACCCTTTCCTTTCATAGAATTCGCCAGAACATACACAATTAGTGCGTAATATGTGTAGAAGTAAAGATTACATTCTGTATAAAATCAGAATTTACACAAATAAGTAGCTTTCATTTTGAAAGATACACACGCTTTTTCCAAATCGCGGCGACGAAAGTTACACGTGTGGCCCGAGTTAATGTTTACATTACAATATTTCTTAGCAATAATTTCAACACAAAGGGAGCTGAGTAAACATAAGTCGTTGCTGACCGATAAACGGTTTATCGCGACCGAGGTAATTCAAACATGGACTCGTATGTATGTAAATATGACGACTGGACACGTCCTGGTCTTATCGACAGTGTTCTTTGTGTACGGAATTTTATATGGACTGGTCGATTTGAATAAAAAATTAGTAGACTTCTGGTATTTCATGAAAGGGATAAAATGGATCGGGCTGGCGCAACCACTTCAGACGAAGGGGAGATCAATGCTCAATAGGAGGTTGATATGTTTGGGCAATGACGATTACCAAGAATTCTGATGGTATAGTTATCTAAGAGCGTTGGCAATCACTTAATACTGCCTGCCCATTTGGCCCTTATCACAACAAAATTGTTGAAATCGCAATTTTTGTCGATAACTTTTTGTTTGTTTTTAGATACTATTTAACGTATCTTCAAAGAAATTGAAGAAAAGACCCCAAAACTAAGATAAAAATTGTGTTTACCAATCTAAGTCTTTCTTATAAGAACACTAGCTGTACCCCGCGACATCGTCCGCATGGGCCAGCCTCATCAGTTGGGGGTTTCATAGATAGTTTACGACCGATTCGCAGACCTACCAAATATGCACAAAAATTTTCATAAAAATTGGTCCAGCCTCTTCGGAGCAGTTGGGCAACAAACATCGTGACTCGGGAATTTCATATAAAAACATTAGTGTTATATGAACACTCTTAGGTGTTAGATATATCTTTCCAAATCCTCCCCCAGTTAAGCGTAAAACTTGATTCAAGAATGGCTACGAAAATAAACTCACTTCGGTACATATCTTTAAGCTATGATGAAACTAGACAGACTCAGTTGCGGGCATAAATACGAATAAGGGCTTACATAAATAAAATATTATCACTCCCGAGCGAGTTGATGTATTATGATGAATCAAATAACCACCGTAGACCGCATCTACACTTTATCAAGTGTGACTGCGGTCAAGCGCTTGCCTATCTCCAATAAAAAAAAATAATAAAAAAAGCTAAACCGATTGCGCTAACTGTTTTTTTCTATTTGTTAATGTCAGGAGCACTACACGTTAAAAACACGCTTATTCGTAATGGGTACTATGCTATCGAAGACTATATTAAAGATAAAACTGCTTGGAGCTGAGTCGCTCCAGCTTTGCACTTGATAGTTAACATGCAAATGAAAACTCATTTCTGTAAAAACTATTTTTTTAAAGGAGTGGCTGACGAGTTTCTTGCTGATTGTTCTCGTGGCTCGCCTCTTCCGCATCAGTGGTAGCTTTTAAAATATTTGCCGGTTCAAAAGAGCTTGTAAAAGTCTACTTCAATAAAACAACTTTTAATTGGGACAGTGAGACAATAATGCTGGGAGCCACTGCTCATGCAAACATATAACGGCACCATTAGCATACATATATGTATATGCTTCCAAAGAAATTAGAAGAATTATTGTCTAATTTGTAAAGTCTATGGTTGTTCGGTAGTGATTTGGTTATAATTATAAACAACTATATGTACACACGTATATTTACAAAACATAAAAACACATTAAAATAGTAGGTAAAAGAGATAGTTAAATTATATGCAACAGAAAGTTACAAAAAGAAAATTGAAAAAAATTGCATTTTTTTACGTGGGGAAACTCGGCACGGGTACCCATCCGCCACAAGGGCCGACGTAGGGTGATGTCGGACTCCACCTAATGGTAGTTCCTCCTTACTACTACGCGGCGGAGATATGGGAACGGTCTTGGCCCAGAACATATAGTAATATAATTAGGCCGAAAACAGCCGCGTTCACTCACAATCGCCCTTCACAGTTAAGCGTATTATTAAATCAAATATTGTTCCACGAAACCGCGCCTCGTCGGCTCCCAACTTATCTGAAATAAGAATCTGCTTATAACAATACGGGCCTCATTATACTAGGAAATACCGGTCGCTAGCACCGTCCGAAATCATCTTATTTATTCTATGGCGTGCTATACAATTTTTAGGGTTCCGTAGTCTTACAAGGAACCTAGTTTCGCTCTTATCGTCCGTCCGTCTGTCTGTCCGCCCACGAGGTTGATGTCGAGTCTTGAAATTCTCCTTATTTATAATACACGCATGTTATTATGATAATTATTTTGATTGAAATCGGACAACAACTTTTGAAGTTATTTAACAAATACCTTTATCACGTATCAAATACGGAACCCCTCTATATAAGCGTGTCGAGACACGCTCTTGGCCGTTTTTATTATATATGTATTACACTGTGGGGCAATTTAGTTAAAAAATAACAGGCCCAGAACATATAGTAATATAATTAGGCCGAAAACAGCCGCGTTCACTCACAATCGCCCTGGAACCCCCACGATCTCTACAACCTTACGACTAATATCACAAAGTGACATTAATCGGGTACCACTGTTTTACGTGCCCTCCGAAACACGGAGGATATCAAATATAAACCAGAGCTAGAATGAGTCACCAATCTATCACCCGGTCGCAACAAGAGCGACTTAACCTAGCGATCGACTCAAATACCGACTACTGATTAGGCCACTACCTAGGCCTCGACGTTTTATTTTACATATCTTAACAAAATTATAAGGCACTAGTATCAATCCCTAACGTTGCCAATTAGGACTTCGGAATTTTAACGGGATTCATTTACCAACAAACAAAAAAGGAACAATAAATAAGCCTTGATAAATTAGATTGTCTCCGTACTCCAAATATGCTTTGATTCCACTGATTTTGCGTAATTGATTAATAAAATCATCCAAATATGTAAACTCGAAATTGTTATATTAGTAGGGGTATTTGACTTTATGTCCCATTTAACTACCATAAGACCGCTTTATAGTATTATTTTCGCTTTTAGTTTAAAGTGTATAAGTTGTTCTTATGTTGCAGTTGTCCATGGGCGTCGGTAGTCACTTAAGAGTACCGTCTGCTCGTTTGCCCCTTGTTTTATTAAAAAAAAATTAAAGAGATTACACGGGTGTTCGAAAAAACTCGAACCTTTACTATATTTGTAATATCTGGAAATAAACAATAAATATAATAATAAATCACGTAACATTAATCCCCTTTATTAACTTTGCTATAATTTACGTATGTTGTATAAAACATACAATAAAGAGAATTTTATCCATCTATTTGCTGAATAAATTCTGTTTATTCTCGTAATCTCAAAATGTGAAAAGCAATAGAATATTTGAATAATAACTGAAATATGATTTCACGTGAATTTCGTGCGAGAACAAATATCAGGTAAACATGTTTGTCCCTGTTCATATGAGGGACTGACTTGAATATAAAATGTGATGCAGTTACGTTAGGCAAGACTTCATCGATAAAACAAAATACCTATGAAATCTTTCATATTATTACTTTTTGTCATAGGCTCCTGACCGCCAAAATTTCATTTTGTAGTGTAAGTAGAGAAACCTTCAAATCCTTTATAGGAAATTTATGTTGTGCTATAAAGAAAAAAACAAAAATTTTAATTATTTGTACAACGACATTGTTATATTATGTATTCGACAATGAATATATATACTGTCGTCATAACATCGCTTTGACGCCATCTTATAGTAAAATATATACATGTGTGTGTAAATCATTTGGCATAGGCGTGTGTGAGGTTTTATTTTAATAATTTAATACGTCCATAATGTATATTTCATAAAAATATATTACCATTCGCAAACCAACTATCATTTTGCCAAATTTCATATACCTTCGTGCAATTTTCGTAAATGTTGTACTGAAATTTGAATGTCACTTTGTGATATTAGTCGTAAGGTTGTAGAGATCGTGGGGGTCCCGAGGATGACGTCAGATGGCAATCGGTCATCTTAACTCGCCCCACAGCCAAATACTTTGCAATCTAATCGGAATATAGTTATTATTCGGGATGACGCTAGGAAGAAGAAGAATAAGAAGCATGATAGGCAAACTAGAAGCATGAATAAACTTGTTACTCCGTTTCTGCGTTTAATTAGGGTACAGAAACAGTTTGTGGGCGCGAGTATACGTTTCTATAAAAAAATCCCTTATTAAAATTGTCTATGGTTAAATTTAAACAACATGTTAAAAGCACGCTTATTCGTAAGGCGTATTATACGGTCGAAGACTATATTAAGGCTAAAACTGCTTGGAATTGAATAACTCTTGTTTTTTACTTTATAGTTAACATGCAGACATGTATTAAACTCAATTTTGTAAGCACTATTTTTAATGGAGTGGCTAACGAGATTCTTGCTGATTCTCCTCATGGCTCAGCTCTTCCGAATCAGTGGAAACTTTTAAAATATTTGACGATTCAAAAGTGCTTGTTAATGTCTACTTGAATAAAATATCATTTGAATTTGAATAAGACATAACTTATATCTGAAGGAAGAAGCCCACGGTTCTGTGTAGAATCTCATATCATTTACACCTGCATACTTATAGAGTTATAACTGTGACCCATGGGCAGGCGCCAGGTGAGAAATGTGATTAAATTTATATATTGTTAGAGTAGCTTTCGGTCGCGCCTGCGCAGTAGCGGATATGTGAACTGCGCATGAACAAGTTGTAGGATAAAAGTCGGTGCATCTTTAGAATCGCGATCATTCTAAATAGATCATTCTTAGAGATCATTTTGTAATAAATCGTCACTAGTCGCTGACGAGATAATTAGTTTGTGTTTGTGATATTTTTCTAACCGCGTTGTTTAATTAATTTCTTTTTGGTTAAATTATTGTGAGGACGTTATATTTAACCTTATTATGTAGCTGGTTATTTATTTTTATAATTGAAATAGGATCGAATCTGCAAGAATATACTATATAACTCGCGGACTTGGCAGACGTTGTCCTGTCCGAGCGTAAAAATCGATAAAAAGATAACCTATTAATAATATACACCTTTGTATTACTATTTCATTTAGTCAGAGACGAATTTCTCAGCATTCCATGGATACACCGGGTTACTTACTATTTACTACATTCTATTATCCAATAATATTATTTATTATATTTACGTTTCCATTCCCGTTCCGTATATTAGTATAGATAAATAACCTAGATACCGACTGCAGCGCCATCTGCTGGACTTGTTTGTGAATATAAAGCATCCAGGGCGTCGCCCAAAAGCATATAAAAATTCATTCAAATCAACCCAGCCGTTTAGAAGGATTTCAATGACGTACACAAGTGTTTGTCCTCTCTTGTTCAATCTCGCATATTAACGTACTTCGATAACCTGAATAGACGCCACGACAACGCGTCCATTGAACGCTTGGTAATCCAGGGTAGAGTGGAAGGCTCTAGGTCTCCAGGTAGATCCCGCATGCGATGGACCGATAGAGTTAAGGCACCTTTGGACGTTCCTTTGCACGAGGACGTGAGAAGGGTAAATAATAGAGGGATTTTTATACATTAAGATAAATAGAAAAATGTTAAGCTTCGTCATGTAAATGCAGCTTCCGTAAAAACCAGGAAATTTTAAATTTGTGCAGACGAAGCCGAACCGAAGAAGTCGTACGAATATGCAATAGCTGATTCGTGCGACGTCTGTATACCTACTAATATAATAGTGTGCTGTTTTACCGACACAGTGATCTTAAATTCAAACCTTGGGCGGCGAATGCTGTTTCGTACTGATTACAGGAAAACTTTCTGGATACAAGCCAAGTGGTTCTCGATCATGCAGTACGCAGAGATCACGCTAGATGGCGCTGTACTTATTGTGAAATCTTCCAACCTTTTTCATAAATCTCTCACGAAATATCGTTTTTTCGCTTGGTGCTGTAAGAAATATGGGACCGGCTGTCGTTCTGTTTGTAACGAATGATAGAATAATAAATGCTTTGACGTCAGCGAAACGTTTTTTATTAGTTTATCTTTTCAACACCCGGTACGAGCTGTTTTGGATAGATGGCGGCTGATTTCTGTATCATATAAATCTATTTATTCCTTACTCGAATCAACTTAAAGTCTCAGTAGCTCAACGGTTATAAGGACGGATTTAACACCGGTGACAACTACCCAGATGAGTCGGGAGATTGAACTAAGTACCTTACAGATTTCGGTCCATCCCATTAATTGTTGAGCTCTCTAAGCTCTAGATCTTTTAAAATAAAGGCACATACAGCTTTTTTCACATACAGCTTTTTATTATGTGTGCCATTTTCGAGTAATTGGTTTCACCTTAAGATTTTCAAACTATTAGATGCAGAGAACATTTTCCGTGTTACTAGGACATGCTTAAACACATTAGGAATATGATTTTGAGCGAAATCGGAAATCTTTATCGCGTACCAGATGTTTGAATATTTGTAAATTGATAATTATAAATAAATGTATCTGGTAGATATGTATAAACTTAAAAAAATAATCTGAATATGTACGAATAAGAAAATGTAAAAATATAATAAAAAAATTGTTAATCTGAGATGCCTCAAAGTAGTGCTCCCATTGCTTTCGTAAATTTACTACGGTAACTTTAATGCCGGAGCCAGACATAGCATTTGAATGATCATTTAAATGATTATGTTGTGTGGTCGGGGACTTTGTGTAGCTGCGCAAAGTTTTGTAGTACTTTGTAGTCTTCAAGGACAAAAATGTACAAACACCAGTCAGGATCAGTCCGTCCGACGGCGTCCACGATCGAAGACGCCGCCATACCGTTCCTGTATCATCTGTCCGTAAAACCAGTAGTTACTGAGATTATCGCGTTCAAGTAAACAAACAAACTCTTAAGCTTTATATATTAGTATAGTTAATTTCTTAACTAAATCAATGTGACAAGTTGGATTTACGTAGGAGTAAAATGTTCGTGCTAGGCTGACAGCGGACCTCTGGCTTCAACGCGGGTGGCATTGGATGATTAAATTAAAGAAACTTACCCTACTTTATCGATCACAGTATTTTCCAATCCTTCCGCTTCTATATTGTTCGCTTCAAAATTAAATCCATCTTTTTTTATCTCTATAGCATCGATTGCTACTTTGTCTAAAACGTTAATGCCAAGCTCGGGAATTCCTTTGACAAAACTCTTTAAGACCAAACGGGCTTTTGCGGTTAGGCATGCTGAATCTTGCAACATACATTTTCCATGTGGCAGCAACGGTGCTGAAATCAGAAACGAAATGGTTTTTTGATCGGGATCATAAAATATGGTTCACGAGGTACAAACAACGTGACTGGTGACACTTAGAATATTTAAGAAGAGTACTTAGTAATCGAGTCTCGTTATAAGTATATAATAAAAGCGGGTACTTAATTTTTGAGCAAATTTCCTTCAAATTAGACGAAGTGTGGCCTTACCTTGTGTGGTTAATTTGCTGTTCGAAAAAGTTAGTCCGTAAATGAATCTCCCAGCGTATAAAAACTGGTCGATTACAAAAAAGATTTAATGACGGCTGTCAGTCGAAATTAAAGGCAATATTGATAATAAATAAAATTATAATTCAGTTCATTTTGATTTATGTTTGCCTATACTTATTAAACAAATTAGTAGTATTCGATTGAGTGAAATAGGTGCTTGGTTTGTAATGCCTGTTTAAGACAGGCCAGACCTAAAGTATGAAGGGAATTCAGATGGAAAACGTCGACGCTAGTATGTCCATGCGATCCGTATATAATTAGACAATTTTCTTTTAATCTCACGTAGGATTACAGTTCAAATTGATATTTATATTTAATGGTCTTCCAGTATCCTAAGTGACTCACCAATCGGCCTATATATTAGTCATGTATACATACATATTGATGCGATGTTACTTGGCATTTTTTTAGTTTACCGCTTATAATTTTTATTGTTAATTAAAGGGGCAAGCAAGGGGCAAACGAGCAGGCAGTTCATCACCTAAGTGACTACCAACGCCCTTGGACATCTGCACCACCAAAAGGTACGCAGATGCGTTGCCAGCCTTTAAAGAGGGGTGGAGGCCACCGGGAACTCTTTTAAACCGACCGAAACGCGACAACAATACCATCACTTGACGTGACAGCATTGCCGCCACTTCACGTCGATCTTATGTGAGAAAGAGGTAGCAATGGATGCCAATATAGTCCAGAGATTTCGTTCTGATTTCCTAATGCCGGAGCCAGACATATATAATGATCATGTAACCGGGGACTTGGTGCAGTTGCCCAAAATTCAAGGACAAAAATGTACAAACACTTTGAACTATGTCTGGCTCCGACATAACGTTAACTATTTCGAAATTTTAAATACAATACCTATAGAGTGCGAACCACAAAAGTTTCTAGCTATTTGTCTCTGTACCAACACTACCAACACTGTCCATTCCCCATGACTGCTCAATGGCCACTGCCCATAGCTGAACAAAATAGAGCATTCTTTGAGTGCGTTTAAGGCAATGCTGACAAATTGTTCGCCCTTGTTTATAGCTCTATGTGACTGTATAATGGTGGCACAGGAAACATTCGACTAATATATTATACTTAACAGAGCTCTTATTTACTATTAGCTGTTTCCCGCGATTACATCTGCGTAAAACTAAACCTGCGAACGCCCTAAGACCTCCTTAATCTGGCCTTATCGAAAAATTCGTCCCTAGGAGATTTTTACTAACTATAAATCGTACCAAATTTAATCTTTGTACGTCGCACGGTTTTCGAGATCTCATGATAGGTCACTTTTGGCTTTATTAGATTTATAAATGTTTACTAAAGCTATTTGTAACATACATTAGAATAAAGGAAAGATTTTAGTAATTTCTCAAAGGCCTGCAACGTTTTAGGAGCTTTCTGCGTATGTACTTGTCCATGGGCGTCGGTAGTCACTTAGGTGTACGGCCTACATGTTGCCACTTGTTTTATATATAAATATGTTACAGATAGTAGTTTGTTATGAACCCAAGTTAGGTGAGCCTGAGAAACACGTGGGTCACATGTAGTGCACGCTCGGACACCGCTTTGCACCCATTAAAGGGCACGCCAAGTATCCATGTCCCACTGACTATTTAAAATCCATTCCCATATTAGGGCTCCTCTGTCATAACTGTGCGGAGCGGCACCGCACCTTAACTGCTTGTTTCTAAAAACTGGACCCTAGAAAGTTTTCCTTATGTGACCTTCCTGCTAACCCCCATTGATAACGGTGGCGCAATTAGAAGTGGCTGTCTGTGGGGGTGATAAAAACTGGTGGTCCGCTCTACTGGGGCACACAGTTAGTTTTGCGTACGGTTCTTACGATGCTATAGTAGTAACGGTGTATCCTTTTGTGATATATGTCAGAAAGATGAGGAAAAAGACCGCAAGAAGTTGTTCGAGCGCTTTGGCTGAAGCTATTTTTTATTGTGAAGTAACTGACATTGACTTCGTTGCTAAATGAACTTCTGATTCAGATATGTCTCACTTATATGGCTCACTGCTGCATCTTTTTGGTAATGTAAATTTTAGAGAGATTATTCTTTATCATGCACCATAAGAACCAAATTTTCACTGCCAAATGGACCATCCGATGGCCCAATCTCGGCATTAAAGACCGGAAACGCATCTGCTAGCCTCCTGGTGGTGCAGATAATCATGGGCGTCGGTAGTCACTTGCGTGAACTGCCTGCTCCTTTGTCCCTTGTAACATAAAAAAAATATTATATGCTTTGAAGACCGGTTTTATATTTAGGGCGTAACGCATTAAGTAACTAACAAACAATCTCACTTTTTTAATATGCAAACAACAAATACTAATTGGGTAGAAAGTTTATTTGAGTGACTGCCGACGCCCATGGACAGCTTGCAGATGCGTTGCCGGCCTTTTTGAGACTCGTGTCTTATAAAGGCCGGCAACGGCAATGGTCGTTCTTGTTGGTCCTTAAATCGTATTTGCACATCATTATACTCGAAAAAAAGGATTATGAACAAACGAACACATTTTTAACATGGACACCCTCTTTTCGCAGAATAAGCTTGTAACAACTTGACGTTAGAAATCTAAAGTAAAGGTCCCATCACACAATAAATTCCATTGCATTCGCCACTTATCATCATTACGTTAAAATAAACAATGTTGAGTTATACCAGTTGTCATTAAGCCGGTTTTGATAAGGTTATTGCGTAATTAATGCCATCATTAAGATACAGTTTGCAATCAAAGCAATATTGAGTTCAGTACTGCAATGATCAATAAATCATTGATAAATGTGTCGTAACCGCCCTTGACGGAGCTATTCTTAGACAGGATAACAGTTATAGAATTTTTTAATTTTCATTATTTACATATTTCTATATTAAAAATTTCTTATCTTTCTACTGTTATTAAAAAAAAAAACGGATACAAAAAAGGTTGCTTGGAGCTCAGCACGAACATTTTGATCCCAAGTAAGTTGACGAATTGACTTAACTTAGCATAAAAATGTTCGTGCTAGGCCCACTGATAAGCCTCAACAGCTCAACGGTAGAAGGAATGTACTGAAATCTGGAAGGTATCCGGTTCGAATCCCGAAGACGCACTAATATCGCACCTACTCCTAGTACACGCTTTAAATTTAAGCTTATTAGGCGGGCATACGGACATATAAGACATACCTAAAAGGATACGTTGAAGGCATCCTTTTTAGGATACAATTTTAGGATACCTTAAAAGGATATAGTAGTACTTAGTATTACTTTAATTTCGAAGTAGACCTGATACATGTGACGCGCCTTATCGTATGTCTTAATAGGCTGGTATCCTTCGTTGCACAAGCGTCTCGTCAATTGAGGAGTTGCATCACAAATTGTCGATCTGCGGCGTTTTGACATACTTTGTCGCGCTAAGGCCGTCTCGTATGTGCTCATTTTGATGTGGCCTCTTAATTTCGCTGTTAAAAGTGTACTATAATTTGAAAACGACATATTTCTTGCTACTTATTTTAATAATTAATACGGCCTTTTTAATAATATTACTGGCTTTTGTAATTAAAAACAATAAATCACAAACATAATTATTCTATAAAGAAGTGAAACCAAATAAATTTATAGACACTTTAAACGTAGAATTTATTCCAACATACGAACATTCTTTGACGAGGAATTATAAGATTTTATTTTTGCAACGGTATCGTTTCTTACACATTTTATTTGTATCGTATTTTTAAAATTCAGCTGCTTTCCCTTTATTTAATTTTATGAAACTATGTCTGCAATACAAAGATTTCTAAATACTGTACCAAATATATTTGACCCACCTGTTTAATTCCTCCTTCGTTGACTTCACTTCTCTATCATCAACTCTCGGTTCATTTTCATTTCCAACACTAGCCACTTTATCGTCGACTGTGAGGACCTTCATTTTCGCCTCAGCAAAATTCAATGTCAATTCACTTCACTCTTCAAATAAAACCTCTCCACTTCACTTTAATGGAGAAAATCAATTTTGAATTCCAAAGCTTTTAATTTTTTTTTTTGTAGCCGTAAATTTTTAATAGAGCCCTTTCTTTTGTTCGATTGAGTCCATTAATTTTTTTCGTTGCGTGAACAATATCGATCTTCGTTTCGATGGAGGCGATACGAATTCGCCTTCGTGCTCCAACGGGCACTGAGCGCCTACTAAACTGAAAGACTGAAATTCTGGTCACCTGTGATTGCTACGCCTGCAATATCCGGCATTCCGAAGCTATTCTCGTACTACGGTGACTTATTTTGTTTACAATGCGAGAATCGCTGTTTTTGGTGCCCTAACGAGGTTTATTTATGGTTTTTGAGGGGAAATAAAATGAATTTATCATGATTTCCAAATTGAATATACCCGCTTGTGCATACATTTTATTTTCACTTATTTTGTATTACTTTAGTTTTTGTTATCCTCTTTGTGTTTATTTGTACAATAGAGAAATCAATGAAATAAACTTATTTTAATGTTTCCCCTGCTTATTTAAATAGACCTTTTATATGTTTTTCTACAGATATTAAAAGAAAGAGACCAAGATGTAAGAAGAAAATAACAAGAATTGTACGTCAATTTTTGAAGTCTCACAAGAAAGAAAAACAAGCATAATTCTATTTGATACAAGAGGACCCGGCAGTCGTTATCCAGCACGTTAGGTTACTACTATTGGGTATATATATATATATATATATATATATATACATTAATTTAGCTGTATTATAATTATATAAACCAAGGATTACAAATCGTACTGATGTTATTTAGTTTATAACTTATGGTCAACATTGTTATCAGAAAATGTCAGGATTTTTCCTATTTACTGAACACTATTAAATATTAAAAGAAAACCACATAATATATTCATAATTTATATCTTATGTTCCATTCTGGTTTATATATAACTGTCAAGTTTCATCGAAGAAGGTGAAAACTCAATGGACACTGAGGGAGAAGGGGAGCCTCTCAATCCCAATGAAATAGAGCTGGTGTTCAAACCTCATCCGACAGAGATGACTGGAGATAATCAACTCATGAGAGCATTACGAGACAGTTCAGTGCGGTATTTGAAAACTACTGCTAATGCTTCAGGTATAACATTTATTATTGCAATTCAAATTCTCACTTTTCTGTCTTAATCTAATACTAAAGATTACCGGCAGGTCGTAATTCAGTTTAAATCTTAAGATTTGCGTCCAAATTTAAAATTATTTACAAAATTTTATGCTAATGCTTCAGGTATAACATATATTAATGCAATTCAAATTCTCACTTTTCTGTCTTAGTCTAATACTAAAGATTGCCGGCTGGTCGTAATTCAGTTTAAATCTTTAGATTTGCGTCCAAATTGAAAACTATTTACAAAATTTTAATTCATCTTACAACCTTGTTAAATTTGGCATTATTATACTGTTGCATAGCTACATCTCGATACTATCTTAAAGTAAAATTTATGTGCATTGTGTATGTATATGTGTGCGCATTGGTGTATATGTAGTTTTATTTTAATAATTTAATCAATCTATAAATCATATTTTATGAAATAGGGCATTTACACACTCTCCTCTGTATAAACCTACTAAGCTTAAATTAAAAGCTGTATTAGAAGTGGGTACAACTATCCCCAATGGCAGTGGGGTTTGAACCGGGCACCTTGCGAATTTCAGTCCATACCTTATATTGTTGAGCTATTGAGGCTCAAATTAATCAAGTTTATTTCAATATACAGGTAATATTCCTTTTTTAACTGTAAATGATTAACCTTTAAAAAATCAATAATAATTATATGAATGCAAAATGTGCGGCCACACACTATCCTTTTTTATTGTACAAAGTAAACAAAATTAAATATTGATTGAAACAATTTTCCAGTGGACCACCTGAGCAAGTACTTAGCAATGCGTCTTACTTTGGATTTGGATGCAGAACTGCCAGAAGCGTATCGTCTACTTAACTTTTGCATCTATGTTGCGCCCACACCGGGCCAATTTGTGCCACTGGCTGGTTCACAAACATTGAGGCAAATAAATGATAAATTCTGGAAGGTAAAAATTATTTATCAAATATTTTTTATATCAAATATAGATATAAATGATAAATTCGGAAATGTAAAAGTGAGTTCTTAAATTTTTATTTTTGTAACATTATCCATAGGGATTAATTTAATTATACATATAGATGTATAATTATTTATATTCTCAAGGACATTGAATAAACAATGTCCTTGAAGCACCTTCTTCTATTAATCTATGAAATTAACACTTAACAATGTCTGAAGAGTTCCTAGAAAAGAAAAATATGTAAAATGCCTATATTTCTCAATTTTTATGACTGCATTATATTAACAAAAATGAACACTGCAATTTTTACAAGAATTATTTTTAAATGTGGAATGTAATTATTATTCTTAACTTATAAGTATATCTGGACTAACATCTAATCTTTATTTTGCATTATTTCAAAATGATATTTGTAATGATATTTTTGGCAGTACCCTGATTACTATTGTATGGAACCCAGTTTAGGAATCCCTGCCGTAGGTATCTGTTTGGTGTTACCCTACCAAACTAGTTCTCTATTTAAAAAATTAAAATTATTGTAGGAAAGGTGCAGTGCATTGAAATAAAAATGAATGATTTGTGTCCCAAACACTCCCCCCAAAACAGGTGTTATTCTATTTATTTTATTTCTAAAGTCAAATATATTTTCAGGTCAATAAACCACTGGAGATGTACTACTCATGGAAGAAAACCTAGAAGTAAATTTCATTTTAGTTATAATTTTGTAACTAAAATGGTAAAATGTGGTCTATGTCAGTTAAAGCAATTATTCAAATTTAAAAATGAGTTATGGACTCTTTTTTTACGTGATAATATGTTGGATAACGGAAAAAACACTAATTAAAAATTAATTATAGTTTTAAGTACATTTATTGTGTCAAAAATTGCATTGAAAACTTAGTCAAGCAAAAGACATATTTTAACTCAACAATAAGAATATCAAATCTTTGATTAGATTCAAAATTATCTATTTAATTTTTTTTTTTCAAGTAAGCAAATACTGAATCATCTACAAATTACAACTTGATGGGTTTTAGAATACTTAGTTACATATGAGAATTTACAAATAAGTTGTTAAAAAATATTACTAATCCATAAACTTATTGTGTAAATTGTTTGCATTTGTATGCAATTTTAAACTTTTTAATGTTAAAATTAGTAAAGATAATAATGGGTTTACTGTTAGAATGGCCAGATGTGTATATATGTCTATTAATAGAACACAGATTCTAATTTATGATTTAAACCTTAAGAGAGGCATGTCTCAGTTTTAAGGTGTACTTTAAATAATCTTTTGTCAGAAAAATTGTCCTAATAAGTGTTAAATGTATTGTACACAAATAAAAAATCATATATGTACATGTTTACAATTTATTTTAAAATTCAACATAAAATTGATTGATGTTTTAGACTATTGACATTATTTGGATGGCAAATTCTCTTAAATTAAATACATTTATACAATTGTATATATTATAATTCAACTCTTAAATAAATTATTAGAGGAATGTACAAGATTTGTGCAATTATTATTAAATGATATTAAAATTTGTTTTTATTTTTTTTATTTTCCTAAAATGGTAAGTTTAAGTGTAAAGTTACCAAACTCATCATTATAATATAGATATTCCCCTAAAAATTACAGTACTGCATTAAATTGTCTT
>JANCMC010050420.1:9715901-9734957 GCA_024363005.1 Charaxes varanes | reverse complement strand
TAAGTGTAAAGTTACCAAACTCATCATTATAATATAGATATTCCCCTAAAAATTACAGTACTGCATTAAATTGTCTTACAATTTTGAATACCTACTACTGTAAAAAAATCTTGTGAGCAGATAATTTTGAAGGGAAATTCTATTTAAAAAAAAAAGAAAAAATCTAGCATGCAAATAATTTATTTCTTAATCAAAAATATAATCTTGTAAAAACGCGTTTACATTATATTAAAAAAACAGGTACTTCAATGTACAAGGTAACTGAGAAGTAATTAGGTATTAAACTAAGGGCAGAATAGTAATAAGAATACATTAGTTTCAGACTGATGGTAAAAAACGAAATTGCGTAGGCGCGAAATACAAAATCCTCTAAAAATTGCAAGGCACGTATTGTATTATTAGTGTTGGTTGGATGGTATAAATCGTATTCTAAACGCATTATATTCCCGCCTTAGTGCCTTTGTTACTTCTAATTTAAGACATTTTAAAACTTCCACCATTTCGTCTTTGTTTTCAGAGTCACGCGCAATTGCTAATCTTTCCATTGTAGCAAGATCTAATTCTTCTATCCTTTCAGCTGCATCCATTAAACGATCGTATTCTCTTAGGTAGTTACGAAAGGATGACGTGCTTTCAGCGTCTACATTGTAATTGATAAGTCGCTCTGTATTTTCCCAAAGATCCAATGTTCGGCGACCGTGTTTCATGTTGCTAGAAAACATGAAATTTCTAAAAAGGCGTCGTCCCTTATCATCATTAAGAACATTTTCAATTTTGTCTGTAAAACGATCCAAATCAGATTTTGTTACCCCTTCAAGATCATCACAACCGCATACAGCAAAACAGTTATCCATTATATTACCATTTAGAATACATTATAATTGGTCCTGTTTGACATATCGATTGAGATAAGACACCACAACACTTTTTTACTCCATACATTTCTAAATTATTAATTATTTAATTTTATTCACGTTATAAATAGCACTTTCATGTCAGTCGATCAGATTTCTAAATTCTGATTCACTTTACAGTTGATCTACGAAAGTGAGGTTAAGTTCCACAGAAAAGTTTTACATCACTAAGATACGACTAAACCGAATCGTTTTCGAACGCAAATAAACTTTGCCCGTAAGTATTCCGTACGCTAAATTCGTGTCGTTTCATTCTTGAAAAGTAGGAAGTTACGAGTACGCAAGCGCCTAGCATTTGGATCGATAGAATACAAATTACAATACCCTTTAAGCCAATACCTTCTAAAATCTACAAGTTTAAAAACAACAACGACTGTCTTAGATTATTAGAAAATATAACAATCTTATAAAATAAATATGAAGTGAATAAAATGTCAAGACTATGTTCTTCACGTCAGGTGAAAAAAAATGACCTTGAGCGTCGTACCGCGTATATAATTATACATTCATGGAGGTTTCGTAAGGGAGAACAATGGTAGAGTTTGTTGAAGCGAGCTTGACATCGTAAGATCCAACCGATTATATTAATATTCTATTTTACTCTAAATCCTTATACTAGGCAAATAAATACAGTCAATTTCGACCTTTAAATAAATCGCATAGGTTTTCTTCATTTACTAACAGTTATCCTAAAAAGTGAAAGATTGCTGACTAATTTCTAGATTGGCACAATTATATTACCTAATGTTAATACTTACTAACTACCTTACTGGGGTGGCTCAGCAACCCAAAATGATTTTTGCCAAATATGGGCCTCCAACAAGATTTCGCACTGACTGTTGCCAAGCGCCGGCCCAGAGATTGTGCAGATCTGCGTATACGACGTCATACCAGCGATACCTGGACCGTCCAGATCGTCATCGTCGGCCAATTTATTGCCCCAGATATACCTTCTTCACGCCGCAATCATCACTTATTATCACGACGTGGCCAAGCTAACGCAGACGTCGTGCCTTGGTTTCACCGATATGTTAGGATTATAATATAAAAATTGTGCCGATGTTAGGCAAGATCGTTTTATTTAAACTAGTTTATTGTTCTACGCATCTGTCGATCTACAATCTACAGAGATACGTCCGTAGACGTCGGCAAATGCATCCACAGATAGATCACTACAAACCGCCCACATTAATCGATCACGATCAGTCTGTGTTCGGCGACACGTACGCACGTAATCGTAGGTGCGGCAGCTATTTATTTATTTAGTACTTTTAAGTATTATTTTAGTGTGCATCGTAGTAGTCATAAAAAATGGAGAATACGGTGGTGGATCTACACATAGAAACCGAACAAATTAAGTGAAAAAACGTATTATTCAAAATATAATATTATAACCATATTGTCAACTTATACATTACACCATGTTTTACGCAGGACTAGCATGGAAAACCAGCTTGCAAAACTTTATGCGGAGCCATAAGGAGAATTTAATAATTTTGTTCGAATGTTTTGCAGCGATTTTGCATACCTTCGACAAAGAGTAAAATATCGCCAACGACTGCTATAATGGATACCGGTTGGAGGGATGCAGTACCAGTGAAAGTGCGACAGGCTGTAACATCAAGATACTACTGAAGAGACTACTGAAGATAGCTATAGAAGCTTGCACTAAATGTTTAAAATTTCAAGCCAAGTCATATATATCGTTGTTCATAGAGTATGTTTAGCGTCTCAAAACGTGTTAATAAACTGAGTTAAAATAAGTTGTGGCCAGCATTGCTAGATTAAGTAGGTCTTACCGCGACCAGCTGATAGATGGCTAACCAACTCGAATAGTCGTTTTCTAATATCCGACATCCTTCGTGTTTCGGAAGGCACGTAAAATAGATGATCCCGATTAGTGTGACTTGAGTAATATTAGTCGAGAGATGACGTCAGACCGCTGTCGGCTATCTTACCTCGCTTCACAGCCACACACTCTGCGATCTAAGCGGAACCTGGTGCCAGGCCGGGTTAACGCTAGGAAAGAGAATATTAAAGAAATAAAAAGGTGTACTTTTGTTTAGATACAAAGTACTCGTCAAGACAAATCAAATGAGCCCAAAGTCGATGCCGTTATGTCGTTTTATAATGGAGTTTCTATGGCCACCTTCCAGTTCCTTCGCCATAATATTGCATTGTCACACGATATACATATGTGTGAGAAATTTCAGCTCAATAGGATAACGGGTCGTGGGAATACCGACTAACATCGTGGCAGACGAAATTAAATAAAAGTGACTAACCATAGTTAAGAATTAGTGAAGACGTTATAACCGATCTCCGCAATGAAGAGTGCGACTAAAGGTGAATTCATTTGTATTCAAAATATTCCATTAATGAAAAACAATTAAGTTAATTTATCAAAGGGCATTAATAAAGACAACTCAGCGAATTACAGGGCGATTCAATTACGTCCGCCTCTAATTTCGTATTTAGGGCAGGTTCGATAGGACCAATTGAAATGTAGGCCGAGTGTGGTTTGCATATTAAAGGGCCATCATTTTGGTCTTGACTATTGGAGTTAAGCTTGTGAAATGAGGAATTTTAAATACCACAACCAAAAGACTAATATTTAATTTATTAGATTTGAATGTAAAAGAAATAAAAAAAGACTTTCATTCTTTATGTTACCATAAATATGAAACTTTATTTAAATAAAAAATGACACAGTTACAGACACAACAGAAAAGTTACTAGAAACCTTTTGTTTAATGTACTTTGATAGTAACCATTATATTTTTAATTAAATTGTTTTTCCGTTTTTAAGAGTTTAATTACTTTTGATTAAAGTCGTTTACCGTTTTTTGAATGCATTGTTCACAAACTCAAGTAAGTGCGTAATGTACTGCCAGTTTGTCTCCAAGTATGTAGCTCAAACCGGCAGGATTCTTAGAGATTTCGTCAACTCTTCCCTTCTTCTTGTTCCTAGTGTTATCCCGATTAATTATCAGGGTCCGCTTAGATTGCAGAGGATATGGCTGTGGAGCGAGTTAAGATGACCGATTGCCTTCTGACGTCGTCCTCGAAACCCCCACGGTCTTTGCAACCTTACGAGGAGGTCGTGGCCTAATCAGTGGTCGGCATTTGAGTCGATCGCTAAGTTAAGTTGCTCTGGCTGCGACCGGAGGTATGTTTACTATTCGTATTTAAATGGTTAATTTTTGAAGTAAAATTTCATTAGTGTTTTTTTTTCAAATAGGATGTATGTAATGTGATGTGTTGTAATTTCAAAAAGGACCGCTTCAAAGGCAATTCTTATCTATTACTGTATTAAATTGACATATCTTGTCTTCATCTTTTATTACTCATGGGCCATTGTTAAAACTATTTTAACAAATAAGTATACAGAATGAGTAAATACATTGTTAATTTTTTTCAATCTCTAAGTATAGTTGGGAAGGTAGATATTCTTGCTGGATATCTATGAGATAGTTACGCGTTAGGCGAAGTTTCTGCCTTGTATGGTAATATTACTTTATCATTGAGTTCCCCATAGAAAACTCCTCAAACTAACCCAGCAATGTACTACGAAATCACCGGTTTATACGTGCATTTCTTCAGTAATACTTACGAAGGTCAGGCCAGCAGTTCACTAAGCGCTAATTTTCTATTGGGGCTTCAGCATTTGTTAGGTTTCCACGCTTCTGATAATTTAAAGGTCGATTGGATTTTGTAACGGCTTATTTTGTTTCATATTTTTTATTGGATACTACAAAAAAATATTGTAATTCTATAAATGTAATGTAATATCTTCTTTACACTAGCCCATGATTCACATCCCGGTCTATTACCAGGGTACGCTTAGATTGCAAAGGATATGGCTGTGGGGCGAGTTATGATGACCGATTACCGTCTGACGTCATCCTCGGAACCCATACAATCTCTACAACCTCACGAGTACTTTCACTCAGTGACATTAATCGGGTCCCCCTTGTCTTCCGAAACACGGAGGAGGTCGGATATCAAATATAAACTAGTAATAGAATGGGTCACCTATCTATCACCCGGTCGCAGCCAGAGCTACTAAACCGGGCGATCGTCTCAAGTGCGGACCACTAATTAGGCCACGACTTCCTCAAAAGGGTTCCTTGTACTACTACGGAACCCTAAAAAATAGAGGTAGTTGCTAGAAATTTTACATATTAATAGGAAATGCTAAAAACTCATGACGTGTCTCAAGTGCCGACCACTAATTAGGCTACGAATTCTTTCATTATTGTAATGTAATATATGTATAAAAGAATATTTTAATTGCGTAATTTATTAATTGTTGTGACGTGTTATTTTCGATTATAATTTCTATATAAATGCTTGCAGATGTTTAGATCAGAGATCAGCAACCTTTAGACAGGCAAGGGCCACATAGTTAAAAAAATGAGATTCATGCGGGCCACGGTTGTAAAATAAATATTTGGAAACAGGTATATAGTTATTTATTTATGAAGTAGTTATTTTGTTCAAATTATAAAAAAAAAAACCATTTGTCATTTAGTCTAGTTTTTAAGTTTTTAATATAGTGTCTAACTAACTGTACGTCTTGGTGGATCTTTTATTTTTTATCAAGAAACGCTAACAACATTAAGATTGGAGAAGAAATTATGGAGCGGGAGCTAGAGAAAGAAGTGCTACCGATTGTATTCTATTATACTTGAGTATAATAAAGATTATTCTAATGTTATCAAAGTATTGTTAGAAGCAACGACTAGTCTTACAAATCTTAATACATACAAGTAACCAATACTGCTACATGGAAATAAGTTATTTGTGTACACTTATAGAGTCCGGAAAGTGCCAAGAGTTGTTTTCACCAAACATTGGCCAATTCTCGCGGCTCTCCGATGTTGCAAAATCTTTTGCCGTCTTAATAATTGCCTAAGATTTAGTAAGAGGGGTTTTATGCGCTATTTGCATTTGTACTATAGATCGCTATAAATGTAAATGTTATAATTGTGGAAATTGATTGCATAAAACAAAAGCATTCAGAAAATATTAGAGTATACTACCATACTTAAAATAATTCAACTTTACCATTACTTTATCTTACTAACAACTATTCAATACTTCAATATAAGTTTACATTTTCAATTTTTATATTGCAATTAACACACAAATTATTTTTGTGTGTCAAGATATGATAAAAATTTCGAAATTTTCTATGTTTTTCGCATGATGCACCGTGACTCAGCATGATCGCACCGTCTTGTAATTCAAGACGCTTCAAGACATGTCTCCCTTTATTTTCATTCATTTATTTATTTCTTACTAACTAAATTAATCTATATCTATCTTCTTTTATCTGTATAAATAACTAAGAATGTTGTAAGCGCAAAACTCGAGAACAGCTCTACCAATTCGGCAAATTTTTTTATCCTCGCGGCCTAAAATGCGGAACGGAAAGTTTTAATTATGAGAACGAATATAATAATTAATTTTTGACAGAAATAAATCTATCCGGGTAGCTAGTTTGTATAGTCGACAAAGAAAGTGCTAAACCATTTTGGATGACAGTTCCTAGTTAACAAAAAATTTGCTAAGGGTTATTTTTAGAAATTAACGAAATTAAAAATAAGCCTTTTTTATTTATTACAAAAATAAGCCTTTTAACTAATTGACGTGTAAACGACATTAGCCATTCTTGGTAGACTATACATATAAGCGAAAGAACAGCAATCACTAAATCTTAAAAACCGCTGGGCGTACAAAGATTAAATTTGGCAAGGATGCAACGAGTTGTTAGTGAACATCTAAGAACGGATTTTTTGATAGGGCCAGATTAAGGGAGTCTTAAGGGCCAGTTTAAGGAAGGGAAACAGCTAGTGAGACGAATTTCTTAGCATACCATGGATTCACCGTGCAGGTGCAGGGTCTATCGCTTTGCAGAGGAAGGAACCAAACCAATGCCCGGGACTTGTGACCCAGGTGTGGTTTAAGAACGCTCTTTATAGCCACTAACACTCAACTTCACTGAACAACTAAATTGATATTATTTACAGAAAATCGGAAAAGATGTGTATAACATTGTATTGTATTGAAAATAGTTGAAAATTATATATACGTTCGAATATATATAGCTTCATGCTTAAAGATGCATTTTATTAATTATATACATTATATAAAAATCAATCGTTGCTCGTCAGTTTCGTTAAAACTTGAACGCCGCTGAACGGACGCAGAAAAGGTGTCAAAGACAAGAAAGACAGAAAAAATCGAGGGATTATTTAGATACCTAAAATACGGCTTGGTCGCTACTTCCAGAATACATCCATTTAAAATTATTATTTCATAAAAATTTCCGTCAGTCTCGTTGTATGGAAAATACATAAAGAAGATTGGCTAACTGGCTAATAAGAGAGGAGCCTGAATTCGGGCTAGACAATTTATGTCGAGTCCGCTAGTTACATATTAATAAGAAGTCATTGTTAGCATTACAAATTTCAATTGCAATTACATCCATGTATGTATAAGTGTAGAATATATACCGTGAAAGTATTATGTACAAATGGTAGAAATTTTGAAACTCTTAGATTATTCTAGGTTCGCGCGATTTCAAGATGATTGATTGAACTCCCTTATTCAAAATATGATTAGAATTAGAATATATATTTTTTAATATGTTGTATAAGTTTTAGTTTAATTTACATTGATAATAATTAAATAACAATGGTCGTTCTTCATCATGTTTGCACCATTTAAATTTAATATGGCGCTTAGATCAATAAAAGCGTTTCTGAGGTTTCGCCGCCGTAAAGTGTCCCATAAAAGATTTTATAGTCCATATGTACACACATTAAACAGACACAAACAACAATAAATCATCGGTAATATACGTTATAAACAATACTCGACACAAGGGTTTGTTTGCGTAAATAACATCGAGACATTTACAACTTTGGCATCGCGAATTTCGTTTATACAATGATATTTATTCCGTTCGAAAATATGATTTAAACTTCCTATCGATGAATGCAAGTCATACAATGTTATTATCGATTGTCATTTGCTTGACGAGGAAATGAAATATTGATTGCTATTCTTAGATTACATCAATTTGTACTTATACAGAGGATATACATACATATACAGGGCAACCTCGATTTAACAAATCGGAGGGAAACAAGAAAATATTCGTTATATCAAGTAATTCGTTGAATTGAGGTTAATTTTCTCTTATGTACAATTCAATGGGATTATGAAGAATTTGTTAAAACGAGGAAGTCGTTATTTTGAGGTACGTGATATTAAGGTTGCACTGGATTTTCAGTATTCAATTGATTGTATTCAAAAATTGTGCGCTCGTGCATTACAATTATGATATGCATAGCAAAAATAAAAATGTTTAAGCAGCAAATAGACTCTTAAACTGTTTATCAATTAAAAGTACTTACAAACGTCGGTAGGCACTTAGGTATCTACTGCCTGCTCGTTTGCCCCTTGTGACATAAAAAAAATGGTAGACATGACAGACGGACGGGCAAAGCGAAACTATAAGGATTCCTTGTAGTTAGTCCTCCGGAACCCTAAAATTCGTGACAATATTGTTAGAATATTCTGATTCCCCTTGCAACCAAGTTCGAAGCATTTGCTAATACTAAATTCTATAATTAAATAGCTCAGTGAAATATGAAACAATCAAATATCTAGCTCGATATTGCTGTATATAGCAAGCTTGCTATATACAGCAATATTCGTCTATTGCATAACTTATGCAATATATTAAGACCGAATACATATGACGCGTTTAGTCGTAAACTGACCTAACTCAAAAAAGCTGATTTTTGGAAAATCGCAGAAAACGTTTTGTCATTTACCGACTATTTCGAAATAACTGCACCGAACCGGATAATTCTTTTTTGTTATGGTCGTAATTGTCAGGACAAGGTTTATATAATGAAGACATTTGTCCGTCTGTCTGTCTGTTACGGGGAATTGGTCCGGGTGATGTCGTGGGTATCGGCGAGTTTTGTGTAATTTTCCGTATTGATGCTAGATAAAGTATGATCTGAGGCCCTAGCACGAACATTACGAACCGTTCGAAGTCGACGAGTCGACTTTGAAAATGTTCGTGCTAAGCCCTATCTTTCATGATGCCAACGCATAACGAACGAATACGACTTAGGAACCTTCAAGAAAAGAGCATACTCATTTCTCAAAGGCCGGCAACGAATCTGCGGTCCCTCTGCTGTTGCAGTTATCCATGGGCGTCGGTAGTCACTTGGGTGAAAGCCGGCTGCTCGTTTGCCCCTTATTATACAAAAAAAAAGTAAATGTAGAGTCGATTTGCACTTTATTGCTATTCAGTCAAGTTCATATTAAATTACAAGCACTCACTGTTGTCTAAGCAATGTAGGTGTGTTCCTAACCTCAAACAGTTAATTTGCACTTTATTACCGCTGCACAAAGCAGAAACGATTCGCAGTCATTCGTTATTTCTAATAATACAGGAACGGGGATGATATAGGATAATAGAAGTAAATAGTAAGTGGCCCAACATTTAGGCAGGACATCGTCTGCCAGGTCCGCTAGTCCTAAATATAGTCATATCGTCGACCCCGAACGGTACAAAACGTTCGTGCTAGTGTCTCTGAGCACACGTTCTCGACAAGAATCAGGTTTATTTTATGTTTACGCACCACAGGCATGAGGCCCGTGCCAACTGTTATATTATATTTATCTTTTATTTTTTCTAACTGATAGAATCAGGCGTTACTTTGTGGAAATCCATTTTTTTTCGCTTCGTAAAGTGACTTTACGAATAACCTTTGTAGAGTCTATCTCCTGATGATGCTTCGGTGTCGAAGCGAAACGTGCGCTCATACTGGTTTTTGACAGCGACTTTGTATTTCTACCACAAAATTTAATTAGTTTCTTTTAGTAGTTAAAACGTAAGGGCGTAGCAAATTAATACATTCTCATTTACAATAAACTAGCAGTGCCCGCGACTTTGTCTAAAATTAATATGCCTAATTAATGTGTCTAAAATTTTGAAAAAAAAAGTTATTCAATTTTGGCATGATTATATATAGCCTATAGCCTTCCTCGATAAATGGGCCATCTAACACAGAAAGAATTTTTCAAATTGGACCAGTAGTTCCTGAGATTAACGCGTTCAAGCAAACAAACAAACTCTTCAGCTTTATATATTACTAGCTATGCCCCCGAAATTCGTCCGCGTAAAAGTAGTTTGAAAAATAGATTCAATTTTTAGGGTGATGATATATTATGGCCTCTAGCTTTTCTCGATAAAAAGGCTATCTGACACTGAAACATTTTTTAAATCGTACCAGTAGTTCCTGAGATCAGTGCGTTCGAGTAAACAAACAAACAACAACTCTTCAGCTAAATATGTATATTACTACAGATAGAAATCACCATCAGTGAAATCGCAACAATCAAATTTGCGCACTATCCACTTATTAAAAGCAGGGGGAATCAAACCCACAACCCCCGAAACGGAAGGCTGGGTCACTGCCCACTGCGCCAACGGGCTAGTTTCGTATGTAATATTATTGAAGGGAACCGTTTGGAAAAAAGTTCCTTATTAAAAAAGGTCGTAGAACCTGCTATGAAAATTCAAACATTACAATAAAAAAAAATTCTTCGTTTTTGCTTTTTCTGTCTATAAAATAAAAATTTATTCAAACTTTTTTAAACCGAAATTCGTTATTAGGTTTATTAAAAAGTAGAAAAATAGTTGGCCAAATCTTTTTGTTAAACTCGCCAATAGCCATAATAAAAAAAATAAAAGGACAAAATTGTTTAATTTTTGCCAATTTGTATAAAGATACTAGCTATTTCCGCGAATTCGTCCGCGTAAAATTAAACTTGCGAGAGCTCTTAGAACTTCTTAATCGGACACTATCGAATAATCCGTTCCTAGCGGATGTCTACTAACTAAACTACATCCTTGCCAAATAATCTTTGTAGATCTTGCGGTCTTCGAGATTTCATGATATGGAACGTTCCGCTTTTCTATCTTATATAAAAAATTCTCGCGTTGTCGTCACAATGTTAGTTACCATACTCCTCTGAAACGTCCTGACCGATTTTTATGAAATTTTATACGCATATACGATAGGTCTGAGAATCAGCTACTACATATATGTATGTATAGCGTTATACGACTTCGTCGTATGTGTCGTCTGCGTCGTATGTGTCGTCTGCGTCGGGTGTGTCATCTGTGTCGGGTGTGTCAGTGTCGAGTGTGTCGTCTGTGTCTGGTGTGTTGGTGTCTAATAATAATAAATTTCTTTATTAAAGGTAAATACCCAATATAAAAACAAATAAGTCAAAATTACAGTTAAGGGTAAAATATAAGTGTATATAAGATAAAAATTGCTTTACCACTAAAAATAATGATAAGCCTGTCTAAAAATGTATAAAATAAAATCTTTCATTTTTTATGCATAAAAGATAATATAAAGATTTATAAATTATTCTACAAACATTTTGAATGTGTTGAATTTCAGCACTTCTTTTCACACAACAAACTTCTTTACACGGCTCGTCGAGTAACAATCCATTTCTTGAACCTCAATCTAACTAATTTTATATCTGTCTTACGGCAGTATGAAGTCCAGTCTCAACGAATAATTATACACAACTAAAAGCAAGTAGAAGTCTATATTCCTGCAGTTTTAAAAGGTAATTAATATAATAGAACACATAGTTTAATCACTCAAGAGCACCCTATCTACATTGGTCGTATAATCTTTCCGCACTTATAATTGAAGGATAGTATAATGATAGGAGCTGTAAACTGGAGAGTGGAGAAGTTTACCGTATCTGTAGAACAACTAAATAATATTAAAATGGTTGTCTGCCTAATGCCCATAAGTTTTTAAGGTTTTATGCTTTATTTATTCAATCAATGACTCGTCCGTTGGCGCATTTGGAATATACCTTCTGCTCCGGGGGTAGTGGGTTTCATTCCCGCCTCGAGTCTGAGTATACATAAGTATGTATTTAATATTTAAATAAACATATTCATGTATCAGTAGATTGTTACCTATAACATAGGCATTACGTCGACAAATAGAGAAGATAATAAAATATACTTTATGAACGATCCAACGGCACATATAAGTATGTTATCTATACTAATATATAGCTGAAGAGTTTGTTTGTTTGATCGCGCTAATCTTAGGAACTACTGGCCCGATTAGAAAAATTCATTCAGAGTTAGATAGCCCATTAATCGAGTAAGGCTATATATCATCACGCTAACTTTGAATCTACTTTTTTGTCCTAATTACCTAATTTACGCGAACGAAGTCGCGGGCAAAGCTAGTAATGGATAAAAACTATAAACGTCTTTTTAGATTCATGTACCGTTTCGTTCTGCAATACAAGTGATAAAAGATATATCACATCATATATAGATCAGGTCATCGCCCGATCTCACTTCTTTAAGATAAGATATGTGTAACTGTTGCAAAATTATCTAATTTATTTTGTATTTTGTATATAAATTTCTTTGATATCTGATTTTCATACTGTAAATAGTCGATTACTCATCCTTCCGATTGTTAGTCCCCGTGACATCGCGTAATATGCATTCAGTGCACGTATCCTCATTGCATTGACCTAGTGGCCGGGTTCCCCACTTCATAACTTCCTTTCCTCTAGTATCCATACTTCCTTACTCCATACCAAAATTAATAAATATTCCTAGAACGTATAAAAAAAGGCGTATGCCCATTTCACTGTAAACGATAACGCATATTTATCTTCATTTGCTATTTTCGCTGCTAATAGCTCAAATTGTACATGTAAAGTAGCTAATTTGAATAGTTATAAAATATGTTTTATTCGGACCGTATCTATTATTTCCGACTCAAAAGATTTTTATCTGTACATAAATTTGATTCTAATTTATTGCAATGACCATGTAAACATGATACCGCTTACGTTAGCATTAAAGGTGAATTTGAATAATAATGCAAATGAATTTTAATTTATGTCTTAGGAATATTTAACGATACACCTCAATAATATCATGTTGATTGGCCATTATCGGGAAATAATATGAACGTATAATTTATTCGAGTTCAATTTGAGACGGGGAATAAATAAAAAAGCGCTCGTAAATAAGCATTTGCAACGACGCTGTCAACTTATCGCCTAAACGACGAGACGTAACTAGTTTTCAAGATTAACAACACGCGGGCAAAAAATAACCGATCGCTCGTTAAGAGTATATGGTGCCCGCATCAAAAACTGTCCAATTAATTGACAGCTTATGCGGCTGACATGTGCGTCGGGCGTTTTGAATGTAAAATAAAATTAATTATACAATCAATCAGACGACATGTCAGGGTCGCAAAGGTGTTGCTTTTCGCGCGGCCATATGTCAATCAACTTATAAATTGCTCACCCAAGCGCGACCGCGCGTAGTAGTGACTCGTAGGCCTTTAAAACTTGTGGCTACTTCACGATTATCACCTTTAACCTAGAATTAATAGAGTTTATTATAAGAGAAGTCTTCTCCTGGATACAAGACAGTCATTTCGTCATTGTTGTTTGTAGTTTAACAGCCCGATTTGCTACACTTTAATCGAGCAGTCAATAATGACGCGATCAAGGTGAGAACTCGACGTCTGAGCTGAAGGCTTCTATCATAAGGTGAAAAATTTATATCCCTCTGTCGTTTCACGCACATTTAACATTTAAGGCACCTTATATTCTTCAACCTCCTACCTTAACCGTCTCATATAAACGTATCTGATTATGCCATATTAATACAGTATCAATTTTTATTAAAGTTTCACCACCGAGGTGCCATGAATATTTCTCCCGTTAAATTTGATTTGTTGGCATTACAAATCTCTCTTTATTTTTTTAATGTTCTGCTATCCTACCATCGGTATCGTAAAATCGATTTCAAATGGGCGCTGGCGTTAATATATTCACATATCTTTAACATAATTTCCACATTATATCTTAACTTTTGCTATCGGATATCGCCTTCGTGATTATACATGCATGTTTAATGCCAGCCGTCGAATTTACAAAGCAACAAGGAAGTTGAGGAATTCCACTCGAGAGTTGTTGCCGTTGTTGTTTATAATATATACGTGAGATAGTGGGGATTCTGGATATGATGTCAGATGACCATCGACTATCTTAACTCGCCCCACAGCCGCATCCTCTTCAGCTTCTCCGACCGACCGATCAGCTTCTAGACCGGGATAACACTAGGAAGAAGACGAAAATATACCAGCAGAAGTTCCTATAAGTTTGCTTGGCGATTAAACAAAAATATTAAGAATGGCCATAACACTCTTGTTTTATTTTCCTTTTATTTTCATGACCACACCTAGCACGAAGTTTTAAGCTAAGCATAGGGTGGGTAGTGTTGTTTCGATTCATAGTATTATTTTTTTAAATACCCTACGTTATCGATAGAAGACAAATTTACCGAAACGAAACAAGGGGTCCGTCTATCAAACGGTTGTTCAATTACCTTTCTCTCACGCGACGAATTCTTGTGTCACGCCATATGTCCCTCTGATGGGACGGCGTGTGTCCGCCATTAATTAAATATAAATAAAATAATCATTTATTGCTCTTAGTTTTACAAAAGATTTATTAAATAGAGAAGAAATAAATTAAAACTGTTTCCTAATAACCTAGCAAGAAATCTCGAAAACCGCGGGACGTACAAAAATGAAAGTTGGCAAGGAGGTGTAATTTATAGTCATTAGATATCCGCTTAGAACGGATTATTCGATAGGTCTAGACTCTAGATTAAGGAGGTGGTCTCGCAAGTCTTTTATACTAGAAATGTATAACATTTACGCAATGTTACTTTACAATAAATTCCTTAGTCATCTTATATTACAACCACCGAAAGATAGCAGTGACCCTAGTACTTTCTGTGCTGGAAAACAAGGCGTTTAATAAATCTTGAGTAATAATGATAAATCGCTACACTTATTCCCACCTGAGACGAGGGAAAAAAATTGCCGACAGCTGTCATTTCGGTCACGTACGTACGGACAAATACGGGGGTAATTTATATAGTAATATGTCAGCGTGCAATCCGGCCCTGTGTCCACGCTAACCCATCACTTGAGTGTGTTAAGGACACGTCTTACGTTTCCTTAGGGTGTGGTCACATTAAAATATCCAAAATTATAAAAAAATATAACGAATGCTTTTTTTATATGACAAGAAGCGATAAGCTCCGAACGGCTATCGTGTATGGACTATTGCTAAATGCGTTTATCTCTTTTAAAAGTGTCTGTATTCTAAAATACACAAAAGTTAAATAAATTTAATGAAAACGGCTACCTCATTTTCTTTTAAAAGAGATGTATCCTCTTTCATTAAATACCATAAGTACCTTTCGACGCCCATTTAAAAATGCACTACTAGAAGATTAAAAAAGGCATAGCCAGTCTTTGAGAAATTAGTGTGCATCGATATACAGAAATTTAAAATAAAATAAAATAAATATTTGTTATATTAGCTATATAAAGCCACAATTTGAGAATATATTCATACCTGACAAGCATCCTTCTTGCCTTCAGTAAATCCAGCGCAGAACATTCTAGAGGTAAGACCACCCCCTTCAAAATTTTTTTTGTATCCGCAGTGGTGACCAGAAACCACAGCTGGGTATTCGCCGGTTGAAACCCGACATAACCCACCTTCGACCCTTGTGGCGGACAGGAACCCGTACCGAGTTTCAAACGTTAAAAAAAGAGAAAAAGGCTGTGATAATGAAAAACGCAATCTATATTCAGATTTTTCATACTCAAGGATCGAACAGACAGGAAAAAAATCTCCTAACCTGTAAGAAGCATTCTAGATATCAGGAAGCTTTTTGCAATATTTTTGTATGTCATAATGTTATCAACATATGAACTCTGATAGACTCTTTAAAAAAAATTAATCTTTGACTGTGGTATTAATGTATTGACTTTTTTTTTATTTAGTTTATTTAATGTGATAGCCATAGAATGCAATGATATAGTATTTTTATTGATAATTTAATTTAATTAAGTGATTTGTACTTTTAATCTATTTTATTTTTTAATATAATCATTTTTGTACACTGCGATAGCGTTCAAACATTATACAATGAAATAATGTCTGTCAACTTAAATTATTGTGTTTTCACAAATAAAAGAAAATTCGATTTGATTTAGAATCTTATTAAATAAATAAAACAAAAGAAATATCTTGTAAAGATTGCTTCAATAGGTAGCCTTAACCACCATAAGTAAATAACCGATAGAATGACGGAAACAGCAACTTTTATAGCATAAATCAGTAGAAAAAACAATAAAGCACGCTACTCTACAAAACAAACGACCATAAACAACAAACAGGATCAAAATTAACATTGGAATATTTAACAAGTTATTAAAAAATTGAAGGCAACCGATTAAAAGCGTTCGCCGGCGCGGCGCGGCGGTTCGCGAACGCCATTGTTTCGGCCGCGTACATCAGCTGTGTACATTCGGGTACAATGCGGCCATTTTGTATTCATACAGGATAATCCTCAAATAAACCGTGCACGATCAAAATAACTATAAAAATACAATAAGCAGCTTATACGTGTACCCCTAATGTGTGCGCGACTGTCCCGAGCGGGGAATATGTATGTACAGATAAATTGAACTGTCTGTGCGTTGCGTCTAATTTTTTTTTGATATATGCCTGTTGTATATGTGGTACCTATACCAAAGAAAAAAATTGGTCTGTTTGTTGCTTTGCTTTATTGTCTACTTGTATAGGGTCACGTTCAGTTCTCAAAGATTTTTTTTAATAGTACTAGGGGGCAAGCGGGCAGGTGGTTCACCCAAGTGACTACCAACGCTCGTGAATATCTACACCATAAGGAAGTTCACAAATGTGTTGCCTTTAAAGAGGAGTTTGGGCCACCGGGAACTCTCTCACAAACCGAAAAAAAAACTTCCCTTTTAGTACTAAACTTTAAAAAAACTGCCCTTTGTGCCCTACACGGTTAAGGTTGTTAATTAGTAACAATTGGTCATATCGTACCTCCAGATTAGAATCATTAAGTAGCGGATTAAATTAGTCTAAAGCTCAGATTATAAGAAGTATTCTATAATCTGTGGTGTAAAGCTCATACCGGAGCCAGACATAGCTCAAAATGTTTAGACATTTTTGTCCTTGTACTCCACAAAGTACTACAAAACTTTGTAGAGTTACACATAATCCCCGGCCACTCTTCACGATCATTGAAATGATCATTCAAATGAAGCTATATATGGCTCCGGCATTAGTACAAGGATAAGGTTGTTAATTAGTAATAATTGGTCATATTGTAACTTCAAATTAGAATCATTAAATAGCGGATTAAATTATAGAAGTAGTTCTATAATCTGCGGTGTAAACGATTTATTTATATTAGAGAATCTTTATATCACAAGGTTATCTACGAAGGATAAACTGGAATCGGTGAAGTATCCCAAAGCCTACTTTGATACCGGAGCCAGACATAACTCAAAGTGCCTGTACATTTTTCTCCTTAAAGACTACAAAGTACTATAAAACTTTGCGCAACTACACAAAGTCCCCGGCCACATTACATAATCATTCAAATAAACTTAGGTCTGGCTCCGGCATGAGAAAAATATTTCTATAGTATTCTCTATTCTTAAAAAAGTAAAATATATTGCCAGTATTTTTGAAAAAAATATCTTTGTGATCTACTTGTAGGTCACGTCACGCGTTGATGAGTCGTTACATTTTATGGTCAGTGCTCCACCAAATCTCAAATCTGAGCAATAAAATACCTATAAAGTGTTAAGGTCAAAATCCTTGACGATGAGCAACTGATACAGATTCATGTGCTAATTTGAATCACACAACAATCCTGATGAATCATTTTCTTTACTGTTCCGAGTTTCGATCACCAAAACAATATAGTTTTTAAAAAGATTTACAATTACATGTAATTGTAAATACAAAAGTATTTACAATTTACTCTTTGAAGAATAAAAGCAATAACACTTTTTATGCCGGAGCCAGACAGCTCAAAGAGTTTGTACATTTTTGCCCTTGAAGTCTACAAAGTTCTACAAAACGTTGTGTACTACACCAATTTCCCGGCCACACTACATGATCATTGCAATGATCATTCAAATGAAACTGTGTCTGGCTTCGGCAATAGAATAACAATGTAACTAGTAAAGGGGTTGGGTTTCATTAACTGGCTTAATGGGACAGTTTTCGCGAAGTAATTATATATATTAAACTTATATATTTTCCAATACACAACCTATCAGAAATAACGCCTTTTCTGCTTAGAACCAACACAGGGCTGTAATGTTGTATGAACTTTCATTACAGTACTGTTTTTTATTTTATATAAATTTACCACAGACGTTTAATGTCTCCCATTAAGTTTCATATAAAATTCATTGAATAAAAATGATGCTGGCTGAAAATAAAAATCGTCAATATTAAATATATTTTTGTGCACAAATATATATTCAATAATGACGATTATATTATAATTTAGTTGTTTGTAACACTCTACTGTAAAGCTGAGATTTTGGAGTTACAACAATTTACGTGCCATCAATTTATATACCTCTATTATTAAAAACAAAAACTAAACACGTCGAACATATAACCTCCTCCTCTTTTCTGAAGTCGGTTAAAGAGGCGTAGTTTGTTCATATTTCATACTTAATACAGTACTTATGTACTTGGAGATGTAACATGCAATTTTTACAGAAGTGTTATAGGATCTAACAACGTAAACACACATGCAAGAAGCGTTCCATTATATGTACAACACAGATAACAATTGATCAAGCAACTTGTATGAAGTTCACGTATAATACAATGTTGTCTAAGTAATATTTATTGTACATAAATAAAACATAATCTCTTGCCAGCTCCGGTGTAAATCGTATTAAAGAACCTTCAAGAAAAGCACCGAGCGGACATCCATAAGTTACATGACACGAATTTTACGATTTTAACCCCCCAACATCCTTGTTGTCAGAACCCCTTATTGTGTTATCTTTTGTTTTTAATTTTATACATGTATTATAAATCATTAAAGAAAATAGAACTTTCCGTTCCCTGACCGTTGTCACATAATGTCACATTTTGG